>CM042152.1:42587799-42595299 GCA_023376005.1 Doryteuthis pealeii | reverse complement strand
TTATTATTATTATTATTATTATTATTATTATTATTTACTCCTTTTGAGTTTTCACATCAGTGTTAGCTGATGGTCTTTCACTGGAGTCTGAGTGACAGCAAGTCTCCTCAGGTCTCCAGGACTCTTCTGAGTATTCTGGCAGATTGCAGCAGTGCAGTGTTCTGAATGGTTTCAATCCTTCCTCTGATTTCCAGACTTTCCAAACCCTTTTCCAATCCTTTTGGGACTGTTCCAAGTGCACCAACCACAATTGGTATCACTTTCACTTTCATATTCCATAACTTTTTCAGTTCTCTGGCAAGGTCCAGATATTTGTCAATTTTTTCATTCCTTTAACTTCACCCTGTGATCCGATGCACTGCAAATCCACCAGTTGACAAGTTCTTTCTTTTGTTAATCAACACTAGGTCTGGTCTCTTGCTGGGATAAGGTGATCCGTTTCTAATTTCAATACTAATAATAATAATAATAATAATAATAATAATAATAATAATTATTATTATTATTATTATTATTATTATTTTTGAGTTTTTCACATATCAGCGTTAGCGGATGGTATTTCACTGGATTCTGAGTGACAACAAGTCTCCTCAGGTCAGCAGGACTCTTCTGAGTATTCTAGCCGATGGAAACAGTACTGTAGTCTGGATGGTCTCTATTCTTCCTCTAATTTCGAGATCCTCCAGTCTTTTTTCCAAGTTTATTGGTACCGTTTCAAGTGCACCAACTACAATTGGTATCACTTTCACTCTCATATTCCACAGCTTTTTCAATTCCCTGGCAAGATCCAGGTATTTATCCATCTTTTCATTTTATTATTATTATTATTTCACTACTTGTGAGTTTTTCACAGCACCGTTAGCTGATGGTATTTCAGTGGAGTCTGAGTAACAACAAGTATCCACAGGGCTCCAGGACTCTTCTGAGTATTCTAGCAGATTATATATATATATATATATATATATATATATATATATATATATATATACGTTTCATCTGTTTCTTAAATGTCTGATTTCTTCTTCGTATTTTACTCAAGATGCTATCGTATACGAATCATTTTAAAACAAATCTATTTGATTCTTAGATAGACCTCTAACAGGTACTACCCTTGCAGGCCAGATAAAGCCAGGAGTACTGACAATACAAGAGTACTTCCCACTCCTCAGATCTCCAGGACTAAAGTCCCACCAAAAAATGCAGTTTAGTGTCCTACCAAGGACACCCGATTTTTTCTTCTTTTTTTTGGTGTGTGTGTGTGGTGGGGGCGTGACTCTCTACATAGGATACGATCATAGTATTCTAAATAAGGGCGTAATTATTATATCATCAATCTTATTGTTAATCAGTGCTGGGTTTTTTCGTATATACGTAATAGCTCAGTAAATATGCCAAGCTACATAAGGGTCTGAAGGGCCGGTTAGCTCAGTCAGTAGAGCGTTCGGCTAGAAACCACATGTTTCTTAGTTCGATTCCGATCCTCGCCAACTCAGCGTATGAGTAGCACAGGGATCTGTGCAGTAAAAGTAAGGAGCTGATGGTAGGTGTGGCACTCCACCTCAGATGCCAAAAACAATCTCCTTGGTCTAGCGCTAGTGAAAAGGGGACTCCCTCGCTGATTGGCTGATATCGACATTAGGCCGCCCCGACGACTTTACTTACTTACATAAGGGCCTAGACTACATATATAAATACTTCAACATCAAAGTGTCTACTCATTATATACAGACTAGCGGTTAGTATGGCACAAGACTAGAAAACTGAGAGATCCAGTGCAGACCGAAATCAATAATCTGCGTTCATCGATTGATACCCAGTAATCTATGGTAAGGCGCCCTCTAGGCAAACACGTAACTAAGTTTAAATGAACAAAGAATCTGCTCGATCGATAAAACTAAAGATCACTCGATTGTTTAGAATATGTTTCACGGTATCCTGACACAAAACAATTGGATAATTCTAGCCCGTTCTTTTTTTTTTCTGGATAATTTCTTGTCAGTCTGGATTATCTCGAATGCGAAGCAACAACAAACCCAACACGTAGATTTCATTTTATATTTCAACTTTCAATCTTTCTGCGTCGCTGGAGTTGAAAGCTTAAAGAAAATTCTGGAATTCAAAAATCTTCGTTTTAAATTCAGTAGTGCATTGAAACAAAACAGTTTAATTATTTCCGACCGTAACTCAATTTCTTCGTATATCAACTCAATTTTCCCAATTAAAATAAACTTAAATGACGTCAATCTATTACTCTCTTCTAACCCTCACACCCCAAAAAACACTGATTGTTTTATTACGTCTTTTTTTAATAAGAAAAATATCAGTGTATTGTATAAAAAAATATCACTGTATTGTATAAAAATAGCACTGTATTGTATTAAAATAAATAGCACTGTATTGTAAAAAGAAAATAGCACTGTATTGTATAAAAAATAGCACTGTATTGTATAAAAAAATAGCTCTGTATTGTATTAAAAATATTGTATTGTATTAAAAATAGCTCTGTATTTTTAAAATAACTGTATTGTATAAAAAATAGCTCTAGTATTGTATTAAAAATAGCTCTGTATTGTATTAAAAAATAGCACTGTATTGTATAAAAAATATCTGTATTGTATAAAAATAGCTCTGTATTGTATTAAAAAATAGCTCTGTATTGTATTAAAAAATAGCACTGTATTGTATAAAAATAGCTCTGTATTGTATTAAAAATAGCTCTGTATTGTATTAAAAAAATAGCACGTATTGTATAAAAAAATAGCTCTGTATTGTATTAAAAAATAGCTCTGTATGTATTAAAAATAGCACTGTATTGTATAAAAAATAGCTCTGTATTGTATTAAAAATAGCTCTGTATTGTATTAAAAAATAGCACTGTATTGTATAAAAAAATAGCCTGTATTGTATAAAAAATAGCCCTGTATTGTATTAAAAATAGCCCTGTATTGTTATAAAAAATATCCCTGTATTGTATAAAAAACAGCCCTGTATCGTATTTTAAAAATACTGTATTGTATAAAAACATAATAAAATAGAATATAATGATTTATGTGCTGCGGTATGTTTTAACGTTTTTTGTTTTTTTTATGAATGATATTTTTCTTTGGCGTAATAAATTTAGAGAACTAAATCTTTTTAGTAAACTTATCAACATAAGCGTATATAAAGCTAGGTGGTACCTCAAATTATATCTCTCAACACAAAGCAAAAAAATCGACCGAGTGACGGCTCGTAACTTGGGATATTCGTAATTTGCGAAAAGCTCAAGTCAAAGTATGTATTTACGAACTCCTCCGCACGGGCAGGATGTGGCACGAGGTTCATTATTTCAAAGCGTTGTTTACCAGGTTTGAATTCAAAGTTTTCTTTCTCCTCGGCCAGTTGCCATACCAAGGTTAAAGAGCATAGTCCGCCCTACTATTTATCCATAGTTAGAGGAGAATAGTTGATTCATATTTTTTACCAAGGGTATTAGTTAATTATAGCGTTTTTCACACCAGTGTTAGCTGATTGGTACTTTCACTGGAAGTCTGAGTGAAACAAGTTTCATCAGGTCTCCATGACTCTTCTGAGTATTCTAGCCAATTTCAATAATGCTGAAGTCTGGATGGTCTCAACTCTTTCTCTGGTTTCAGTTTCTCGTATTCTGTTCTCTGCCTAGAGATATTTTATATTTCCATATATTTTGATTTCCAGATTTAAAAAATGTACAGATGTTTGTCTACAGATATCCTTTTTATTTTCATACATTTTATTTCCAGATTTAAAAAAATTTCCAGATGTTTGGCTACAGAGATTTCTATTTCCAGAATTTTTTATATCCCTATATTTCTATTTTTAGATTTATTTATTTCCAGATTCATCAAAAATTCCAGACGTTTGCCTATTGGAGATCTTTTATTTTTATTATTTCTATATATGTTTCATTTCCAGATTTGTAATTAGTTATATCTAGCAGGCATATATTTTTATTTCCAGATTTAAAAAAAATTTCCAGACTTTTGTCAATAGATATATTTTTTAATTACAATACATGTTTTGTTTTTACTATTATCTGCGTTATTCGGACTATTGTCCTCATCTTCATTGTTATCTGTACAACGTTTCGGCCGATATGCCCTCCGGCCTTCTTCAGGTATTTCTTGTCGGACTCGGGAACCTTTTTGGACTCGGAAACCTTCTTGTCGTAATCGGGTTCCCGAGTCCGAAGAGAAGGTTCCCGAGTTCGACAAGAAATACCCGAAGAAGACTGGAGGGCATATCGGTCGAAACGTTGTACATATAACAATGAAGATGAGGACAATAGTGCAAATAACGCAGATAATAAGTAATCATCACGCCTCATCTCAAACATCCAGAGAAAAAGACATTTTTTTATTTCCATATATTTTTATTTCCATTATTTTTTTGATTCCCAGATTTTTGTCCACTATTTATTGCATGAAACACTATTCCTTCCTCGAGTAAATCTAGCTAAAATTACCCACATTTTCTTAATCTCGGGATTTTCATGCTGGAAAAGGTTCTGAATCGAATCAGTCGCGGCTGTTAATAAAGTGGGCAAGAAGAATTTGGCAATCGTCAGTTGGGTGTAATATCTTGCATGACTAGGCCGATAAGCATATAGAATATAGGCTAATTTGTTGTATGAAGTATGAAGTAATTCTGAGTAAACTTATTCAACTGAATCCTCAGCCGATATATCTAATAAATGTCCAATTGTTGCGAACTCGATGATAGATAATTGAAAAGTATTGTGCAGACAGTGCATAGCCTATTCCAAACTACAATCTAAATAAAATCGTAATAACAATATATATATAATATATAATATATATATTATATTGTGTTGTGGTGTGTGTGTGTGTGTGTGTGTGTGTGTGTATGACTATGAATATAATATGTGTGTGCATATGAAAATATATACATGTAAGTGATATGAATATATATGTGTGTATATGAATATATATATATATACATGTATGTGTATTGAATATATATGCATGTGTCTATGAAATATATATATATATATATACATGCGTGTATATGGACTATATATAACATGTGTGTGTGAATATATATATACATGTGTGTGAATATATATATATATATTCATATGTGCGTGAAATAATATATATATACGTGTGTGTAATATATATATATATATATATATATATATATAATATATATATATATATATGTGTGTGTGTGTGTGTATGTGTGTGTGTGTGAATACATTATATATATGTATATAATATATATATGTATGTGTGTGTGTGTGTGCGAATAATAATAATATATATATATATATATATTATATAAACTCTGTGTGTATGATTATATATGTGTGTGTGAATATACATATATGCCATAGGTAAATTTTCGCCATTTTGAATTATTAATTTCCAGAATGTGCTTTGTTTGTTTCAGGTTTTATTCACTGTACAGCAAACTGGAATGATATGAGCACTATCTGTGAGTAAAGCAGCACCACAACACAATTATCTTGTTGGGAAATTTGGAAATAGCATGCTGTACTGGTTGGAATTCACGCCAGAATCTCCAGTACGAAGATTTCAGATAACAGTGAAAAGGATTCGAAAACAATTTTGTTGTTCATGCTTTCATCCTTCATCTAACTCAGACTCAAGACGAAGTCTTACATCAAATACCTGGATCGAGAGGGTAACAGCCGAAGACCCTATATCCAAGTGTCAAAAGAGTAGCGAAGATATAAAGTCAAAGGTGCTTGGTAACTGTCAGTTTCTCGCCTATGTGATTTTTATATTGGGAGAAACTGACATTTACCAAGCGCCGTTGACTTTATTTCTTTATTATCCTAACTTATATATACATTCTCTATATAGATATAGCTATAGAAAACTATATCATCAATTGGAATATATATATAAACGTCTGTGTACGTATGTGCATATATATGTGTGTGTGTGTTTATCTATCCGTCTTTCAATATATATATATATATATATATATATAATGTGTGTGTGGTGTGTGTGATGTGTGTGTTATGTGTGTATATATATGCATGCATGTATGGATGTATATATATATATATGTTTATGTGTGTATATATATGTAATGCATGGGTGTAATGTATGTATATATATGTTATGTGTGTATATATATGTATGTAATGTTGCATGTATGTATGTATGTATGTATATATATTATATATATGTTTATGTTGTATATACATGTATGTAATGTATGTATGTTGTATATATTTATGTGTGTATATATGTATGCATGTATGTATGTATATATATATAATATATGTTTATGCGTGTATATATATGTATGCATGTATCTATGTATATATATATGTTTATGTGTGTATATATATGTATGCATGTATATATATATATATATATATATATATATATATATATAAAACTAACTTTATGTAAATTATAGCTTGCATAATAAAAACATGAAAAATGATATAGAGATGGACATTTTAGATATTTAAACAAAGTGATATATATGTAGATAAGTAAAATAGATTAAGTAGATACATGAATAAAGTGATATCATGAGATATATTAGATATACATGAACGATAATAGATTGATAGTCAGGGGTGAATAAAAGGTATTTCAAAGATATGAAAAAAGTGATATTGATATGATATACAAAAAATATAACTCGTAGATAAAAAAGATATCGTTTTTCAGATCTATTGATAAATAAAATTATAGGCTTATCTGATAAGAAAATCAAATTCTGTTTTTTATCCCCTACTTTCCATCTACTCTTTCAGGCAATATATATTTGTAATGATCACTTATATATATATAATATATAATTATTATATATATATATATATATATATATACGAGGCGAGTCAAAAAGTAATGTCACTTTGTTTAGGACATGTATAATATTCTAATAACCAATTGGATTTTTTGCTCATACAGTAATGTATTTTTGGAACACATTGCTTAATCAGATAAAAAAAGAACTAGCATACAAAACATTGAGATTAATTTCGATGAAATTAGAAGAAAATGTTAAGAAAAAATGATTTAAGAGGCCAATTTTGGGAAAGATTGGATGAATTACGAGGTGTAGTAAAACAAATTATGCTATTTTGTTTATACCACAGTACAGATGGTACTGGACATGTGTGCCGAAAAGTGCTGTTCCCTTTAAAAACCAAAATGAAATTTTATGAGGGCGAGTAAAAGAAAAGTCCATTTTGTTTAAGACATTAATTACTGTTTTTAATTAATTTTTTAAATTAATGTTTAGGACAGCTATAATTACCAATACAGGAACATGTATCATACATGAGAATAAAGCTGGTCCTCAGTGGATCACATCCCTACTTCTCCACAGTCACTGTTTATCTCAATAGCAATGTTCTACTTTCGAATGAAAACATGTAATCCTGCCCCGAAAAATTCTGCTGACTGTTCTTTGGGCAATTTCTTCACTAAAGATTTCACTTCCTCGTCACCGGAATAATGTTTGCCTCTC
>CM042152.1:42572799-42580299 GCA_023376005.1 Doryteuthis pealeii | reverse complement strand
AACAGGCCTTACGCCATTCCTTCCGATCCGATGCTAGATCTTCCCAAGCACTCAGGTCAATATCGAGGCGTTTCAAATTTTGATATATATATATATATATATATATATATATATATATATATACATATAAAGTTGTAAAGGTTTTCGCGTATGCTTCAATTGTTTGCTATACAAATTTTTAAAAAAGGGAAAAAGAAAATTAAATACTGGATTTCCTGCAATATAATAATTACTATAAATCTTCCTAATTCAATATCACTTACACTACCAATTCTAACATGACTGGTAAGTTATTTGTATTTTTTAAATATTAGTTTGAACACCTACACTCACATATTCATCCTCTAAAACAATATTTTTATGCTTTTATTTCATTTATATATATATATATATATAACAAAAATACGCACACACGCGCGTGAACACAATCATATCATTACAGCCTTCACGCATTTCCATGCAAACGCGCATGACATCATACACATACGCACAAACAAAAATACGCACACGTAGAAGAAAAAAAACATTCCGCATCACGTAAACACGCAAACACGAGAATACAGTTAAAAAAAACGTACACATTTGACCACTTACACAATTTCTGTCATTTTTAAAGGAACTTTTCGTATTACCCGATGAATGCTCTAAGCAAGAAACCGCTGGTTGTAATACCGTTCCCGTAATTAAATAAATAAAAGCAAAAACTTTTATTTGTTTTGATTTCTCATTGAAGTAATATATATATATATATATATATATATTATATATAGTATAATAAAAAAATATACATATATATTATATATATACTTCCTCGTTAGTATATCTGATGAGTCTAATTTTACATGTAAATACTATATATATATATATATATATTATATATATATATATATATATATGTGTGTGTGTGTGTGTGTGTGTTGGTTTCAAATGTTCATGATTTATTAAGCCCCACCATTCAAAAATTGTCTTGTTTTTTTTCTTTGTTCATGTCGTTATAGCTATCTATTGTCTGTAACTCTTAAATTTTCACTTGTCTTTTTTAATGGTTGCACATACTCCTTCATACAATTAGTATTTCTCTATGTTAACGTTGACAAAATTGAATTTCAATGTCTGAAAAGAGACAGCTGTTCGAATTGCAGTCTGCAAGTTTACAACTATTATTTCTTATTATTTTGCTTTTCTTTTTTTTTCATCTTATACTAGCGAAGTGACACGGCGTTGCCTGGGATTTAAAAGTCCTGTTGGTGGGGTTATAGAATACACAGACTGCTCTTCTGTTGAGGAATAATAACCACCTCCACCCGCTGGGACCACCTGTTGGCTGTAGGTGGTGACCCGTGATGCTTAAGAACGGAATCCTGGTGGCTGAGCAGTCCAGGACATACAGCATTCCAATTTAGCCCTAGGTTAGATGGGTGGTCGAGGAGGCCCCCTACGTCAATCGGCTGATTATGTCAATCCCTCGTACCTATATGATTTTCCAGATCCTATTGCCCTCATGGCAAAACCCAAAACCTTTTTATGCTATATTTGCTAGAAGGCGGCGGCTGCAGATCAATGTCCTAGGTATGACGTTAAACTGCATCATTGCCATTACTCCCAGCTCCACTCTGATCTATACTGGTCATATAGAGTCCCATCTATTGGTTAAATAGATAAAATGAGTATAAACATTGAATACGCAACAAAATGAATAATCGTATGGGTGCTAGAAGGCGGTGGCTGAAGGTCTACATATCCTGGGAATGACGTTAAACTCTGATGGCGAGGTTCCAGTTTTGGGGGTTTGGGGAATGTGGGGCACCCCTTCATCACAATTGATCCCTGGTCCACCCTGACTCGGAGTGCTAGTACCTGTTAGGGTGCCATCTATGGGTTAAATAGAAAAATGTATTTATAAAAAAAATTGTATTATCCATTAAGAATTGATTTATTTCAAAACTTTATCGGGATTAAATGACCCACTGAGGTTGATATACCGTAAACCAAACTAAACCAAAACTCAAACATTTTCTATGATATTCTATTCATATGTGTTGCCTCTTATCTCAAGTACCACCTTCCGACATGAGTTGACAAATCTATTTCTTCTTACGTTATGAAACAAAACACATTTCTTTATGTTCTGTTGTGCGTGTTAGTTTTCTGTCATCTTAAGTACACACTCCACAACAATATGAGTTGTCAAAGCTACCACTTCTCACGTTAAGGAACAAAAAAACTCATCTTCTGCTGTATGATTGTATGAACTAATTTTCTATAATCTTTCCGCCGCGAGAGGTCGTTGAAACAACTCAATGTAGATTTTACTAGCGTTCTTATTAAGAATGTTTGTTTTGTATAAAATCCGATTATTTTGACATCTATCTATTATTATACTAAAGCTGAATGAAATAATGATCGTTTCCTAAAGGCTTTTTTTTCCTATTTAGTTTGATGACACAGTATACATTCTAGAATATTTCTTAGTTCTAGGATTGAGTTACGTTTGAAAAAATTATTTTGATTGGTTCTAATTAATCGTAATTTGCAATTAAGTAAAAAAAAATGACCCGTCTCTTACTCACATTCTGCCTATCACTTTCCCCCTCACCATATTTCTTGATTAACTACTCCTTATATATGTTAGTTTTTTTTCTTTAAGTGTAAAGTAAGAGATTGGAGAGTGTGAGAGGGAGAGGGAGATTGAATTTCTAAAAATCAGGTCCATTTAGATTTCAAATTAGCTCAAATATTCCCTTTCTTAGAAATCTTATAACATTTTAATGTTTTTTTTACATTCTCCGGCTCTATTTAAATAAAAAAAGTAATTCGCTTTGCAAACTCACTCGTTGTTTGGCTGATACCGACTTTAGGCCACCCCTACGACTTTTTTTATATATATAGCATACATTGCTTCACTTTATTGATATTTGTCTTATTTGTCTTATTTATCTATTTCATTCTCAGTGATTCATTGTATATTTATATGTATCTTTCAATATATCAGATCATATCTATCAGAAATAAAATACTATTATGAATATTATGAATATGAAAATGAAATATACAATTTAGAAAATCAGATTGAAGTATTTCTCAGGAGGTCTGGCATCATCAAAACGACAGTGATTTTATTACCTATATTGTAGTAAATATACGCAAGGGACATTAGAATATGTCACAATTCCTCAACAAATTAATCCTCATAGAATACGGAATACAAAAATACATAAATTACAAAAAAAAAGAAGATATAAATTATTAAAATCTGTCCTTCCATCGCGAAACGGTCAGATTTTAATATGAAGCATTCAGATTGTTCAGAAAAAAATCAGTGCATTTAATCCATTTAATATTTTCCCGTTTTATTTTTTGCAATTTTAGAATCGTTTGAATTCTGATGACAACCAAGCTTCTGGCGATGCATGTCAATGCGATTCTTCAAATTGTCTTTTTCTTCTTTCATTCCATCGGATTTCTTTTCCAAAGAATTTCAAGGAATTCTAACAGAGCTGAATCCGAATGAACGCATTCTGCCTCCATTCTCTTTGGGAGAAACCCGGATGTTCACCTTGAAAGGCCTGGGACATTTCTGGCAAGGGACCCCTTGAATTTTCCTCAACATAAAAATTTAATTAGGGATATGAGAAATAAAAACAATCAAGTATAATAAACTTATTAAAAGAAAGAAATATACAGTGTGTCCCAAAATAATGTATACACTCTTTAAACTATTAAAAGTTAATAATACATTTTTCTATTTAGATTTGACTAACCGTTGATAATAGAGGATACTCAATTGACATTCCGGCACAAAAAAATGTTTTAAAATCATTCTGGAAATATGAGAAGAAAACTGAAGTACAAAGAGGCTTACAAGAGTTCCACTGAAATGCGCCATCATGTGTCACTATTTCACGCATCTTACCTAACTTTGAGGAGCATGGAAGCACCCAGTGTATGAGAAAGGGTCATTCTGGACAACACAGATCATCAACAAGCCCAAAAATAGCGCAAGAAGTTAATAATAATATTCAGAATTCTGCGAGAAAACCAGTTTGAGCACTTGATGTGAACTCATCATTTTATGAACATTCTGCCATTGTCCCAAGTAGCTTTTATCTTATAAAAGTTAATTTGCTATCATTTTTGTTTGTATATTTTACTTTCGAATTCTTTAAATGTGTATTCTTACTTTTGTATCAATCATATTTAAAAGTCAAAATACATAAATTGAATAAGTTATAACGATTCAAAGCGTGTATACGTTATTTTTGGGCATCCTGTATAAGTTTCCGTAAAAAATCTTTTTCATTTTTTATGTTTTTTTTTTCAACAATAAAACTAATTTTATAATTATTAGAGTTTATATAAAGGAATTCTGGCTGTCCCCATACAGAGGCCACGGGGGAATTTCTTCCTTTTCCACCTCATAAATCCTGGCCTCATTTCACTTTATTTATAATATATATAATATATATATATATATATATATATATATATATATATATATATATGGTGTCATAAAAGTATCGAGATTGAAGGTGTATTTACCAAGATAGAAATTAACAATGAATGGAACGTTAATTTTCTTCAGAATAAAAGGTTTGTCATAAATGTGTCGAAGCTCTATCTTGGTAAAGCAAGACAGAAATGAACAATAAATGGAACGGTAAGTTTTTCAGAATACAATGTGTGTCAAAAAGTACAACAAATCTTGATATTTTTTTGACACACTTTATATATATATGTGTGTGTGTGTGGGGGTCTGTGTGTGTGTGTTTGTGTGTGTGTGTGTTGGGTGTTTACGGATATACCTAAATAATGTTTGGCAAGATTCATTGCCGTTCTCTGTGAGTTGTGCCCAACCAAATATTGTCTCATTTCCTGATGTTGCTTGATTTTTGCCAAAAGAGTTGACTGCCTGAATTGTAACCGGAAGTGCTTTCATGTCGAGGCTGTCTTTTTGCCAATGCTACCACACGCACTCATATTACTTAGAACCTTAAAAGTGACCACTTATAAAAAGACACGTGCCTATAACTTCAGCGTAATCACTTATCAACAGATGTATGCTATAACCTGAGTGTTAGTGGGCTTGTCGCTAAACCTACTCGCTGCGTACCCTAATGCTTGTGGTACTCTTAGGCTCTCTCCCCTGCTAGCTCACACCACCAGTCTAAATCACTATGTTAATATCTATCTATGTTATTGACCTTGCGTCACATCCTGCTAATGCACTATCTATGCTAATATCTATCTATCTATCTATCTATCTATCTATGTTTACTCCCAAAGCTCTACCTATCTGATATATTTTATATTCATACAAATTTGTCAAAAAAACTATTTCCAACACGCTATATATATATATATATATATATATATATATATATATATATATATATATATATATATATATATATCAGTCATCCACAGACACACGTTTCGAAGTTTACTTCCCATCAGTGCGGCTCGACTTTTTAACAGCTACCTCTAGCCGGGAACGAAACCCGACATAATTTTCGTCTGCCAAGTTCCTTGCCCTGTGCGTCCACAGCGTATGTCAGTCTTGGGTGAACAATTAATTCATTACTTACGGTGTATGTTTTAAATTCACCATATATATATATATATATATATATATATATATATATATATATATAATATATATATTATATATAAAAAAAATATGAAAACCCACAAAATGCTGTTAAAGTGAAAACATTTTTAACATAGCTGATATTGAATAATATTTCGATTTTATGAAAATCATCATATATATATATATATATATATATATATATATATATATATATATATATATATATGTTTGTGTGTGTGTGTGTGTGTGTGTGTTTTACTATCCAGTTATATACTGTGATTTGATTGCTTTTTTTAATGGTACGTCAATCCGTCCAGGGTTATTTTGGCGTACAGTTTTGGAAATCGTGTTCCTAACAATTACAGCACATAATTCATTACATTCTATTTTATTGTGTTTTTTTTTACAATAAATTGCTATTTTTCTAATTTAGAAAATACGGAACGAAATGATGACAATGAATTTTTTTAAATGTGGAAATTTATTTGATCTACGCGTTGAGTTGAGTTACGCGTAGTACGATGTAAACTCGTGAGTCAAGACACCACGAGAATATCAAACGTCAAAAGCTGTTTATTGTTAAGTACACCTCTTTATAGATATATAAAGGGCAGTTGGTGCGTATGTATGTATGTCCGAGTGAAACTACAAAAATAAAACAATTATCGAGAAAATAATTATATATACTCATTAAACATCATCGGTTATGAAGATTTGATTTATATTCTAAGATATTTAGAAATTAAAATATACATAGAAATAGCATTGAAATTCTACTTAAAAATGTTCATCATTTGTAAATCACAAATGTAAACAAATCAATACACCAGGGTTTTCCCCCACTCATGCAGGCGATGCCGGGTTGCCGCTTCTAGTACAGTTGGTGAGTATGTATGCCTGTTCGGAGGAAACTACGAAAATATAATTAATTACTATATAATATATATATATATATATATATATATATATATATATTATATATATAAATATATATACACACACATATATATACACACATATATATATATATACACATATATATACACACACACACATATATATATACACACATACACATACATATATATATACACACACATACACACATACACACACACACATATATATATATTCACTATCGCCAGAGCTTGTACATATATGAAGGGAGGTTAGTGTGTATGAATGCATGTATGTCCGGAAGAAACTATGAAAATAAAACAATTGACATCAAAGTAAATAGACATGGACATTAAATTACACCGGTTCTTACAATTTTGCAAAAAAAATAAGGAAGATTTGATTTATATTCGCGCAGTCCTCCCGCGAGGCCGTATTAACAGAGGGTCTTTTTTTACGTGCGAATTTTTATGGGACATCCATCGAGGATCGAACTCGCTTTTCAGTAACAATGGATCTGCAAGATTAGCTAACTTTTTCCTCTACGCAAGATTCGCCGAGTAGCTGTTCTAGTACATATATAAAATACTGGTAATAGACATCAATTCTCCTCTTTGAACAACAGCCACAGTGGGAAACATGTTAAACAACTTTGATTGATAAACACTTATTCATATAATGCAAGGGTTTGGCTTACATTGGAAACCGTTATTTTCATGCAAAAATATGAAAGTTCTATTTGAAAAAGTCATCATAGAAGACACTATGCTCTTTTTTTTAAAAATTATACCAATAATCAATACGATACAACAGGATCCCCAATGATGCTAATACTTTGTTAAAACCAATTACTTTAAAAAGATATTTAACGCATACCCAACTTGCATGGGTTGGACACAAGGTCTCGTTTTAACGTGGGCGCAGAAAAATTGCATCGATCCCGTTGGCATTCTCCCTCAGGCGCTGGGTAATAAACCTAGTCCTGTCCCTTTAAATTAAGGGGGTAGATATTG
>CM042152.1:42560299-42567799 GCA_023376005.1 Doryteuthis pealeii | reverse complement strand
AGAAAGAGTCTTGAAAGATGGAGACTGTCAGTGAAATAAACGTTAACTTCTACGCTCTCCGACAATCATTTAAATCTTGGAACTTAGTCGGAAATTTCCAAGAAAGTATAATAAACCTCATGACGTACAAGTCCGATAAGCAGTAAAAGTGGCTTGTCTTCAAAACAAAGAGTGGAAAATTAACATATATACCTCTCTGGTTAAGGATATTATATATATATACGAGGGAAGAAATGCTGATAGCTTTTTGATTTAGTGCGTCCTGGGACGCACATATTTGCTTTCAATGAGTCCCCGGGGGAAATGTATGGGTCCCAACTAAAGCCGTCTAACTCCTACCTTGTAATATCATGTGTAATTCATTTCTGAGAAACTATTGAGATGTATTTACAGTTAGCTTGAAATGATGAGGAGAGAAAGAAGAAAAACACAGGGACACATGGATACGATTTCACTGCATCTTTTTAGATTTTTGTGCGTCAGGGACACAGGACGCGTACCTATCAGCAGCTCTGCGAGGGTTATGCCAAAAGTAAACTCTCCCAAACGTTGGTGTAGTAGAGAAACAGTTCGTGCAGCTGTTGGTAACAGTATTGGGTTTGTTGTACATGCACCTGTGCCTGTCTCTGTACGCGCCTCGCTGCCACGCTCAGTCTTGGTTTGGCTTTCTTTTCTGATGGGTCTCCCGATTGATGCTACAGCCAAATATGAAGTTCGTGCAGTTATTTGGACATTTTCAGGAGGTATGATTAGCCTCATAAAGTCTGATAAACAGTAAAGGTGTCCTGTCTTCAAAGCTAAAGACTGGAAAATTAAAAGATATATCCCCTTGATTAAGGATGGATATACGAAGGTTATGCCAACCGTAAACTCTCCTGGGCTGGGGAGTTAGGGAAACTGTTCGTGCAGCTATTGGTACGATCTTTCTTAGTTTGGCTGTCGTTTCTGATGGAGCTCCCGGTTGATGCTACTGCCAAATATAAAGTTCATGCAGTTATACAGTTTTTGAACGCAAAAGGCATTAAAGCGATTAAAATTCATGCCAATCAACGGAGGTGTATGGCAAGTTATACCTAACTGTCAAAAACGTCCGCAAGTGCCGTAGACTGTAACGACGACGCGGTTTAACGCTTCCTTAACGACAAGGCAGTGAGCTGGTATAACATGGGCATTCAAAACCTGCTACAGCACCTATACAAAATGATTCGACCGAAATGGTGATTATGTAGAAAAATAGATACATGTTCGAGAGAGTGTAAGAGGAATCCGTGCTGTCAGCACGCTTTGATGATGATGAGGATGATGATGATGATGACTATTATTGTTCGTGTGATTAGTGTAAAATAAACTTACTCTATCAATATCGACGATAAACTTCTCATTTTCTAAGCTTTAATCGTGGGATTGTTGGTTGACTGGTTGTTTTACGGCATATCAACAAGCCTACGGGTTATTTAATGCCGAATCAAACCATTTTCATAAAAAAGGACACAGGTTGCTTACAGTACCAGCTATTGCTTAAGTGGTCCTTCAATTAAGCATTAGAACGGGTATCGTATAGTATTTCTCTGAATTTTTCAAATGAGGCTTGATAATTAGTATTATTTGGATTATTCAGACTATTGTCCTCATTTTCTTATCGGTACAACATTCCGGCCGATGTGCCCTCCTGCCTTCTTCAGGTATTTCTTGTGGAACACGGAAACCCTCTCGAACTCGGGAAACTTCTTGTCGTAATCGGGAGCCATCACTGAACTTTGAAACCCAACCTTTATTCAATCCACGGTTGTCCTATTCTCATTCCACTAACCATGGCTGGTGTATATGCTGTGTTAATTATTATTCTATGTTACTATTGCACTTGTCCAGGATTGAACCTGTTTCAAACGTTGTAATAAATAAATTATCATGGCGTGGAGTATCCACAGTCCCCGCTAGCCAATTCAGTATTATAGAACAGTTCGAATGATAGATTATTATTCTATGTTACCGTCGCTCTTGACCAGGATTGAACCTGCAGCCTAGAGATAACCGTCACTTGGAACTGTCTTAAACCAACGCCTTAATCCACTATGCTACGTTTACAATTGGACATATAGCATAGTGGATAATGCTAGTTGGGTTGTCTATCGTCTATCTGGGTTTCTATACTGATTCTTTCTGTTCTTCTTGTTTGCTTTCTTAGGACTTCTTGGGTCTTCTTCATCTCTGTGCCCGTTATTGTTTTTGGTGAGGAACACAACGTTTCAGATATTTTTCGGACGTCTTTATCTAGCCAAATTTAACCATCATACGTGAAAGAAATAACCATGTTGATGACACCTCTATCTACCCCAAAACACTCCAAATTCCAAGCCAACCTCAAACCAAACTGACCAACCAGAGAACAATCACTATGATAGCAAAATGCCATGCCCTGTAAATTTAATTTTGCGTTTTTTCCATGATTTAGAATTACCGTTATTTTAAAATTCTTCACTACCGTACATGAGTCATAGGCAACCTATATATTATGTAACACGGGCTCATTGATGCTTAACTTCGGTTGGCCTGCGGAATTTTAAAATGGGTCTGGAGTTGACCCAGGGAAATTTCTACAGCAAATGAGGTACTTACAAAGAAATTAATCGCAGATTGAAAAGAGCGGACACTTACGCCTCAAACTGAAGCAAAGTGGGGAAGTTCAACTTGACAAATTGATAGATTGGCACTAGATGAATCGTAGTCATTAGTCAGGATCTATATTTTCAACGACATTTTGCTTTTGTAAATAAGATGTATATCAAAACCTAGTTTGAGAGCTCCTCCTCTCCCTCTCCTCTATATCATTACTTAACTCTTGTCTACTTTTAGCCATCACAGCGGCTCTCCCACTACAACCAAGCAATGTACAAAAACTGATGGTTGGTTCATTATGATTTAGCAAAAGAACTCTGATTACATAAGAACAGGACTTTATTTGAATAGAACGAATTCTGAGGTGAATAGATAGTGAACTTTGAAATATCCCATCATACAGGTAAAAATTAAACTTGGGATGCTTCTTGCCTGAGGTGAGAGGTTTTGGAAATGCAAGTGTTTAATCAGAATATAATTTTTATTGCAATCAATTAATCATTAATTTAACTTTTATAAAATTAGTCACTTATGGTATTAATCAGTAAACAAGTTTTACATAGAAATTATGTATATGCTTATAAGGATCTATATTTTCGACGACATTTTGCTTTTGTAAATAAGATGTATGTCTTGTTACATGGAAATTATGTATGTGCTTATGTGTGCCTGACATATTGTGACACTAAAAATGTGCCACACAGAAAAATATTTGGGAAACACTGGCCAAGACAAGAAAGTTGACCAATAGGGACGAATGGCAAGAAGATGTGAAAGGAATCCGTGCTTTTGGCAAGCTTTGATGATGATGATGATGATGATGATGATGATGATGATTGTTCGTATTATTAGTATAAAATAAACTTGTATGGTGAATTCACATTCAAAAACACCGGTTCCCGCTAGATCACCGAAGTTAAGCAGCGATGAGCCTGTTCAATATTCATCCATGATGATTCGATGGTGCTAAAGATTTATTACAGGAACTAGCCAAAAAAATAAAACAAATAAAAAATAACATAAAATAAAATAAACACCCTCTGGACGGTGTAAAATATATTTTGAAAGATACTGCCTGGTGCGGGGAGTTAAAAGTTCAATGTCTAAGGGTTTGTATCATAAATAAATAAATAAAATTTATTAAAGTAAAATAAATAAATATATAAATAAATAAGACTATTTGAAATGGAATTTGGTTCTGTCCCTTTCAATGAAAATGTTCCGGGCATCTATTAATTATTAATAAAATTATCATTTTCAATATTTTACACCATAGGTTTAAAACATAATCATAGGTATTTAGCTATTTATAAACGTTTTAATAAACTTATTGGTACTGAAAAAAGCGCGATCGTAAAACAATTTGAAATTTATATATATATATATATATATATATATATATATATATATATATATAATTCCAAACCGTAAACCGTTTAATGTTGCATACTCAAATTCTACGTATTAAGAATTTTGAATATAAATTAAATACTCATTGATAAACTTACACAATTCCTGAGGGTTTGTGACGTAAGCAGTGACGTAGTTTCGTTTACAGACAATGAGATAACAAATCCCATTATTAATAGATTGTTCGATTTTTTAATCAAGAATATATTTGTTGACATGAATATATGAGAATAATTCCACATTCACTTTGACATTTCAAAATGAGTGCAGGTGTTGATAGATCAAAAACACAATAATTTTTCTGAAATATACTTTCTTTGTATAAAGGGATATTGCTAAAATCAATTTGTAAATACATTCTTTTGAAATATATTTCCGGCCAAAGTACAATGACAATTGCACTCGGATTGAAAGGACATCTATCAAAACTCTTCCCCAAAAAGCATGGGCGAGATCGCTAAATAGCCAAGCCCTTATATTATGGCCTATGTATGTAACCAAAGAGAATCTGATGCGTATGGGGGTGCCCTTCTCGCAGGTGGATTGGGATTGGTTCGCCAACCAAAAATTGTTATTCTCAGAAGATCTTTCTATACATTGTTCAATGTGAGACCAGTCGAAAGACGGAAGAATGATCTCCAAGATGCCTCTCTAGGACACAGGACACAAAGCTTCAACAAAGCAACTATCCGGAAGCTCATGTGGTAGTCATGGAACTAAGTCATCTCATCACGTACTTTGACTAACATAGGACCACTCTTATACGGGCGACCATTTAAACAACAGCAGACACTGTAAGCAACTTGATATCAAAATGACTTGATTCGGTAATAAATAACCCAAAACAAGTTGACATGACTTAAAAACGACCAACAAACCTGAGTTAAAAAAAGATTAAGTTCCCATCAAGAAAGATTCAACCAAAACGTCTTCAGCATAAAATAACCCATCAGGGGTTGATATGCTGTAAAATCCAACCAACGAACACAACCAACAGTCTACTTATATTGACGAGGGAATTCTCAATTCCTTGGGTTTAACTTTGCTTGGTTATTTGTTTGTTTGTTTGTTTTATATTAACCCACTTTCGGCTGATTTATTCTCGATAAAAAAGGGCTCAGGTTGCTTACGGTACCTGCTGTTGCTTAAGTGGCCATTCAAATATTAGAACAGACTAATTGCTGCTTAACCTCGGTTATTCAGAGTGAATTGACTGTAATTGTAATCTTAAATGTTAATGACTCTTAATATGCCTTATGAATACGAACCCAGAGGCACAACGCTCTGCACTGGGTGGCAAGGGACAGGTGTCGTCTCTCCCTATGAAATAAACGGATTCTTAGCATCGATGAGTGCTAACCCGAAATATCTGGTAACTTGGTAGATTATAAAGCGTCAGGATAAGTGTTTGGCCGCCGGCATTCAGATTTACTCCAGGACGAACGATTTCTTGCTTGCGGGTGGCCTTTAGAAGATCTTTATATAAATTCTCTAACTACTAACTACATGGGTGTTAGTTCTTCACTCTCTATACAAGATCTGATGTGGTAATCGGCCCTCTGGCAGCCTAATAACATGGTCAATCAATCCGAGTAGACGAGTAATAATCACGCATTCAATGGTGGTAATAAGACTGATTACATACAGGATTGAGTCACGCCATATAATACAGTGAATGGTTTGAAGTCTGCTGATGTAGTTTTCTCATTTGAATGCTGTATAAGTGTGTCCAAGTTTCACTGAAATAGAAGTGATTCGTCAAACAGATCACCATGTATGTATTTATCTAACTCCTCCGCACGAGCAGGATGCGACACACGGTCAATTTGTCTAACGGAGTCTAACAGGTTTGAATTAAGAGTTGTCTTTCTTCTAGACTGGTTGCCTAACCAAGGTTAAAGAGCCCAGGCAGTCCTACTGTTTTACCCATAGCTGTAGGGGAATATATGGATTGATACCTTTCCCAAGGGTATTAGCGCTATGTGAAATGCAAACAGCCCTGTCTACGATTTGAACTCGGGTCGACGAGTCCATTTCCTACGACTCTAAATATTACATCACCACACACCTCCTATATATTTAATGTAATATATGTAAGAGCCCAGTAAAAATATTTTTGTAAGAAAATTCTTTTAAATTTTTTTTTCTTACAGAATACAAGGTGTACTTCGCCGAAGAGCTAAATTACTAAAAAAACGTCTACTTGCCTGCTATGGCAGGGGCGTGTAATGTTTCATCATTGACAAGGTTAATTTCGCAGGGATTGTTCGCTATGTAAACGGATATGGTCTCTGACTATGCCTGTGAAGTCCCGGTTTCGATTCCTGTCGGAGGGGAGTCGTTAGTATACATCGCTGAAGAGACTTAATAAAGTCGAAACAGTCTGTACGGTGTTCTGCATAGCGAGCCATCCTTTGCGGGAATTTTCTTGTCAAGATTATTTTCTATAATTATCGAATCTTATCGATACATGCATTTATAATTGCCTTCAAGCAGAAATATAAATAATAATATATATATATATTACACACGGTGTGTCAAAAAAGGATCGAGATTTTTAATACTTTTTAACACCTTGCATTCTGAAAAAAATAATGTTCCATTCATTCTTCATTTCTATCTTGGTAAATACAGTTCTAAACTTTGTAAGTTTTTGACACGCCTTGTATTCTAAAAAAATGAATCAATGGAACTTTTTTCTTCAGAATACAAGGTGTGTCAAAAGTACAAAAGTATATTTTTTGACATCTTGTATATATAAAGCCTTGATGATAAATGACCGTTTCTAAAATAAATAAAAGAGTAAGCTACAATAACCACTTCCATAACTGTGTGTGTGTGTGTGTGTGTAGTTAGAGGTCTGTCATTTGTATAAGTAATACACAAATAATACTTTTATAATATTTTTACTTTGAACATCTTGTAATGAAACGTGCAAAAAACAAAGAGAAAGAAGAAATGAATACAAATGAGTGAAAGATAAGAAGAAAAAAAGTGATATCATCTCGATTTTCATCGAATGAGAATCAATTTTACTTTTTATAATCCTAACATTATTATTTATTTATTTTTTTGTATATTTTTTCCAAAGTGTGAACATCACGAACAGGAAAAGACGTTTGCCAATCTACGTTTTAAACCGGATACAAAGAAGATTAACATTTACACAGAATTAAAGGATAAATACCCAACATATTTGTAGATGTTGTAAAACATCTTTTTTTTGTTTTTTATAGCTTTGCTTTATTTTGTCCCAGGGAAAAATGGTTCTATTTCGGAAGTAACAAATTCCTGTTTACAAAATAAAAGATAGAACTTAAAAAAAAAAAAATTAGGGAAAAAATATTTTTTCCGATTTAAAGATGGCCGCTTTGGAAGGACGGAATTAAAAGACACTGATAAAATGCAAAATGGCGGTAATAGCTTTATAAGGAACAAAGGAATTTAGAAGAACTAAATCAAAAGGAGAAAACT
>CM042152.1:42547799-42555299 GCA_023376005.1 Doryteuthis pealeii | reverse complement strand
CCAGCTGACAGGGCGGTAAACTTTTGGTAATAGATGATTAGTTTTACTTTCTTGTTGAGGTCAGTGGAAGCAACATTATTACGTATTATTCTTTTTAACACAGTTTCGTCCTGTTTATACTTTCGGTGCATCTGATTGCGATAATATATGTTATGAGCGGAGCTATTGATTGTGGTACTTTTTCGTTGTGGTTAATGTTATGAATGGTTTGTCGGATTTGTTCGTAAACAATGTAATTGGGAAATGCATTATTGATGAGAGTTTGTTTAATATTTTTGAGTTCAGAAAAGAATATTTTTTTAGAAGAATAAATGAGTTTTGCTCGATTTATTAGTTTTTTATTATTGCTCTTTAACATTGTACGGGATATTCGCTTTTGTAATTGAGAGTACAGTACCGGGATAGCTCAGTCGGTAGAGCGTTCGGCTAGAAACCACAAGGTTCCTAGTTCGATACCGGTCCCCGCCAACTCAGCGTATGAGTAGCACATGGATCTGTGCGGTAAAGTAAGGAGCTGATGGTAGGTGTGACGCTCCACCTCAGATGCTAAAACAATCTCCTTCGTCTAGCGCTATTGAAAAGGGGATAGACTCCCTCGCTGACTGGCTGATACCGACTTTAGACCGCCCCGTCGACTTTTACTTATTATATATATATATATATATATATATATATATATATATATATATATATATATATATATATATATATATATAATGTATGTTTGTGCGTGTCAAGGTACACTGACTCGTGCAGTAATGGCCAGTTTTGCAGAGCTATTATTACTGGATAACGAGTTCGAACCATGGGCGATACATACGGTAGCGAACGGATTGGTTAAAAAGCTGTCCAGATACACTCAGAAGCACACATTATCTATCAATATATTTATTCACATATCTATGTCTTTACAAAGGCGTAAGCCTATACATTTACATGCAAACATAAGTGAAACAGCGTGAACACACTACTATGCATATACTGGTGAGAATATATGTCGGACAAAAGAATTCGCATGAACATATGTGCATATATATAAAAACGTTTGAGACTGCTATTAGATAAGATCTCAGATTGACAGAAGAGAACACTCACAGACTCATAGCAGTACTGCGCATGTGCACATTCTTACAAACACACACACACACACACACACACACACACACACCACACATATATATATATATATATATATATATGTATATGTATATATATATATATATATATATATATATATGTATATGTATATGTATATATATATATAGTGAGTTGTCTGAAGTAAGATTTTTATTGTGGTCGTTTGCCTTTAAAGCCCGCATTATAAACGGAGGAGGGAAACTCCTGTCGGAGATTGATGTTTCTTAATCTAGTCTCACTTGACCGTCTGCCAGTGAAGCGAATTTGACCTTCTCAGGGTATCCTTCTCGTTCTACTGACTAGACTCACTTAAAATCTCTTTATGGCTGAAGAATTTTTTGTTGTATCTGAGTGATACCAGTCTCTGCTATTCAGACAAAAAAAGTCTAGATATTAAAAGCAATTTTTCATGAAAACGAACGTTCAATATTTGGTTTGGTTTGTTGGATTTTACCGCATGTTAACGCTTGATGGGTTATTTTATGCCGAATACTGTTATTTTTGAGAGCAGATATAATCACACATACACCAACAAAAATAATGCTCGAAACATGCCATTCGTGGGTCCCTAAGTAGCCACTTATATATTGGGACAGATCTGCTTTTTAGAGTCATTTATTAAGCTAGTTTGACACAAGGCTAGAAGAATAGAGCAACTATGAAAAT
This sequence comes from Doryteuthis pealeii, assembly GCA_023376005.1. Classification (NCBI taxonomy): domain Eukaryota; kingdom Metazoa; phylum Mollusca; class Cephalopoda; order Myopsida; family Loliginidae; genus Doryteuthis; species Doryteuthis pealeii. The sequence goes on along the minus strand of CM042152.1, from coordinate 42,553,496 downwards.
TGAACTCACAAGTAATGGCTTGCTTGCCAGGCTTCACTAAGAAAAACATTTTGTTCATTGTCCTTTCAAGTTGCCGGATTGATGTGATTATATCTGGAGAAAATTGGTTGATGTATTTGCTATAATTCATTTCCCAAGTACTTTCCGCCCTATCGTGGGAATAGTGGAATGGAACAACCCATTGTTGTATAGTTTATGAACTACCCCTGAAGATGGCCCACGATAAGGCGGAAAGTACTCCGGAAATAAATTATGGAAAATACATCAACCAATTTTCGCCAGATATAATCATTCTTGATAGGTACCTAATTTTTAAAATACATTTTTAACCCAATTTCTTATATTTAACACATAGGTGGGACCCTAACAGGTACTACCACTTTAGGTGAAATTGTACCCGTGAGTAATGGTGATGAAAGGGTATTCCATATTCCCCAGAGATCCAGAATTGGATCCTCACCATCAGATAGAGTTTAAGGTAATATTCTGGACATTAAGACCATCAGACACCACCTTCTACCACACATACGATAAAAAGGGTTGGGGCTTGCTATATAGGCAATAGTTTTCGGATAATCATATAGGGTCTAGGGTTTCACGTTACCAGCCAACTGATGGGAGGGAGCCTCTCCGACCACCGTCAGTGTTCAATATTTAAGGCTTAATTCTTATTTCTTTCATGAAAAAAAGGTTTATAAATACAAATGCAAAACTCTAAATGATTAATTGAAAAATGAAGCAATGAGGAAATGGAAAAAAAAAAGAGCAAACCGTGGAGATGCATTGTGTATAATGTTTCTTCATCTTTAACTATGGAAGACCAAAAGCGAAACCGCTTGTTCATAATGTAGAATGAAGACTTTCTCCAAAATAGGAAGGATTTTGACTCACCTGAAATTAAAAGAAATAATTATGAATATAATATTTATACATACAATAATAAAGTATTATTTTCGACAACATTATAAAGGTGGTTTGGATTGGTTTGTTGGATTTCATGGCATGTCAAACCTTGTTGGGTTATTTTATGTCGAAGACGTTATGTTTTATTCACGTTTGAAGAGTATTCGATTTCTATAAAAGTCAGTTTTTTAACACGTTATTAAAAGGTGGACTTAATTATTAAGAAAACAATAATGGAAAGCGGACAACTACGTGGGTCATCCAATAAATATGGGGATTAACTTAGGGGAAGGCTCATAACTCAAATAACTTAAATATACACCCAGGCTGTTTTAATTTCACATAGCAATAATACACTTCGGAAATGAATGGATCAAATGGATCCCTCCCACTCCCACTAAATAGTAGGTAGATTGGGATATATATGTATGTTCCAAAACCCGGTAGAGCTCTCTATGGGTGAATTACATTAACTTTTACTTCCAGCATAAAGCAATGATCGTCTGTTTACAAACTGGATCTCTCTGGTGATCGTAAAATATATAGACACACGTATGCATTTAATAGTTTAAACACCACCCCTTTACGGGCGGATGAAAAGTCAACCGGATTTTGCTCCTGGTCAGAGGTAGTTGCTGTGCCTAGCCACACTGAAGAGACGTGAAACGTCGAACTACGGTGTCTGTGGATGACTTTATTATATATATATATATATATATATATATATATATATATATATATATATTATATTATATATATATATGTATGTATGTATGTATATACTAAATTCATTAAGATATTAATTCATGTAAATTAATACGCATACATAACTTTTGGGTTAATTATTATATATATATATATATATATATATATATTATTTATATTTATATTTATATATATATATATATATATATATATATATATATATATATACCAGAGCCGTTGTGGTTAACAATGACTGACAATGTTGAAAATCCTGAAAATAACCAAAATGCTAATGTGAATACATGAAAAATATTGTAGGCAAACCAAATCATATCTATCTGTCTATCCGAGTGTCCATATCTATGTATCCATCCGAGGGTCTTTATTATCTATCAATCCGAGGCAGATCTTTATCTATCTATTTATCAATCCGCGTTTGTCCATATCTATCTATATATATTTGGAAACATTTGCTTTCAGTTAATCCCCAGCACCAACCACAATATATGGTGAACGTTGAAATTCATCAATAATAGATATAATAATATTTGGCAAGAGCAGACCCCAAACAAAATGTAGATCAAATTCCATGAATGTAGACATTGATATAAAATATAAAACAAATTCCATCGAGGAGAAGACCAAATACTCAGACATTAAACTAAGATTGGAAGAGTAGGAACATATAAATGATAGCAAGATATTCTTAAAACAATGCGATTTCTATCATGACGAAGATATGGTCAAAACATGAAGATTTCTATCATTCCATAAACTTGATATCAAGACTTTCACGTTGCACATATGATAGTTATTATACTATCAATAATGCTTTCAATAGTTATCTATACATAGCTGCACCTATCTATCAATATATCTGTCTGTCTATCTCCGTCTTTTCTCTCTCTCTCTCTCTCCGTCTCTTTCTCTCTCTCTCTCTCTCTCTCTCTCCATCTGTTCTTCTCACATTCTCTTCGTCCCTTCTTTCTCTGCATCTATTCTCTCATTCTCTTCTTCTCCTCTCTCTCTCCTCATCTATTCTTCTCATTCTCTTGCGTCTCCTCTCTCTCTCTCTCTCTCTCTCTCTCTCTCTCTCTTCTCTCTACATCTTATTCTCTCCGTCTCTTTCTCACTCTCATCTGTTCTTCTCTCATTCTCTCTCTCTCCATTGTTCTTCTTTCATTCCTCTCTCTCTCCATCTGTTCTCCTTCTCATTCCTCTTTGCCTCTCTCTCTCTTCACCATCTGTTCTTCTCTCATTCTCTTCGTTCTCTCTCTCTCTCATATTCTTTCTCTCATTATCTTCGTCTCTCTCTCTCTCTCTCTCACTGCTTCTCTCATTCTCCTCCGTCTCTTTCTCTCTCTCTCTCTCTCTCTCTCTCCATCTGTTCTTCTCTCATTCTCTTTTCGTCTCTCTCTCTCTCCATCTGTTTCTTTCTCTCATTTCTTCTTTTTGTCTCTCTCTCCATCTGTTTTTCGCTCATTCTCTCCATCTCTCTCTCTCTCTCTCTCCATCTGTTCTTCTCTCATTCTTCTTCGTCTTTCTCTCTCTCTCTCCATCTTGTTTCTTCTCTCATTCTCTTCGTCTCCTCTCTCTCCATTATTCTTCTCTCATTATTCTTCGTCTTCTCTTCTCTCTCTTCTCCCCCTCTCTCTTCTCCTTCTGTTCTCTCATTCTCTCCGTCTCTTTCTCTCTCTCTCTCTCTCCATCTGTTCTTTTCTCATTATCTCTCTCTCTCTCTCTCTCTCCTCTCCCACACACACACACCACAACACTAGCATACAATGATCAACCTTTAATGAATTCTGAGCATCACGTTTATTTTCACCCAACCCCTCACTAGAATCAGGATACGACACAAGGTCATTTTAAAACAGACCTCCACGTTGTTTCTCTTTCTTAGAGCGGTTGCCATTCCGAGGTTAAGAATCCAATATTCCTACTATTTACACATAGATGGCCCGTAAATTAAACAGTGAGGGCAGGTTTGTTGCTCTTAGCGCTTGGGTTAAGGCAACAGTTTAGGAGAAGCGAAAAACTCACGTATTTCTGTGATATAATTTTCGTATATCGGATCACTGAGATACGTAAAAAATGTAAATCTGAACGGACTCATTGTTCATTGTGCTGTTGTAATTATTGAATTATTAATTATAATGCACTATTTAGTTATTATTTTATTCATTATTAACATACTGCTCCTATATAGTTAATATTACTTATTCATAATCACGATACAGTTAATATTATTCATTATCTATACATATATAAAGGGCAGTTGTGCTGTATGTATGAGGCGGGTGTATGTATGTCCGGAGGAAAAACTACAAGAATAAAACAATTAACGACCAAAAAAATATATACACATCTTACAATAACAAAGATTCTTACTTTTTTGTTTTTTTTTTCCTACAAAAAATATGGAGATTTGATTTTATATTCAAAAGATATTTGTAAATTTAAAATATACATAGAAATAGCATTGTAATCTACTTAAAAAATGTCCAGCATATTCTGAATCTCAAAAGTTAACACAATCAAAACCTATTATTCCCCCCTATTTCATTTACCCCAGGCGATGCTGGGTAGGCACTTCTAGTTAAACATTAAAGCATTATTTAGTCATAATGAATTTATAATGCACATTGTAATAAGGAAAGTGAGAGTTACGTTCCCCTATTTTTTATGATTACCTCCCATAGGAGAACTCTCTAGTTGAATTCTTAGACTATGTAAAACTCTCAATAAGTGTCCAAGTATTCATGTAACATTAAAGCCTTCAAAAGACTATCGGTGACATCGTTTGTAATTACACTCGTTATATTTATTATTAAATTATAATTCCCAATTTAGTAATATTTTATTGATTATTATGAAAGTGACTTCATTTTTCTGTGCGCTTGTCCTTGGTAAGAAATCTATTTTTGGGAGTCGAAAATTGCTGTCACTTTGACCTCTAGTAAATGGCATAGGCAAACAAAAGGTCTGATGTGCATTATACTGGTAATATGCATAAAGTAAAGGTGAGGAAAAACCAATATATGTAATAAAAGAAAGAGAAAGTAGACGCAATTTCATGGTAAAACGCCTAAAGAAAAAGCCCAGACGAATAATAGAATCACTTATTAATGGGGAAGAAGACCAGTGCGTTCGGATTGACTTTGTCCAATGCAAAAATCAATAGGAACAAAAAAGACAATGCCTCTACAGACTACAAAATGGAATGATAAGTAATTACGAAATTATTTTTTGAGAGCCTACGATACCACCTCAAAAAAAATACTGTAAATTATAAACATTATTGGTTTAAAAAAAATGGCAATAAAAAATAATAGTAAAAAACTGTGCAGTCGATTAGATTATCAGTCATGGAAAAAGAAATACAATGGACATATATTAATTAAAAAGGTTAAACACACACCACACACACACACACCACACACACACCACACACACACACACACAAATAATAGATAAATAAAAAAAATGAACCACATATGGGATCCAGGAAGCAGACAGATTAACAGTCATTACATAAATGCACAGAAAACAAATTCTATCATATCTATCTATCTATCTATCTAATATATATTATATATATATTATATGTAATAAATATATATCGTGTGTGTGTGTGTGTGGTGTGTGTGTGTGTGTGTGTGTTGAAAGATGAATGGAAAGAAAATGTAGTATGGCAGGAAAATTTTATTGAAATGCCCGACACGTGTTTCGACCAAAGAGGTTTTGTCTTTGATACATAGTATCATTTATTTTTAGATGTAAAATTAAAAATAATAATAATAGAGACTACATAAATTTGAGTTATACAAAAAGCGGTCTTCTTCGGGGCAGAATATATATATATATATATATATATATATATATATATATATATATTATATATACTTATATATATGTATGTGGTGTGTGTGTGTGTTGTGTGTGTGATGAATTAATCTTTTTAGAATATAAAGCTTTCGTTATATAACGCACATATAAAAATAACCAGTAATCATTATATGTTCACACATTCAACCATACCCGCTTAACATTTAATGTTAATTTGTATGCTGACAAATCTTCTCTTTG
>CM042152.1:42540169-42547699 GCA_023376005.1 Doryteuthis pealeii | reverse complement strand
AGAAGAGCGATGTGGTGTGAAGTTTTGCTTTGATTTTAGGTCGTTGTTTGTTGTAACCTAACAAGCGTGACTAAATGAGAAATAAACCAAACGGAGTGTGAAAGGAAATGGATATTTCTTTTTTTTTTTTTTTTTGAATTTCTTGCCTAACCAATTTGAAAGTCCCCAGATTTCCCACGATTTACCATAGATGGGTGGAGAATAATTGGATACATAACTTTCCTAACGGTATTAGCGATATGTGAAAATGCAAACAGCCATATCCAGGATTCGAACTCATGCCACAGTGTCCATTTCACAATGACTATTACACAACGGGCACATCAAAATCGATTTTGTAGAAGAATTAGCGTAGTATTTGTAACACATAGCTGGGGGATGAGGGTTTCTTACCTTTCCCAAAGGTAATAGTTAAAACTAAATGAACGTTAGAGCATGACTGTAGTTCGAACTCGTTTACTATGATTTGCAGTCCAGCACGTGATCCCATACGCTACGAGCACTCTCCCGTTACGTCGTAAGTAAATGGAACACCCTGTTTATAGTATGAAATTCTCCAGTTAATTCCAGTGTTTGACATTGTATATAATTTCATGTGGCTATTTTAACAGAAAAGTTTGAAAACTTTTCTTTATGTCAGTTGCGTACGTACCAGTCAGCATCAATCAAAAGTACAACGACTGATTAGATTGTTATTATGAGGCGCGACGCGTACATAACCGAAAAAGCGCGAGACGAGGATGATATCAATGGATGAACGAGAATTGGGTTTATGACGAGGCTTGACGTTCCCAAGTCGGAGTCACGGGATCATTTTCACAACGTTTAATCTTAGAGAGTCGTTTATGAGAGAGGTGCTGAGCAGAGAACAGTGATACTCAGTCAGGATATGACTAGGGAGGTTGTTTTCGGTGTGGCCTATCCTTTATTTCATTTATAGAAGAGTCAATGGAGTATCATGGGTACATGAAGTACGTGCATGTTCCCAAACATGTACGTACATGGTTCTCTTATTTACTGCAGATCATCCAGCTAACCCAGAAACATGAGGACATAAAATTTTATTATAAATAAAGAAAGGGAAGAAAAATGACACGCTGCATAGAAAAATATAATGAAAAAGAAAGAAAGAAAGACAGTAGGGGGAAGATAGAGAGCAGGGGTGAGTCCGCGTAAGCGATAATACTAATCTGCTTCAATAGGACATAATAAAAAGATGTGAAGAAGGAAAGAAAAAAAGTGTGAGATAGATAGAGAAATAGATAGATAGATAGATAGATATAGATAAAAATAAAATAAAATAAAATAAAACAATAAAAGAATAAATAAATCCAGAGTAAGAACTGAAGAGAATATTTTCTAAAAGAAAATAATAATATAATCAGTTCATCCTTGTTCCTCTTATTAAAAAAGGGAAGAAAATCAAATTTAAATACTGAATACATAATAACAAAAACAACACTACTACTACTACTACTACTACTCTAGTATCTGTTGCCTTTTTGTCGGGTTGTAGCTCTAATAGCCATGGGGGTCCAGACCTGTCTGCCTTGTGAGGCCCTACTAGGAACTTATATACCCGATGGCACGTGGTATAATGGCTAAAGTCATGGTAAATGGACTCGAATGGGGTTGTGAGATTATGTCAGGGCATTGTTGATTTGTGATGTTGGAACTTCAGAATAATATTAATTATGAATATAGAAAAAATGATATGTTCTTTCCATATGTTCATTGAATATTATTTAGAAATAAATTCAAATAAAATCCTGATTAAGGTATCTAGTTCTTTTTCAGCACAGTTTTATCATGTCAATTATTTCAATCAGCTACAAATAATTTGCACCACCATTTCGTTAAAAATGAGACCGTCCAGATCGTCCAAGATGGAATCCAAAAATGTAAATCCTGATTATTTGTTGCGGTTAATCCCTCTAATTCTTATTTCTCATGTGTCGTCATCTCTACTAAATGAACCATTCCGTTCTTATTATAAATAAAGAAAGGGAAGAAAAATGACACGCTGCATAGAAAAATATAATGAAAAAGAAAGAAAGAAAGACAGTAGGGGGAAGATAGAGAGCAGGGGTGAGTCCGCGGAAGCGATTACTAATCTGCTTCAATAGGACATAATAAAAAGATGTGAAGAAGGAAAGAAAAAAAGTGTGAGATAGATAGAGAAATAGATAGATAGATAGATATAGATAAATAGATAGATAGATAGATAGATAGATCGATGAAGATATAGATATAGATAGATAGAGATAGATTGAGATATAGAGATAGATAGATTGAGATATAGAGATAGATATATAGATTGAGATATAGAGATAGATATATAGAGATATAGATTGAGATATAGAGATATATAGAGATATAGAGATAGAGAGAAATATAGAGTGATAGAGAGAAAGATAGAGTGATAGATATAAATAGAGAGATAGATAGAGATAGTTAAATCAAGATTATGCTTTTTAAATATTGAACTAATTCGCAATAGGTCTTAAGTAAACATACTAAATGTAGTAATAATTAAGTTATCATGCTATGAGATATTCAGAGGTCCTGCTAATTATTGTTAATATAATCAAGTGGAACGAAATAGTTTGTGTATGTGTATTATTTTCAGACATATCTACTGAAAACGCTGTACACTGAAGCAAAGACCCATTAGCCATTAATTTATGAAATCAATTTTTAAAGCTATGGTTTGTACCAAGTATTTCGCATTATATTAGAATTTCATCCTCAGAAAACTTATTACGCATGCGCAGATCGAGACGCCATTTTTTGTGTCTAATAATTAAATCTTCAACATTTAGTCCTATATATGAGCATGCACGGTATATTATGATGGAGTGAAAAAAAAACAACACACACAAAAACAAACAAACAAACAAACAAAAAAACAAAACAAAATACCCAGAACAACAGTGAATGATAATGCCATGACGAGTTCGCAATGAACTATTCACTAAGTCGTTGTAGTCGCAGTGGTAGAAATAAGAGGTGAAAAAATGTGAGGGTTATTCTTGGGCAAGAGAGAAAAAAGAAAAGCATTCTTTATCTGAAAAGGATATTGAAAAGACAAGCAAGATAAACTATCTAAAAAAAATAAAATAAAATAAAACAATAAAAAAAAATCCAGAGTAAGAACTGAAGAGAATATTTCTAAAAGAAAATAATAATATAATCAGTTCATCCTTGTTTCTCTTTTTAAAAAGGGAAGAAAATCAAATTTAAATACTGAATACATAATAACAAAAACACACTACTACTATACTACTACTACTAATAATAATAATAATAATAATAATGAATAATATAATGAGACCGGTCCTAGTATTAATCGACTAGAAGAGAACCTGCCATCAGAGAAGTAAGGAAAACTCTGGAACATGAAGGTGAACCTGCCATCTCGTGTATTTGTCGTCCCAGCCGACCACCGAGTGAAAATGAAAGGAAGCAAAAAGATAGAGATATACCTAGACTCGCCAGAGAACTAAGGAAACTCTGGAACATGAAGGTGAAGGTGTTCAATTGTAATTGGTGACCTTGGAACGGTCCCCAAAGCTCTGGAAAAAGATTTGGGGTAATTAGAAATAAGAGGTAGAATCGAGACCATCTAAACTACACTACTGTTGTGATCGGCTAGAATACTCAGAAGAGTCCTGGAAACTGAGGAGAGCTGACTCAGCTCCACCTGAACCACCAACTATGGTGAGTGTAAAAAGATCATACTAATAATAGACGGATCAACCCTATCCCAACCAGAAGACCAGGCCTAGTGTTGATTAACAATAAAAAGAGAACTTGTCAACTAGTGGATTTGCAGTCCCAGCAGATCACAGGGTATTGATGAAAGAAAGCGAAATGAAAGTATTGCTGAGATCAGGTGGAATATTCAGAAGGGTCCTGGAGACCTTAGGAGACTTGCTGTTATCCACACGTCAGTGAATGACCCTAAGCAAACATTGGTGAAAAAAAATCGCAAGTCGAGAAACAATAATAATAATAATAATAATAATAATAATAATAATAATTTTGCCATTCCGGCAGAGTGAAAATGAAAAACGAAAAGATAGACAAATATTAGGATCTCGTTAGAGAGTCAGAAATATGTGGAACATGAAGGTGAAGGTTATACCGATTGTTTTTTATGCACTTGGAACATTTTCCAAAGGCTTCGAAAACAGACTGAAATAATTTAAACTCGGCGGCATGATCGAATCCCGACAATAGCACTGCTAAGATCGACTTGAATGAACAGAAGACTTGATATCACTCAGAGTCAAGTGAAAGGCCACCTGCTAACACTGGCGTTCATTGTAGATTTATACCTACATTTTTGTGTAATTATTTCTTAAGAGATTTTTCACACAGTTATTTAATATCAAGTATTTTTCATTTTAATCTTATTCTATCTTTCTTATTAGTGAAATATATTACCTAATTAGGACTGAGCCTATTCTAGTAGTGACCCCCCAAGCGGAGTTTATCTGTATTGAATTCAGAGTTTTCCTTCTCTTAGACTGGCTGCCTAAGCAAGGTTAAAGAGCCCAGTCTGCCCTACAATTTACCTATAGCTAGAGGGAGAGTAGTTGGATTCATACCTTTTCCATGGATATCAGCGCTATGTAAACTGTAGCTTCGTCCAGGATTTGAACTCATGTCTTCGAGTCCATTTCCTACAACTCTAAGCATTACACCACGCGCCTCCAATTAATACATATATTTTGTACACAAAGATGTTAACGATCGTACTTTTAAGGAACACGTCTATTAATATATTGATGTTATTTCTTATTTCTTATTTCAGGATTTGTGTTTTGTTATTAGATGTCATTTCTTTCATTATGAAACGCCACGTGCATTAACTTGAATTCCCTTTGGTCTCTAGTTAGTTTCTATAAAATAATGAAAAGGAAGAGTATTTGCATTTATATACGTTGGTTTTTTCCAACTGCAATTTTCGAAGAAGTGCCTCGATGATTTGCGGTAAAGAGGAAAAATAATGAGGAAGAAATGACGAAAAAATAAGTTAAGAGTATTAGAGAAGAGAGGGAGTAAAAAGAAATTACTGTAAAAAGAGATCAGAATAAGAGGAGTATATTCCGCTGATCAATGAATAAAATAATCATGGACTATACGAAGAAAAGAAAGACAACTGAAAAGTACTTGTAGAAGGAAAGAAAATATGCACAGAAAAGAAACATAAAAAAAAAAACTCGAACGTCTTGCAGAAGAATAAGGAATAGTTAGATATGGATCGATGGGAAAATCTTGGCAAGAGAGTTTGGACTGGATGTCTCTTCTAAGGGACGTATTGTTAAAAAAATATTCGAACGAAGCAAGGGAAACATCGCTGGTAATTCTTAAAGGTTTTCTAGTCTATATGCACGCGAAATGAATTTGTGCATTTAGAAGAAGCTGCAGAGAAATAAAAAACAGTATGAAGATACCGAAGAAAAATTAAAAGGTATATATATATATATATATATATATATATATATATATATATATATATATATATATATATATGTGTATGTGTGTGTGGGGGGGCGGCAAATTGCTATTTAGACAAAAGTTTGGTTGAATGAGTATCTTTTTAATATGCAATTAAATGTTAAACGCACAAAAATATACCTACTATCTCAGTTTCAGGTATTTACTTCTCAGTTAATAGATCTCTCTCTCTCTCTCTCTCTTCTCTCTCTCTCTCTCTCTCTCTCTCTCTCTCTCTCTCTCTCTCTCTCTCTCTTATATATATATATATATATATATATATATATATATATATATATATAATATATATGAGTATGAAAAGGTGGAATGAAAACATCACACAATGCTGTTCAAGAAGAAAACAATTTATAATATAATCATAGCTGATACTGATCAATATTTCGATTTTACAAAAATCATCATCAGAGCTCATTCACTCCGTAGTTGTTTAGGTCGGAGAGAAATGTCAAATCAGTTTACAAAACAAAAAACCTTAATACTGCAAAAAAGAACGAAAGTCGTTACAATATTCACCAATGTGGGCATTCGCGCCATATATATGTCGATCATGTCTCTATGTATACCTTTTGTCATCCAAATGTAGCGGATTTTTGAAATGTTAATTCCTTTCTTTTAACTTATATATATATATATATATATATATATATATATTATATATATATAACCCTCCATACGAGCAGGATGTGACACAAGGTCAGTTTCGAAACAAGAGTTTAACAGGTTGGAATTGAGTTTTCCTTCTGCTAGACGAGTTGCCTAACTAAGGTTAAAGAGTCTACCCTTCTATTTATACATACCTGCGGTAGGAGTTGTGTTAATTATTTTTCTATGTTACTGCCGCCGCTCAGGATTGAACCTGGAATCCAGAGATAACTGTCACTTAGAACTGTTTTAACCTAACTACCTTCTCCACTAGGCCATGTGTCCAATTGGAGCTCGAAAAGAAGTTTCACGAGTCCAAAAAGAAGGTTCCCGAGTCCGAGAAGGTTCCCGAGTCCGACAAGAAATACCTGAAGAAGACCGGAGGGCATATCGGCCGAAACGTTGTACAGATAACAATGAAGATGAGATCAATAGTCTGAATTACTCAGATAATACTAATCATCAATCCTCATCTCAGACATTCTGAGAAATAGCATTAACATTCTACTTAAAAATGTCCGTGAATTTCAAAGTCAACCAAAACAATATGAAAGCGCAAAACAATCATTTTTTTTTCCAAATCGGATTAACATAAGGTCTTTTTACGTTGAGATTTTTATGGGGCATCCAGCGTGGATTAAACTCGCTATTCAGTAATAACAGATGTGCAAGACTAGCTTGCTAGCCGTTGTACCATTTTGTTGATTTTTAAAAAATCTCCTCTACCCAGTTTTAACGGCCAACCGTATGCTGGTCACAAGCGAAAATGGAGACCGGCAAGGGCAGGTATAGATTTTCATTTTTTTTTTGTTCTTAACAGTGCTACCTTGAATTACGAGTTTTCCGAGTTACGAGCTCTTAAACTATGTCTATTTATTTTAATTTGTGTTGAGAGCAAACAATTGAGGTACGAGTGAGCTTCAGATACGCTTGTTCACTAAAAACATTTATTTAGTTTCTAAATGTATTACGCTAAAGAATACTTTTTTTTATAAAAAATAAACGTTAAAACATATTACAGAACATAATTCATTACATTCCATTTTATCATTTTTTTTTATATATAAGGACTCCCTAATAAATAATATTTTAAAATCACTTTCTCATCCAAATCAGGCAGTCAACGAAACAAGCTACTTAATAAATTTGTTTATATTAGTGGCATCCACACAATTAATCTAAACAAACAGATAAAACAGCTGTATTTCTTGAATGCTAGCACACTTGAATAAGCCGATCATCTCTCACGGGTAGTGTGCTAGTATGTATGGAGAAAAACGTATATGTGTTACTTTCTAAAACACTGTTTTGTTTTGTTTTTTAGGAAATGCTACCAACTGTTTTATAATTAAAAAAGAAGAA
>CM042152.1:42522669-42527669 GCA_023376005.1 Doryteuthis pealeii | reverse complement strand
AGAGGGGGAGGAAGAAAAAGAGAGGGACAAAGGAAATGTGAGAAAATAAGGGGACAAAGAGAGAGTGTGAAAAAGAGAGTGTGAAAAAGAGAGAGGACAAAGAGTGAGGACAAAGAGAGAGAGGGAGGATAAAAAGAGAGAGAGGGGGCTAAAAGAGAGAGAGAGGCGGACAAAGAGAGAGAGAGAGAGAGAGAGAGAGAGAGAGAGAAGGGGCAAATATAAGAGAGGGGGAACAAAGACAGAAAGGGGAACAAAGAGAGAGAGAAGGGGACAAAGAGAGAGGGGCAAGAGAGAGAGGGGACAAAGATAGAGACAGGGGGACAAAGAGAGAGACAGGGGGAGAAAGAGAGAGAGAGACAGAGGGGGATAAAGAGAGAGGGGAAAAGAGAGAGAGGGGAACAAAGAAAGAGAGGGGGACAAAGAGAGAGAGGGGGACAGAGAGAGAGAGAGAGAGAAAGGCAAAGAGAGAGAGAGGACAAAGAGAGAGAGAGAGAGAGAGAGAGGGGGTGGGGGCAGAAAGGTGATAAAGAGAAAAAAGGAAAGGGCGACAAAGAAAAGGAGAATCGGTATGCGAGACATTGAGAAATAAATGTAAAGTCAAGTCGACTGAGTGGCCCAATGTCAATATCGGCCAGACAGCGAGGGAGTCAATCCCCTTTTCTCTTGCGCTAGACCAAGAAGATTATTTTTTGCGTCTGAGGTGAAGCGCCACACCTACCATAAGCTCCTCTCTTTACCGTACAGATCCATGTGCTACTCATACACTGAGATGACATTTGGTCACTCATTGAGCTCTTGGTAGATAATCGGGATTTATATTTTTAATAACCATAACAATATTATTATATATATATATATATATATATATATATATATATATATTCATTCTCCATAAACTTTCAAGCATCTCTTAAAATTTCAAAAAGACTATTTTTCGAACACATCCAAATTCTCTGTATTTTTATTTTCAAAAATCAAAATATCCTTCCCTGAAATAGACCGCTTGTCTAAACTCAAATGTTTATTTCTCTATATTATAATTATTTTATTCTGTATGTAAAATAATATTAAAATAGAATACAATGTATACAAGGACAAACTCTTGGTCGAAACATGTGTCGGCATTTCAATAGATAATTTTTTTATCCATACATCATTTTCTTTTCCATTTATCTTTCAACATTATATATATATATATATATATATATATATATATATGGTATTTGTGGAAAAAGTGACATACCGTTGAAAATGGTCACAATTTAAAAATAATAAGAAGAAGACCATTGAAATGATAAAAATAAAGCTCCATGTGTGTATACATATATACACATTCTATTGGCTTTAATCAAAATAATTAACTTTAGACATATATTAATAAGACCACGTTTAATCACTACATACTCTATAATAATATAGATAATCCTCATCATTGTCATAAACCATTAAAACAATAGAACAAAGCGGCTTTCTAACAATGTTTATATTTTGATCCTTTGAAAAAATTGCAACTTCCGCTCTTTTTGAACTTTTGAATTTTAAGTAAGCGTTTTTCGACAGCCGACCTATAATGAACCGTTTATCGCGAAAAAATAAACACGTAAAATCGACTGCAATTAATCAATATCTTTATTAATCCAGTGAATTTAACCCTGAAGATCCTTATGGTGAAAACTCGAGTAGGTTATTACCGTGTACCTTTATGATTATATATATATATATATATATATATATATATATATATATATATGAGGTAAAATAAGGAATGAAAGAATAAAACTCCGACAAAAATGTGTACTATATTTCGCTGGAGGTTCACCTCAGCTTCTTCTGCTTTATTGAATTATTAGGGTCATACAAGTGTTTTATAGACGGGGGAAGTAGGTATGTGGGTAAGTTTTGTGATGAGGGAAAGATTTGATTGGTTATAATATCTCCTAATAATTCAATAAAAGCAGAAGGAGCTGAGTTCCAACCTCCAGCGAAATATACTACACATTTTTGTCTGAGTTTTGTCTTTGAGTCCTTATTTTACCTCATTCTGTCGGATTCATTCCAACCCCTATTCCCTCATATATATATATATATATATATTATATATATTATATATATATATATATATTAAATCTCAATTTACCCTTTGCGCAATGGGGTTATAGCATATTTTTAAATACATACTCGTCATTGAACCGCGAGAAAAATTGATATGCTTCCAAGTAAACTACTAAATTAATCTTTCTTTGAATACGTTTCATTGCGTCTAATACATTACATTATTTAATGACATTTACTAAGCTGGGCTTAGTGTTGGGCAAAAGACCAAATTGAATTATCTAATTAATAATTCTAGATATTCATGATTAGCGGATATACAACTGAAATCACTTGTAATGACCTGCCAGCCAAGGCTTTCCGCTATCACTCTTCGGGAGCCTCTTTTCGTTTGAAATAGAAGAAATTCCGCTTCCGAATTGAGATTGTTTTTCTATGAAAGAAACAACAGTAGATTTAATAAAATATTTGTTTATTTATTCAATACAAAGAGGTCATATCATAAATTCATATCGTAAAACTCTTTTCTAACAGTGGCGGGTCGGATATAGGCATTGTGAAATAGCATCACCTACTGCAGACAGGAATAAGCAAATATAAGAGGTATATTTTGGAGTATTAATTGAATTAACACACACACACACACACACACACACACCGTATGTAATCAACTGACAGTGTTTCGACGTTTACGTCTCATCAGTGTGGCTAGACTTAACAGCTACTTCTAGTCGGGAGCGAAACCCGACTGAATTTTCATAAGTCCGATTCCTTTACCTCTCGGCCGTTGGTAGCTGCTGGTAAGAGGCGAACATTTAACTGTTATGTACATACATCCGGAGATGTATGTTACGCTTACAAGAGAACTTAAATTTGTAAACAACAGACGAGTAATGCCTTTTTAGCTAAGCGGCGAAAGTTCGTCAAATCACCTCTGGAGAGCTCTACCGGATTTTGGGAGAATAATATATATATATATATCAACAGGTCATCGCCTCTGAAAGGTCTTCTGTGCAGCATACAGAATCCGCACAGAGCTCATATATGTTTTTGTTGATCGACCTTCACTGGTGTATCTATGTGTAGGTATCCACACAAAAAAAAAAACGTAATTTATGAATTCGTCCTTGCCTCTTCAGCAGTATACAACAGGTCTCATCTTTGCTCGGATAATTTGTGTGATGGGGGCCGTTGGCCGTACAGCGGCTTTTTCCTCGATTTTGACTAAGACAGCACGCAGAATTCTTATGCAGCTGCCATGTCGCTTTTTCTCTAGACTCTTCGTAAGAGTCCAAGTGGTGCAGCCGTACAGTAATACTGATACGGCTAGGGTATGGAAGATTTTTTCTTATTTGTATAAACACATAAAATATCTTTAAAATGTAATGATTGTTAATCCTTTGTGGCTGTTTATATAAATATATATATATATGTGTGTGTGTGTGTGTGTGTGTGTAGATCACTAATTCGGACTGAGCCTATCTAATTATGACCACCCAAAGCGGATTTAACAGGTTTGCAGTCAAAGTGTTCATTCTCCTAGACTGGTTGGCTAACCAAGATTAAAGTGCCCAGTCTACCCTTCTATTTTACCCATAGCTGGAGTGAGAGTAGTTGGATTCATATCTTTGCCAAGGGTATTAGCGCTATGTGAACTGTAGCTTCGTCCAGGATTTGAACTCGGGTCGACGAGTCCATTTCCCACAAATAAACATTACACCACGTACCTCAAACATTTCCACTTGGATTTCTCGAAATAATTTTTCTTAAACAGAACGTTATCAACATGATTATATCAGTCATACCATGTTTAACTTTGCGTATATTGATTGGAATATTAAAGGATTAATTTTACGACTGACTTCATATTGATTTGAAAAAAAAATCTACTTTTAGTATTATCATACTGACTGTTTTAATCCGTAATTTGTTTTAATAAAACGATTTTTTTTCTCTAAAAGGTTATTTTTTAAATTTTTTTTTTTTTAGTCCGAGGCTACAAAAGGTCATGCTTGTGAAAGCGTCTTCTTTTCTTTATGTCGAAGGAAGTTATGGCATGTTATATGTCAAGATAACAAGGTAACCCAAAGGGGTTTATGGAAAACTGAAGTCTGGATTAATACTGTAGGCAGAGCTAAGATTAAAACCTGGACAGGTTTGCATCCGGTTAAGTGGTGAGAGAGTGGAAGGGCGAAATGGAAGCAACATAAATTGCATGGACTTCGAATATAAGCCGGGTGAAAAGAGCAAAGCAGAGAGTAGGAGCCACGAGGAGAGGGAGGGGGAGGAGAAGGAGCAGCAGCAGCAGCGATGAGGAGGAGGCCGACTTGGATCAGCGGATTATTTTGAAGTCAGGAGATTATCTTGACCCACGCAGATTAGCAGTTTCCAATTTTTCTTTACTGAATAGCAGCAGCAGCAGCAGCAGCAGCAGCAGTCATTCGTTCATTCATTTTTAGTTTTAACTTATATATTCATTGCGTCGAACGAATATTTGCTGGAACGAAAAATATTTGAGATGCGGGAATACTTTTAAAGGTCGTAGTTAGATTGAAGATCTTAAGAAAAAATACTTAAAATTTGCTTTACACACAGACACACAAACACACACACACACACATATATATATATATATTGTGCCCCTAAAAAAAGTACAAATATATATACAAGGTATGTCATAAAAGTACCAAGTTTAAAGCTGTGTTTACCAAGATAGAAATGAACAACGAATGTAACCGTTAATTTTTTTTCAGAATACAAGGTGTCAAAAAAGTACCGAAAATCTCGATACTTTTTTTGACACACCTTATTATATATATATATATATATATATATATATATATATATGCCCGCCTAAATTTCATTAATTATTAACTAATTAATTTTCAAAATTAGGTATGACTTCAATTAAGCACATATCCTCCAAAAATTGTCGGCTAAAAGCCATA
>CM042152.1:42489167-42520069 GCA_023376005.1 Doryteuthis pealeii | reverse complement strand
AAACAAAGAGAGAGATAAAGAGCCCAGCGGTCCTACTGTTTTTACCCATAGCTGTAGGGAGATATATGGATTCATACCTTTCCCAAGGGTTTAGCGCTATGTGAAATGCAAACAGCCTTGTCTAGGATTTGAACTCTGGTCGACAAGTCCATTTCCTACGACTCTAAACATTACATCACCACACACCTCCTATATATTTAATGTAATATATGTAAGAGTCCAGTAAAAATATTTTTGTAAGAAAAATTAAAAAAAAAAATTTTTCTTACAGAATACAAGGTGTCTTAAAAAGGATCGATATTTTTTGTACTCTTTGATACACCTTGAATTCTGATAAAATAACGTCCCATTCATTCTGAAAATAAATCTGAAATTTTATTTCCCTTCAATGGGAAATCTGCTTATAATATATATATATATATATATATATATATATATATATATATATATATATATATATATTAACAAGGTGTGTCAAAAAGTATGGAGCTTTTTAATACTTTTTTAACACCTTGTATTCTGAAAAAAAAATAACGTTCCATTCATTCTTCATTTCTATCTTGGTAATACAGTTCTAAACTTTGTAAGTTTTGACACGCATTGTATTCTAAAACAAATGAATCAATGGAACTTTTTTTTTCAGAATACAAGGTGTGTCAAAAGTAACAAAGTTATTTTTTTTGACATCTTGTATATATAAAGCCTTGATGATAAATGACCGTTTCTTAAATAAAAGAGTAAGCTACAATAACCACTTCCATAACTCTGTGTGTGTGTTGTGTAGTTAGAGGTCTGTCATTTGTATAAGTAATACACGAATAATACTTTTATAATATTTTACTTTGAACATCTTGTAATGAACGTGCAAAAAACAAAGAGAAAAGAAGAAATGAATACAAATGAGTGAAAATAAGAAGAAAAAAAGTGATATCATCTCGATTTTCATCGAATGAGAATCAATTTTACTTTTTTATAATCCTAACATTATTATTTTTTTTTTTTTGTATATTTCCAACGTGTGAACATCACGAACAGGAAAAGACGTTTGCCAATCTACGTTTAAAACCGGATACAAAGAAGATTAACATTTACACAGAATTAAAGGATAAATCCCAACATATTTGTAGATGTTGTAAAACATCTTTTTTTTTTTATAGCTTTGCTTTATTTTGTCCAGGGAAAAATGGTTCTATTTCGGAAGTAACAAATTCCTGTTTACAAATAAAAGATAGAACTTTTAAAAAAAAAAAAAAATTAGGGAAAAAATATTTTTCCGATTTAAAGATGGCCGCTTTGGAAGGACGGAATTAAAAGACACTGATAAAATGCAAAAGGCGGTAATAGCTTTATAAGGAACAAAAAGAATTTAGAAGAATACTAGATCAAAGGAGAAAACTGGGCTGATTGGATGGGAGAAGAAATATAATGAGAAAATGTAAAAAGCTTCGTTTGTTGGATTTTAGGTCAGGAATTGCGTGCATTTATCAAGAAGTATTTAATTTATAGTCAAATTCATTAATATATAGAATAAATCTTATTTCTTAACGAGGTCCCTATAAAAATCTGCGATAGATTTGTCTCAAAACAGCCAATGTTAACAGTGCTTTTAACATCCTACAATGTGTCTATTATACACCAGGATGTAAAGGTTTACCTAATATATATATGGATGGATAGGGAGCGCGTGGTGTAATGGTTAAAGTCATGGGAAATGGTCTCGTCGCCCCGAGTTCAAATCCTGGACGTGGTAATTGCATTTCACTTAGCGCTAATACCCTTGGGAAATGTATGAATCTTACTCTCCCACCAGCTATGGTTAAATAGTATGGCAGACTGGGCTCTTTAACCTTGGTTAAACAACCGGTCTAGGAGAAGGAAAATTCTGAATTCAAACCTGTTGAACATCACTTAAGAAATTGACCTTATGTTGCATCCTGCTCGTGCGGAGGGGTTGGTAAATATATATATATAGATGGATAGCGCAATATGAACAAAACCAGCTTAAAGTACTAGATAAGGGTGAAACCCATGCCGAGCTCTACAAAATGTCGGCCAGCGGAGACTTGTTCGTCCACCACAAGTCAAACCTCTCCCTTGGTGCAAAGACCAGTTACATAAAGGACGAACTTACCCCTATCCAGATCAAATGCAGCAGGGAGTCGGACCAGATTTTATTCTTCTTTACACTTGCATTGTGATAGCCTTCAAAACCAATCACCAAATTAAGTATTATTTGTTTATATTGCTATATTACAATATTTCGAGTGAAATTATTAGAATTCAGTTTTTAAAAAATTCATTCATTGTTGAGAAGGATGGGAAAGTACATAAGACTCCAGGGTAATTACTTTGAAGGGGATAACTTGTAGTTTGGAATTGAAATAAATTTGTTGTTACACAAATCTGGAATTTTTCTGACATACCTCGTATACGAAGTTATGCAGACAATAGACAACAGTTACTCATATAGAAGGTAGGTATTTGCCTTTCATCCCACTTATGAGGGCTGGACACAAGGACTGATTTATACGTGGGCTCACAAAAATTTCGTCGATCCTGTCGGCATTCCCTCTCAAGGGGGGCGCCTCGGGCGCTGGGCAATAAATCCAGCCCTGCCCCTTTAAATTAAGGAGGAAGGTATTGCCTGGGAGGATAGCCCCCTGGGATCGACGCTATTAGTTTACTTAACCGATCCAGTGGCCGAAGCTCACTGGACCCCACCGCTGGGCCGAGTAATCTAGGTAAGTAGATTTATACAATGGCCGTATGGCCATGCAATAATTATACAATATTGTATTGGCGGTATAATCTTCAGACGTGCCAACATCAGATTATCACATTTCACTCCATGTCGTACGACTTACGTTTGTGGGACGGATGTTCCATTAATTTACTCTTATGTGTCGGATCAACATAGGTATAGTTTCTATATGATAATATACATAATTTATCTGATAACAGTAAAGAAACTTGGGGAAATACATTGTTGACAGAATGGTTGTTCTGTGAATTAATGTCAATAAAGTAAATGTTGCATCACCATGCTAATTGTGGTTGCATTTCCAGACATGCATTAGTAAAATCTTAAAGGGACAGGAATCAAGATTTCTAAACAGTAAGAAGTCACGTGTATCTGAAAATAGAAATAAAATAAAATGTTCGCGCCTCTGTGCTGGTTTACTCATACTCTATCAGTATATATATATATATATATATATATTATTATTAATTATATTTTTTGCTTGAAGGCAATTATAAATGCATGTATCGCATAAAATTCGATAATTATAGAAATATCTTGACAAGTAAATCCCGCAAAGGATGGCTCGCTATGCAGAACACCGTACAGACTGTTTCGACTTTATTTAAGTCTCTTCAGCGATGTATACTAACGACTCCCCTCCGACAGGAATGAAACCGGGACTTCACAGGCATAGTCAGAGACCATATCCGTTCGGCCGCCGGTACATAGCGAACAATCCCTGCGAAATTAACCCTTGTCAATGATACTATTAACACGCCCTGCCATAGTAGGTAAGTGGACGTTATTTAGTAAACAAACCCGGCCGTAAGCTCTTCGGCGAAGTGAATAAGATTTTTGGGATGTTTGTTTTTATAGAAGCATTGTTGAATAAATTATTATTTATATTTTGCTTGAAGGCAATTATAAATGCATGTATCGCATAAAATTCGATAATTATAGAAAATAATCTTGACAAGTTTGATATATTTACTTAAGAACTATTGCTAAATACGTCAATATGTAAAGAGTATAATAATCCTGATTTTAACTTTCTCTCTCTCTCACTTTTTGACCTTTGTTTCCTTCTTTTCGTCTTTTCATCATGTTCAATTGAAACATATTAACGTTTTCACTTCCTTGCGCTCACCCCCTCTATCTTTCCCCTACCTTCTTTCTTATAATTTTTCAGTGTAGCATTTTCATTTTCTTCTGTTTCTTTCTTTTTTTAATAAAAAATGAATGGTCTATTATTTATCCGAGTTGATGACACTCATAGGAAATAAGAATTCGGCGGTTAACCGACACTATATAACCAGGATTTAGATTTTTGCATTTAATCTTGCACGATTTGGACGATCTCATTTTTAACTCAAGGATGTTGCAAGATGATAACGGTCATACAATTCAGGAACACAACTATTAGTATAATTAATAACAATTACTTATATTTGGTCGCAGAAGCGCTGCAATTTTCTTTTTGGTTTGAATATTTTCGTAAATGGTATATCAGTCTTCGAGGATTATTTAATACCAAATCCATCCTTGCAGAGTACTATTTAACAAAGATAAGATAAGATAAGAGAGTTCATGACTTTTCCAAGAGTATCATTTCGAAAATAAACGTGATAGTGCGACATGATTTCGAGCTCACTTAAAACCATGGTCGCACCTTATTTCCGACGCCAATGTGACCTCCCTTTTATTTTTGGTTAAAGAGTTCCAATACCGTTAATAAACAAAGCCTAGATATATCTTTTTAAATCGTAGTTGTTGTAGAGGAGTTAACATCCCTACAAGATGGACTGGCTCATAGCCTTATAAGAGTCGACGTAGCAGTGATAAAGTCGGGAAAAATATATTCCGACGAAATCACTGCGTTTAACTACAGACATTTGACCCTCCTCATTCTTGTACGCTTGTCATGTGATTGTACTACTTTTTGTATTATGTATAAATATCTGTTAGCACTAGATACAAGTGCTGAATAAAATATATATCAAGCACACTATTTCTCTGTGTAACTTTTGCCACCTCAACGATACAACTGTAGTTATTTACCCAACATTTTCGCAACGGGTAGAACGTGACACAATGTCGCAAGTATGGGGCATCTAGCAAGGATTGAACTCTTTATAAAATAACAATAGATACAATAGACTAGTTTACTAACTATTACGCAACGATGGGACATCCAAGGTAGGTATTTTATGTCGAAGAAATTATATATATATATATATATATATATATATATATATGAAGAGTATTCGATTTTATAAAAGTCAGTTTTTTAACACGTTATTAAAAGATGGACTTAGTTATTAAGAAAACAATAATGGAAAATGGTCAACTACGTGGGCCATCCAATAAATATGGTGATTAACTTAGGGGAAGGCTCATAACTCAAATAACTTAAATACACACCCAGGCTGTTTTAATTTCACATAGTACTAATACACTTCGGAAATGAATGGATCAAATGGATCCCTCCCACTATGGGTAAATAGTAGGGAGATTGGGATATATATATATATATATATATATATATATATATATATATATATATATATATATATATTATTTGGGAGAATAACAATAAATAGGTATTCCCGCCTAATTCATTATTAATTAATTAATTTTCAAAATTAGGTACGACTCCAATTAAGCACTTATTCTCCCAAAAATTGTCGGCAAAAAGCCATTCCAAACAAACCGTGATACAACTTATCATATATATATATATATATATATATATATATATATATGTGTGTGTGTGTGTGTGTGTGTGTGTGAGTGTGTGTGTGTGTGTGTGTGTGTGTGTGTTCTAAAACCCGGTAGAGCTCTCTATGCGTGAATTAAATTAACTTCACAATTAACCCGTTCACAACGCGTAGGGCGTAACACAAGGTCGGGGCAACCTGCGAGGAGCAACTTTCCTTATAAAAACATACGTTACTGAATTGACATGAAAAATAAATATATTCTTTATCCTTTTCCTGTTATTCTTTCTTTCCAGGTAGTCAAATTATGTTTGATGGGCAAACGGAACACACCGCGGGAAAATAATAATGGAATTCTGGCGTTTGTGATGTGAGCTGTACTTAGGCAAAGGCGATTACTAGTGACACGATATTTTATTGCACGATTAGATAAAACATTTTAAAGCAATACACTGTTCCATTATTTCTTCTATTCATTGAATTGCCGCTTGTGTGTCGGATAAATTTATATTTTTTCCTTCTAAACTGGTTGCGAAATGTCCCCCCTCAACTACACCGAAAAAAGAGGGTTAAGCAATGTTTAAGTTCAATTACGTCATAGACTTTCATTGTTGATATTCAAACTAGCTGAGTTCTCTCACATTCTGATAGATTTTTAATGTATTTATATCACTTGTATGTATCTAGATCTTTGATTTAATGCTTATATTATGTATATATATATAAATACATACAAGCACACACACACACATATTTTTCTATCTCACCCCCTCTCTATATGTTCCTATATCTCTCTTTCTCTCTCTATCTATATATATATAATGTATAGTGTTTTGTCATTGTCTATCTGTCTCTGTCTGTCAGTCATTATATATATATGTGTCTGTGTGTGCATATTGATCAAAGCCTGAAGAAGATATCAGAAGATCTGAAACACGGGTCGCAAATGTAAGATAAAAATAATAAACATTTTTTTCTAAAAACATAATCCATTTTGCGGACTTTATTTTTTTGTAAGATATTTAATTTCTCCCGTTGGAACCAGAACAACACTTTTATATATATATATATTATATATATATATATATATATATATATATATATATATATATATGTGTGTTTGTGTGTGTGTGTGTGTGTGTGTATCTATGTGTGTGTGTGTGTGTGTGTGTGTGTGTGTGTGTGTGTGTGTTTAACGGAGAAGGCAAAATATCAAACAAGTCACAATTATGAGAGTCGATAAAAATGATTAAACGAATAATTCGGAGTTACAAATGAAATATAAAAGTGAATATAACTTTTGTAGATCTGGTTTAATAAAACGATACAATCAGAAACTAACTGTATAGTTTTTACTGCACACACACACACATATATATATATATATATATATATATATATATATATACATATACATATATACATATATATATACATATACATATATATATACATATACATATACATATATATACATATACATATACATATATATACATATATATATATATATATACATATACATATATATATATATACATATATATATACATATATACATATACATATATATATATACATATATATATATTCATATATATATGCATATACATATATACATGTACATATATATACATGTACATATATATATATATATATTATATATATATATACATATATATTTATACATATATATATACATATATATATATATATATACATATACATATATATATATATTGTCGAACTTATATTGACGAAACAGAAATTAACAAGAAATAAAATGTTAATCTTCTTAAAGATAATCCCCCTTGTCATTTAATGAACTGGTTCAATTGAGTTTCCAAATAACCTCTTGGCACTTTATCTTTGATACAATATGTAACAAGACAGAAATGGTCAATGAATGAAATACCAAGTTAAAAATAAAAACTTATCCCCTTGGTATTTAATCCACTTATTCCAATGAAACTTACATTGGTCGAATCACCACAAATACATTTCTTTTAATCCGATATGAAATTGCCGCACATTTTTTTCTGATGATGTGCTATGTCTCATGTGGCCCACTTCTTGAAAAAAAAAATGACCATGCCTACTCTAATATTATAAAATTATATTGCTTTCTTTAATTTTGAGAAGAGTTATTTCGACTATTGGACTCCTTTATTTTGTTTGGGCACATCCATTTCTACAGTCTTCTTCAAATCTACAATTTATAATGGAAAAGTGGATTTTTTTCTTCCTAAATAGCATCAAACAACAATAACAAAAAAAGAATGGGAGGAAAATGAATACTCATTGATTTGTATGCACTCTTTTCTGTCAGCCATATGTGCCAGTAATAATATAATAATAATAAATGTCTATGTAGCTCAGTTGGTAGAACATCTGCCTTGGAACTCAAAGCAGGAGTTACACAGTTTGGATCTGTATGGTAAAGTGGGGAACTGATGATAGGTGTGACACTCCACCTTGGATGCAATAAAACAATCTCCTTTGCCTAGCACTAGTAAAATTAATGTACTACGTACATTTAAATTTATAGACGATATTGGTCTCACTAAGACGAGTAGTTTTTGGGGATGAGTTCTTGCATGTGACAAGGTTGGTGGTTTTAAACCTTTTGTTTGGTTTGTTTGGTTTGTTTTGTTTTACGGCATATCAACCTCAGTGGGTCATTTAATGCCGATAACGTTTTGAAATAAATCAATTCTTAATGGTTAATACAATTTTTTTATAAATACATTTTTCTATTTAACCCATAGATGGAACCCTAACAGGTACTACCACTCCGGGTCAGAGTGGACCAGGGAGCAATGGTGATGAAGGGGTGCTCCACATTCCCCAAACCTCCAAAACTGGAACCTCACCATCAGATAGAGTTTAACATCATTTCCAGGACATGTAGACCCACAGCCACCGCCTTCTAGCACCCATATGATAAAAAGGGGTTGGGGCTTGCCATAAGGGCAATAGGGTTGGGAAAATCATATAGGTGCTAGGGCTTGACGTGACCAGCCGATTGATCGGAGGGGGCCTCTCCGACCGCCCGTCTAGCCCAAGATAGGGCCAAAGTGGAGTATTGCATGTCATGAACTGCTCATCCACCTGGGCTCTATCCTTAAGCATCACGGTTCGCCACCCACGGCCAACAGGTGGCCCCATTGGGGGAGTCTTACCCCTCTGCAGAGGTGCAGTCGGTGCATTCTAACGCCCCAGCTGACAGGGCGGTAAACTTTTGGTAATAGATGATTAGTTTTACTTTCTTGTTGAGGTCAGTGGAAGCAACATTAATACGTATTATTCTTTTTAACACAGTTTCGTCCTGTTTATACTTTCGGTGCATCTGATTGCGATAATATATGTAGTGGTATTGATTGTGGTACTTTTTCGTTGTGGTTAATGTTATGAATGGTTTGTCGGATTTGTTCGTAAACAATGTAATTGGGAAATGCATTATTGATGAGAGTTTGTTTAATATTTTTGAGTTCAGAAAAGAATATTTTTTAGAAGAATAAATGAGTTTTGCTCGATTTATTAGTTTTTTTATTATTGCTCTTTAACATTGTACGGGATATTCGCTTTTGTAATTGAGAGTACAGTACCGGGATAGCTCAGTCGGTAGAGCGTTCGGCTAGAAACCACAAGGTTCCTAGTTCGATACCGGTCCCCGCCAACTCAGCGTATGGGTAGCACATGGATCTGTGCGGTAAAGTAAGGAGCTGATGGTAGGTGTGACGCTCCACCTCAGATGCTAAAACAATCTCCTTGGTCTAGCGCTATTGAAAAGGGGATAGACTCCCTCGCTGACTGGCTGATACCGACTTTAGACCGCCCCGTCGACTTTTTACTTATATATATATATATATATATATATATATATATATATATATATATATGTATGTTTGTGCGTGTCAAGGTACACTGACTCGTGCAGTAATGGCCAGTTTTGCAGAGCTATTATTACTGGATAACGAGTTCGAACCATGGGCGATACATACGGTAGCGAACGGATTGGTTAAAAAGCTGCCCAGATACACTCAGAAGCACACATTATCTATCAATATATTTATTCACATATCTATGTCTTTACAAAGGCGTAAGCCTATACATTTACATGCAAACATAAGTGAAACAGCGTGAACACACTACTATGCATATACTGGTGAGAATATATGTCGGACAAAAGAATTCGCATAAACATATGTGCATATATATAAAAACGTTTGAGACTGCTATTAGATAAGATCTCAGATTGACAGAAGAGAACACTCACAGACTCATAGCAGTACTGCGCATGTGCACATTCTTACAAACACACACACACACACACACACACACACACCACACACACACATATATATATATATATATATATATGTATGTATATATATATATATATATGTATATGTATATATATATATATAGTGAGTTGTCTGAAGTAAGATTTTTATTGTGGTCGTTTGCCTTTAAAGCCCGCATTATAAACGGAGGAGGAAACTCCTGTCGGAGATTGATGTTTCTTAATCTAGTCTCACTTGACCGTCTGCCAGTGAAGCGAATTTGACCTTCTCAGGGTATCCTTCTCGTTCTACTGACTAGACTCACTTAAAATCTCTTTATGGCTGAAGAATTTTTTGTTGTATCTGAGTGATACCAGTCTCTGCTATTCAGACAAAAAAAAAGTCTAGATATTAAAAGCAATTTTTCAAGAAAACGAATGTTCAATATTTGGTTTGGTTTGTTGGATTTTACCGCATGTTAACACTTGATGGGTTATTTTATGCCGAATACTGTTATTTTTGAGAGCAGATATAATCACACATACACCAACAAAAATAATGCTCGAAACCTGCCATTCATGGGTCCCTAAGTAGCCACTTATATATTGGGAAAGATTTGCTTTTTAGAATCATTTATAAAGCTAGTTTGACACAAGGCTAGAAGAATAGAGCAACTATGAAAATTGAACTCACAAGTAATGGCTTGCTTGCCTGGCTTCACTAAGAAAAACATTTTGTTCATTGTCCTTTCAAGTTGCCGGATTGATTTGATTATATCTGGAGAAAATTGGTTGATGTATTTGCCATAATTTATTTCCCGAGTACTTTCGGCCCTATCGTAAGCCATGGTGGCAATAGCGGAATGGAACAACCCATTGTTGTATAGTTTATGAACTACCCCTGAAGATGGCCCACGATACGGCGGAAAGTTCTCGGAGAAATAAATTATGGTCAATACATCAACCAATTTTCGCCAGATATAATCATTCTTGATAGGTACCTAATTTTTAAAATACATTTTTAACCCAATTTCTTATATTTAACGCATTGGTGGGACCCTAACAGGTACTACCACTTCAGGTTAAATTGTACCTGTGAGTAATGGTGATGAAAGGGTATTCCATATTCCCCAGAGATCCAGAATTGGATCCTCACTATCAGATAGAGTTTAAGATAATATTCTGGACATTAAGACCATCAGACACCACCTTCTAACATATATACGATAAAAAGGGTTGGGGCTTGCTATATAGGCAATAGTTTTCGGATAATCATAAAGGGTCTAGAGTTTCACGTTACCAGCCAACAGATGGGAGGGAGCCTCTCCGGCCACCGTCAGTGTTCAATATTTAAGGCTTAATTCTTATTTCTTTCATGAAAAAAAGGTTTATAAATACAAATGCAAAACTCTAAATAATTATAAAATGAAGCAATGAGGAAATGGAAAAAAAGAGCAAACCGTAGAGATGCATTGAGCATAATGTTTCTTCATCTTTAACTATGGAAGACCAAAAGCCAAACAGCTTTTTCATGATGTAGAATGAAGACTTTCTCCAAAATAGGAAGGATTTTGACTCACCTGAAAATAAAAGAAATAATTATGAATATAATATTTTTACATACAATAATAAAGTATTATTTTCGACAACATTATAAAGGTGGTTTGGATTGGTTTGTTGGATTTCATGGCATGTCAAACCTTGTTGGGTTATTTTATGTCGAAGACTTTATATTCACGCTTGAAGAGTATTAACACGTTATTAAAAGGTGGACTTAATTATTATAAAACAATACTGGAAAAGGGACAACAACGTGGGTCATCCAATAAATATGGTGATTAACTTAGGGAAGGCTCATAACTCAGATAACTTAAATACACACCCAGGCTGTTTTAATTTCACATAGCACTAATACACTTCGGAAATGAATGGATCAATTGGATCCCTCTCACTATGGGTAAATAGTAGGGAGATTGGGATATATATGTATGTTCCAAAACCCGGTAGAGCTCTCTATGGGTGAATTACATTAACTTTCACTTCCAGCATAAAGCAATGATCGTCTGTTTACAGACTGGATCTCTCTGGTGATCGTAAAATATATAAACAAACGTATGCATTTAATAGTTTAATCACCACACCTTTACGGGCGGATGAAAAGTCAGCCGGATTTTGCACCTGGCCAGAGGTAGTTGCTATGCCTAGCAACACTGAAGAGACGTGAAACGTCGAACTACGGTGTCTGTGGATGACTTTATATATATATATATTATATATATATATATATATATATATATATTATATATATTATATGTATATATATATATATATATATATATATATATATGTAGATATATATATGTATGTATGTATGTATGTATGTACTAAATTCATTAAGATATTAATTCATGTAAACTAATACGCATACATAACTTTTTGGGTTAATATATATATATATATATATATTTATATTTATATATATATATATATATATATATATATATATAATATATATATATATATATACCAGAGGCGTTGTGGTTAACAATGACTGACAATGTTGAAAATCCTGAAAATGACCCAAATGCTAATGTGACTACATGAACAATATTGTAGGCAAACCAAATCATACCTATCTGTCTATCCGAGTGTCCATATCTATGTATCCATCCGAGGGTCTTTATTATCTATCAATCCGATGCAGATCTTTATCTATCTATTTATCAATCCGCGTTTGTCCATATCTATCTATATATATTTGGAAACATTTGCTTTCAGTTAATCCCCAGCACCAACCACAATATATGGTGAACGTTGAAATTCATCAATAATAAATATAATAATATTTGGCAAGAGCAGACCCCAAACAAAATGTAGATCGAATTCCATGAATGTAGACATTGATATAAAATATAAAACATAAATTCCATCGAGGAGAAGACCAAATACTCAGACATCAAACTAAAGTTGGAAGAGTAGGAACATATAAATGATAGCAAGATATTCTTAAACAAATGCGATTTCTATCATGACGAAGATATGGTCAAAACATGAAGATTTCTATCATTCCATAAACTTGATATTAAGACTTTCACGTTGCACATATGATAGTTATTATACTATCAATGATGCTTTCAATAGTTATCTATACATAGCTGCACCTATCTATCAATATATCTGTCTGTCTATCTCCGTCTTTTCTCTCTCTCTTTCTCTCTCTCTCTCTCTGCCCCCTCTCTCTCTCTCTCTCTCTCTCTCCATTTATTCTTATCGCATTCTCTTCGTCTCCCTCTCTCTCCATCTGTTCTCTCATTCTCTCCGCCTGTTTCTCTCTTTCTCCATCTGTTCTCTCATTCTCTCCATCTCTCTCTCTCTCTCTCTCTCTCTCTCTCCATCTGTTCTTCTCTCATTATCCCCATCTCTCTCTCTCATCTGTTCTCTCATTCTCTCCATCTCTCTCTCTCCATCTCTCTCTCTCTCTCACACACACACACTCATATATATATATATATATATATATATATATATATATATATAGATAGATAGATAGATAGATAGATAGATAGATACATATCAGCCTGTTCTTATCTATCTATATATCTACCTTAATGAATCTGCATCACATATATTTCCCTAACCCCTCCACTAGATCAGGATACGACACAAGGTCATTTTAAAGCAGACCTCATGTTCTCTTTCTAGAGCGGTTGCCCTTCCAAGGTTAAAGAATCCAATATCCTACTATTTACACATAGATGGCGTATTAAATAGTAGGGCAGGTTGTGTTTTTTAGCTTTGGTAAGGCAACCAGTTTAGGAGAAGGAAACTCATGTATTTCTGTGATATAATTTTCTATATCGATCACTGAGATACTTAAAAAATGTAAATCTGAACGACTCATTGTCATGTGCTGTTGTAATTTATGAATTATTAATTATAATGCACTATTTAGTTATTATTTATTTATTATTAGACATAATGTTCTATATAGTTGATATTACTTATTCATAATTCACAAGACAGTTAATATTTATTCATTATCTATACATATATAAAGGGCAGTTGTGTGTATGTATAGGCGGGTGTATGTATGTCCGGAGGAAACTACAAGAATAAAACATTTAACGACAAAAAAATATATAAACATTAAATATCAACAGATCTTACTTTTTTGTACAAAAATTATGCAGATTTGATTTATATTCAAAGATATTTGAAAATTAAAATATACATAGAAATAGCATTATAAGTCTACTTAAAAATGTCCAGCATTTATGAATCTCAAAAGTAAACAAATCAAAACCTAGTATTTCCCCCCCTATTCGTTTACCCAGGCGATGCTGGGTAGGCACTTCTAGTTAAACATAAAGCATTCTTTAGTCATAATGAATTTATAATGCACTATTTCATTGTAATAAGTAAGTGAGAGTTACGTCCCCTATTTTATGATTACCTCCCATTTAAAGACTTCTCTAGTGAATACTAGACTATGTAAACTCTCAATAAGTGTGCCAATTATTCTATGTAACATAAAGCTTTCAAAAGCCTATCGGTGATATCGTTTGTAATTACACTCGTTGATATTTATTATTAATTATAATTCACAATTTAGTTAATATTTATTATTATTATGAAAGTGACTTCCTTTTTGTGCCTGTCCTAGGGAAGAATCTATTTGGAGTCGAAAATGTTGTCACTTGATCTCTAGTAAATGGTATAGGCAAACAAAAGGTCTGATGTGCATATACTGGTTATATGATAAAAGTAAAGGTGAGGAAAACCAATATATGTAATAAAAGAAAGAAGAAACGTAGACGCAATTTCATTGGTAAAACGCCTAAAGAAAAAGCCCAGACGAATAATAGAATCACTATTAATGGGCAGAGAAGACCAGTGCGTTCGGATTAGCTTTGTCAATGCAAAAATCAATAGAACAAAAGACAATGCTCTCTACAGACTACAAAATGGAATGGATAAAGTAATTACGAATATTTTTTTGAATGCCTACGATACCACCCTCAAAAAATACTG
This sequence comes from Doryteuthis pealeii, assembly GCA_023376005.1. NCBI lineage: Eukaryota > Metazoa > Mollusca > Cephalopoda > Myopsida > Loliginidae > Doryteuthis > Doryteuthis pealeii. Next base: position 42,505,293 of record CM042152.1, on the reverse strand, counting down.
TAAATATAAACATTATTGGTTAAAAAAATGGCAATAAAAATAAATAGAAAAAACTGTGCAGTCGATTAGATTATCGTCATGGAAAAGAAATACAATGGACATATATTAAATAAAAGTTAAACACACACACACACACACACACACACACACACACACACACACAATAAATAGATAAATAAAAAAAATGAACCACATATGGTGATCCCAGGAAGCAGACAGATTAACAGTCATTACATAAATGCACAGAAACAATCTATCTATCTATCTATCTATCTATATATATATAATATATATATATATATATATAATATATATATGTGTGTGTGTGTGTGTGTGTGTGTGTGTGTGTGTGTTGAAAGATGAATGGAAAGAAATGTAGTATGGAGGAAAATTTTTTTATTGAAATGCCGACACGTGTTTCGACCAAGAGTTTGTCTTTGTATACATAGTATCATTATTTTAGATGTAAAATAAAATAATAATAATAGAGATACATAAAATTTGAGTATACAAAAAGCGGTCTTCTTTGGGGCAGAATATATATATATATATATATATATATATATATATATATATATATATAATATATATATATATATATATATATATATGTATGTGTGTGTGTGTGTGATGAATTAATCTTTTAGATATAACGCTTTCGTATATAAACGCACATATAAAAAATAACAGTAATCATTATATTCACACATTCACCATACACTTAACATTTTTCATTTTTCTCCCTTTCAAAATTTATTTTGCATTGTCCTGATGATGGGTTATCATAAATCGAAATACTTAAGTATAGACATATAACATTTTTTCTTTGATCGTAACAAACTGTGTCTATTATATTTTTATAACATTTCTTCACATATTGTCGGATTAATTTCCTCATCGTATTTCCATATATATATATATATTATATATATATATATATATATATATATATTTCATTTATGTATTTGTATGCTGACAAATCTGCTACAATATTGGTTTCATCCTATTTAAACTTTATTGTTTAAGTGGAGCAATCTCCGGACAGCGAACGTTTTTGAAAATGTGAAAGATATGATCAAAGCGATTGTGAGTTTGTGAAACTGTACGCACAATAGCTTTGGTCATATCTTTCACATTTTCTAAAACTTTTGCTGTCCCAATGTGATACAAGGTCACAAGTATAGGGGATCCAGCAAGGATCGAACTTGCTGCTCAGGAATAATGGTTCGACGAGACCAGCTTATTTCACCATCACGTTGTCATTGTTATAAACAGAACCAGAAGGCATATGCAATGATTATGCGTGGATTTATATATATATATATATATATATATAGTGGTCGGCCGGCCTAATGTCAATATCAGCCAGACAGCGAGGGAGTCTGTCCCCTTTTCACTAGCGCTAGACCAAGGATATTATTTTAGCATCTGAGGTGGAGCGCCACACCTACCATCAGCTCCTCACTTTACCGCACAGATCCCTGTTCTACTCATACGCTGAGTTGGCGGGGGCCGGTATCGAACCAAGAAGCTTGTGATTCCTAGCCGAATCCTCTACCTGACCCTATATATATATATATATATATATATATATATATATATATCGTTGTGTGTGTGTGTAGCACAGGGATCTGTGTAGTAAAGTAATGAGCTGCTGAGAAATATTGTTGACATACATTTGAGCTTTTGATTTTCACAGATTAAATGCTAATAGTTTTCAATTGATTTTTGGAACTCGTTTCAAAATCACACACATTATCTATCTATCTATCTATCTATCTATCAATATATATATATATATATATTATATATATATTATATATATATATATATATATATAATATACCAAGCGTGTTGGTAGATCCTTGCGGAGAGAAAAAAAACCAGCAGAAAGTTTGATTGTAAAAATATACTACCAAACATCAACCAGGAAGAAAAAAATTTTTGAAAAAAAAAGGACCAAGATATTCGTACCAACAAAAAATAAATCTATTGGTACAGTATTTGGCCAAAAGAAAAAACAATTTATATGTTATATATGTATATAAGATATATATATATATATTCATATAACCGCTAGGAGAAGGTAATATGTAAAAAGTGCTCGATACCTAAGTAGGCCAAGTAATAAAGATAATCTAATGAGTCAGACGAACCTACTATTAGTTTTCGCATAAAGCTCTTCAGGGCTAAAATCTGAAGAGTCAGATTTTAGCCCTGAAGAGCTTTATGCGAAACTAATAGTAGGTTCGTCTGACTCATTAGATTATCTTTATATATATATATATATATATATATATATATATTGATAGATAGATAGATAGATAGATTGATAGATAGAGAGAGAGACGGTTATATTCCCATGTCTCTGTGTAACGAGTAACATTTACATTGTGTGCAAGTGTATGGGCATGCTTAGGTTTACAGTGATATCGATTAACAGATATCAATTCCCCCTTCTTTTGGCGTTTGACTCACGGCTGAGAAAGTTTGTCGATGGGGAATCTGAGTCAAGGCGGGGACGAATACGATTCTTCTTCCGTGGCCTTGTCGTTGACTTGGGCAAACACGAAATACCGCTATCGGCCCGACCAGCAACGACAGCAGAGGCGGCAGTAAAGGGGAAGTTTTAAACGAGGAAATAAAAGGAGAGGGGGGTCTGGAAAAGGAAAGGCAAAGATATCAGGAGTCGTTTTACATTCTGTCTTAATTATTTGCAACCTATGGCGACCAGTGGCTTTGCAACTGCAAGGTTGCAGGGCGAGCGTTTGTTTAATCTCCGTGGCGTAGTATGAAACGTATTGGACTGATATCGTAGTGAGCGAGTTCGAATTCCAGTCTTGCTATTACGTCCAGTTTGGGACATCGTAGTAAGTGAAACAGCTTTATCCTCACAGCCATTTTTCTTCCTCACCCCATCTCTAAACTTATTTTCAGTTTAAACTTATATATTATTAATAATTCAGGTTTAAATAAAAATGATTCATGGAGAATGTGATGTATACTAACTAAATGGATAGGGACTTGAGTAGTGATATAGTTTCGGTTACAGACAAACAAACACATAATCTCCATTATAATAAGATTATTATTATTATTATTATTATTATTATTATTATTTATTATTATCATTATTATTATTTGAACCCTTATTGTCAGATTTAAACCCTCGTTAAAGTCATATATATATATATATAATATATATACTATATATATTATATATATAATATAGTCGTAGATATGTTCGTAACATCGGATAGGCAATAAACTGGCAGTAAGCAGGCGCTGTTGACGCCATGTTTACGCTACCTTGACTTAGCTATAAATGCTCTATCCATGATATTGAGCACTGTTTATTTATAAGTATAGCACCTACATCATCAACACAATATATATATATATATATATATATATATATATATATATATATGTGTGTTGGTGTGTGTGTGTGTGTGTGTGTTGTGTGTTTTTGTTGTGTATAACTTGTGTCAAAAGGTATAGGGATTTTTTTTTTAATTTTGTCACCTTGCATTCTGAAAGAAATAACCTTATATTAAAAAAAATTGTTCAGAATACAAGGAGTAGCAAAAAGTACCAAGTTTAAAGCTGTATTTACCAAGATAGAAATGAAAAATGAATGGAACGTTATTTTTTTCAGAATACAGGGTGTGTCAAAAATTACACAAAATCTCTATTCTTTTTTGACACCTTGTATATATATATATATATATATATATATATATAGTGTGTGTGAACAAAAAGTATTAAGACAATCAGGAATATTTCTTGCATGTTGTTTATTCTCAACTAGTTTCGACCTTAGGTCATCGTCAGGAGAAAATTTCTTATTTGAAGAAATTGTTGATAGATTATTAGAAAGGGAGCATTATAGAAGAATTATAAAAGTTCAAGTGTTTTTGTGGGTTTAACATGCTGTTAAAATCCGGGTAGGCGAGTGTGTTTAATAGTAGCGTCCATTTGTTCCGTGAAGAACCTCTATGAGGTAGGTTATTTTTTAGATGCTCTTATATATGTGAGGGAGGGGTTCATGGGAGTTGTGTGTATGACTGTATGTGTATACATATAAATGTATGTGTGTGTTTACATATACGTGTGTGAGTGTGAGCGTGTGTCTGTATCACGCTAATGTGTGCGTGACTTCTAGATTTTTAATTGGGTCAAGAGTGGCTTGTTTGATGCGTGGTGGTCAGTGTTTGTTTATTTAGGTGATCTCGGCCACCCTCGCAGGTGTAGACAGGTTTATTACCCACTGTTAAAGTGGACGTGTTTTTTGATTAAAGCCGTACGGATGAAAGCTTTTTAACATTTGTATCCATCTGTATTCGTGGTTTTCGATATATATATATATATATATATATATATATATATATATATATATATATATATATGTGCGTGTGTGTGTGTGTGTTTGTATGTGTGTGTGTGTTTGTGAGTGCATGTATGTGAGTGCATGTGTGTGTATTTGTAATGTGTTTTGGTATCTTTGTATACTGGCTTATCAACCATCGTGAGTTATTTGATGTCAAAGCCATCCTCGTAGTAATTTACCGACCGGAGCAGCATTTGAGGCAATATAATTTTTTACACGTAGTCTAGCAGGTTTGGATTCAGAGTTTTTGTTTTACTAGCCCGGTTGCCTAAACAATTTTAAAGTCCCCAGATTCCCCTATGATTTACCCATAGTTGGGTGGAGAATACTTGGATGCATAACTTTCCTAACGGTATTAGCGATATGTAAAATGCAACCAGCCATATCCAGGATTCGAACTCATGCTAAAGTGTCCATTTCACGATGACTATTACACCACGGGAACATCCAAACCCATTCTTGTAGAAGAATATTAGTGATAGTATTTAACACATAGCTGGGGGAATGAGGGTTTCTCACCTTTCCCAAAGGTAATAGTTAAAACTAAATGAACGTTAGAGCATGACTGTAGTTCGAACTCGTTTACTATGATATCGCAGTCCAGCACGTGATCCGATACGCTACGAGGGCTCTCCCGGTTATCGTCGTAAGTAAATGGACACCCTGTTTATAGTATGAAATTCTCCAGTTAATTCCAGTGTTTGACATTGTATATAATTTCATGTGGCTATTTTAACAGAAAAGTTTGAAAACTTTTTCTTTGATGTCAGTTGCGTACGTCACCTTCCAGTCATCAATCAAAAGTATCAACTTGATTAGATTGTTATTTATGAGGCGTGGCGTAACATAACCGAACGAAACAACAAGCGAGGAGTCATTACAATGGAACGAACGAATTGGGTTGTGAGACGAGGCTTGCTAAGCGTCGCGTCACGGGACATACACAATTTTCATTAACGTATGTAATCGTGTAGAGAGGTTTGTCCTCTCGATTGGGCTCAGTAGAAGAACAGTAGTCTTGTGGCAGGATTGATCTAGGGAGGGTTGAGTCGGCTCCAGGCTTTACATTCATTTAGAAAGTCAATGTAGTATCATGGGTATATGAAGTACGTACATGGTTCCCAAAGATGCATGCAGACACTCCTGTTTACTGCAGATCATCCAGCTAACCCAGAAACGTGAGGACATAAAAGAAACCTCTAGTATCTGGTGCCTTTTTGTCGGGTTGTAGCTCTAATAGCCATGGGGGCCAGACCTGCCTGCCTTGGGTGGCCATACTAGGAACTTATATTCCCGATGACACGTGGTGTAATGGTTAAAGTCATGGGAAATGGACTCGAATGGGGTTGTGAGATTATGTCAGGGCATTGTTGATTTGTGATGTTAGAACTTCAGAATAATATTAATTATAAATATAGAAAAAAATGATATGTTCTTTCCATATGTTCATTGAATATTATTTAGAAATAAATTCAAATAAAATCCTGATTAAGGTATCTAGTTCTTTTTCAGCAGAGTTTTATCATGTCAATTATTTCAATCAGCTACAAATAATTTGCAGAAAGTTGTATGGTTTCGTGTATCGATATATTAATACTCGTGATCCTTAAAAGTACGATCGTTATCATCTTGCACCACCTTATATACCCGATGGCACGTGGTGTAATGGTTAAAGTCATGGGAAATGGACTCGAATTGTGTTGTGAGATGATGTCAGGGCATTGTTGATTTGTGATGTTGGAACTTCAGAATAATATTAATGATAAATATAGAAAAAATGATATGTTCTTTCCATATGTTCATTGAATATTATTTAGAAAAAAATTCAAATAAAATCCTGATTAAGGTATCTAGTTCTTTTTCAGCACAGTTTTATCATATCAATTATTTCAATCTGCTACAAATAATTTGCAGAAAGTTGTATGGTTTCGTGTATCGATATATTAATACTCGTGATCCTTAAAAGTACGATCGTTATCATCTTGCACCACCATTTCGTTAAAAATGAGACCGTCCAGATCGTCCAAGATGGAATCCAAAAATGTAAATCCTGATTATTTGTTGCGGTTAATCCCTCTAATTCTTATTTCTCATGTGTCGTCATCTCTACTAAATGAACCATTCCGTTCTTATTATAAATAAAGAAAGGGAAGAAAAATGACACGCTGCATAGAAAAATATAATGAAAAAGAAAGAAAGAAAGACAGTAGGGGGAAGATAGAGAGCAGGGGTGAGTCCGCGGAAGCGATTACTAATCTGCTTCAATAGGACATAATAAAAAGATGTGAAGAAGGAAAGAAAAAAAGTGTGAGATAGATAGAGAAATAGATAGATAGATAGATAGATATAGATAAATAGATAGAGAGATAGAGAGAGAGATAGATCGATGAAGATATAGATATAGATAGATAGAGACAGATTGAGATATAGAGATAGATAGATTGAGATATAGAGATAGATATATAGATTGAGATATAGAGATAGATATATAGAGATATAGATTGAGATATAGAGATATATAGAGATATAGAGATAGAGAGAAATATAGAGTGATAGAGTGAAAGATAGAGTGGTAGATATAAATAGAGAGATAGATAGAGATAGTTAAATCAAGATTATGCTTTTTAAATATTGAACTAATTCGCAATAGGTCTTAAGTAAACATACTAAATGTAGTAATAATTAAGTTATCATGCTATGAGATATTCAGAGGTCCTGCTAATTATTGTTAATATCATCAAGTGGAACGAAATAGTTTGTGTATGTGTATTATTTTCAGACATATCTACTGAAAACGCTGTACACTGAAGCAAAGACCCATTAGCCATTAATTTATGAAATCAATTTTTAAAGCTATGGTTTGTACCAAGTATTTCGCATTATATTAGAATTTCATCCTCAGAAAACTTATTACGCATGCGCAGATCGACGCCATTTTTGTGTCTAATAATTAAATCTTCAACATTAGTCCTATATATGAGCATGCACGGTATATTATGAATGGAGTGAAAAAACAAAACAAAAAAAAAAAGCACACACACAAAAAAAAACCAAACAACCAAAAAACAAAACAAAAATACCCAGAACAACAGTGAATGATAATGCCATGACGAGTTCGCAATGAACTATTCACTAAGTCGTTGTAGTCGCAGTGGTAGAAATATAAGAGGTGAATGAAAATGTCGGAGGGTTATTCTTGGGCAAGAGAGAAAAAGAAAGGCATTCTTTATCTGAAAAGGATATTGAAAAGACAAGCAAGATAAACTATCTAAAATAAATAGAATAAAATAAAACAAAAAAAAATCCAGAGTAAGAACTGAAGAGAATATTTTCTAAAAGAAAATAATAATATAATCAGTTCATCCTTGTTCCTCTTATTAAAAAAGGGAAGAAAATCAAATTTAAATACTGAATACATAATAACAAAAACACTACTACTACTACTACTACTACTACTACTACTAATAATAATAATAATAATAATGAGACCGGTCCTAGTATTAATCGACTAGAAGAGAACCTGCCATCAGAGAAGTAAGGAAACTCTGGAACATGAAGGTGAACCTGTCATCTCGTGTATTTTGTCGTCCCAGCCGACCACCGAGTGAAAATGAAAGGAAGCAAAAAGATAGAGAAATACCTAGACCTCGCCAGAGAACTAAGGAAACTCTGGAACATGAAGGTGAAGGTCGTCAATTGTAATTGGTGACGTTGGAACGGTCCCCAAAGTTCTGGAAAAGAATTTGGGGTAATTAGAAATAAGAGGTAGAATCGAGACCATCTAAACTACAGTACTGTTGGGATCGGCTAGAATACTCAGAAGAGTCCTGGAAACCTGAGGAGACTTGCTGTCACTCAGCCTCCACCTGAACCACCAACTATGGCGAGTGTAAAAAGATCCATACTAATAATTAAGACGGATCACCCTATCCCAACCAGAAGACCAGACCTAGTGTTGATTAACAATAAAAAGAGAACTTGTCAACTAGTGGATTTTGCAGTCCCAGCAGATCACAGGGTATTAATGAAAGAAAGCGAAATGAAAGTATTGCTGAGATCAGGTGGACTATTCAGAAGGGTCCTGGAGACCTTAGGAGACTTGCTGTTATCCACACGTCAGTGAATGACCCTAAGCAAACATTGGTGGAAAAAAATCGCAAGTCGAGAAACAATAATAATAATAATAATAATAATAATAATAATAATAATAATAATAATTTTGCCATTCCGGCAGAGTGAAAATGAAAAACGAAAAGATAGAAAAATATTAGGATCTCGTTAGAGAGTCAGAAATATGTGGAACATGAAGGTGAAGGTTATACCGATTGTTTTTGATGCACTTGGAACATTTTCCAAAGGCTTCGAAAACAGACTGAAAGAATTTAAATTCGGCGGCAAGATCGAATCCCGACAATAGCACTGCTAAGATCGACTTGAATGAACAGAAGACTTGCTATCACCCAGAGTCAAGTGAAAGGCCACCTGCTAAAACCGGTGTTCATTGTAGATGTATGTCTACATTTTTGTGTAATTATTTCTTAAGAGATTTTTCACAGTCATATAATATCAAGTATTTTTCATTTTAATCTTATTCTATCCTTCTTATTAGTGAAATATATTAACTAATTAGCACTGAGCCTATTCTAGTAGTGACCTCCCAAGCGGGGTTTAACTGTATTGAATTCAGAGTTTTCCTTCTCTTAGACTGGCTGCCTAAGCAGTCTGCCCTACAATTTACCCATAGCTGGAGGGGGAATAGTTGGATTCATACCTTTTCCATGGATATTAGCGCTATGTAAACTGTAGCTTCGTCCAGGATTTGAACTCATGTCTTCGAGTCCATTTCCTACAACTCTAACCATTACACCACGCGCCTCCAATTAATACATATATTTTGTACACAAAGATGTTAACGATCGTACTTTTAAGGAACACGTCTATTAAGATATTGATGTTATTTCTTATTTCTTATTTTCAGGATTTGTGTTTTGTTATTAGATGTCATTTCTTTCATTATGAAACGCCACGTGCATTAACTTGAATTCCCTTTGGTCTCTAGTTAGTTTCTATAAAATAATGAAAAGGAAGAGTATTTGCATTTATATACGTTGTTTTTTTCCAACTGCAATTTTCGAAGAAGTGCCTCGGTGATTTGCGGTAAAGAGGAAAAATAATGAGGAAGAAATGACGAAAAAATAAGTTAAGAGTATTAGAGAAGAGAGGGAGTAAAAAGAAATTACTGTAAAAAGAGATCAGAATAAGAGGAGTATATTCCGCTGATCAATGAATAAAATAATCATGGACTATGCGAAGAAAGGAAAGACAACTGAAAAGTACTTGTAGAAGGAAAGAAAATATGCACAGAAAGAAAGATAAAAAAAACTCGAACGTCTTGCAGAAGAATAAGGAATAGTTAGATATGGATCGATGGGAAAATCTTGGCAAGAGAGTTCGGACTGGAATGTCTCTTCTAAGGGACGTATTGTTTAATTAAAAATATTCGAAACGAAGCAAGGGAAACATCGCTGGTAATTTCTTAAAGGTTTTCTAGTCTATATGCACGCGGAAATGAAATTGTGCATTTAGAAGAAGCTGCAGAGAAATAAAAGCAAAGACAGTATGAAGACATACTGAAGAAAAATTAAAAGCTATATATATATATATATATATATATATATATATATATATATATATATATATAACGTGTGTGTATGTGTGTGTGGGGGGTATTGGCGGCAAATTGCTATTTAGACAAAAGTTTGGTTTTGAATACCGCAGAGTATCTTTTTAATATGCAATTAAATGTTAACGCACAAAAATAGACCTACTATCTCAGTTTCACGTATGTGCTTCTCAGTTAATATCTCTCTCTCTCTCTCTCTCTCTCTCTCTCTCTCTCCCTCTCTCTCTCTCTCTCTCTTTATATTATATATAATATATATATATATATGAGTATGAAAAGGTGGAATTAAAACATCACACAATGCTGTTAAAGAAGAAAACAATTTATAATATAATCATAGCTGATACTGATCAATATTTCGATTTTACAAAAATCATCATCAGAGCTCATTCACTCCGTAGTTGTTTGGGTCGGAGAGAAATGTCAAATCAGTTTACGAAACAAAAAACCTTAATACTGCAAAAAAAGAACGAAAGTCGTTACAATATTCACCAATGTGGGCATTCTCGCCATATATATGTCGATCATGTCTTTGTGTATACCTTTTGTCATCCAAATGTAGCGGATTTTTGAAATGTTATTTCCTTTCTTTTAACTTATATATATATATTATATATATATATATATATATATATATATATATAGCCCTCTATACGAGCAGGATGTGACACAAGGTCAGTTTCGAAACAAGAGTTTAACAGGTTGGAATTTAGTTTTCCTTCTGCTAGACGAGTTGCCTAACTAAGGTTAAAGAGTCTACCCTTCTATTTACACATACATGGGGTAGGAGTTGTGTCCATTATTTTTCTATGTTACTGCCGCCGCTCAGGATTGAACCTGGAATCCAGAGATAACTGTCACTTAGAACTGTCTTAACCTAACTACCTTCTCCACTAGGCCATGTGTCCAATTGGAGTTCGAAAAGAAGGTTCACGAGTCCGAAAAGAAGGTTCCCGAGTCCGAGAAGGTTCCCGAGTCCGACAAGATATATCTGAAGAAGGCCGGGAGGCATATCGGCCGAAACGTTTACAGATAACAATGAAAGGAGGACAATAGTCTGAATCACTCAGATAATACTAATCATCAATCCTCATCTCAAACATTCAGAGAAATAGCATTAACATTCTACTTAAAAAATGTCCATGAATTTCAAAGTCAACCAAAACAATGAGAAAGCGAAAACAATCATTTACTTTTTCAAACCGTTAACATAAGTCTTTTTACGTTAGGATTTTTTAGGGGCATCCAGCGTGGATTAAACTCCTGCATTCAGTAATTAACAGTATGTGCAAGACTAGCTTGCTAGCCGTTGTACCATTTTGTTGATTTTTAAAAAAAATCTCTTCTACCCAGTTTTAACGGCCAACCGTATGCTGGTCACAAGCGAAAATGGAGACCAGCAAGGGCAGGTATAGATTTACATTTTTTTGTTCTTTCATCCAACAACAGTGCTACCTTGAATTACGAGTTTTCCGAGTTACGAGCTCTTAAACTATGTCTATTTATTTTACTTTGTGTTGCGAGCAAACAATTGAGGTACGAGTGAGCTTCAGATACGCTTGTTCACTAAAAACATTTATTTAGTTTCTAAATGTATTACGCTAAAGAATACTTTTTTATAAAAAATAAACGTTAAAACATATTACAGCACATAATTCATTACATTCCATTTTATCATTTTTTTTTATATATTAGGACTCCCTAATAAATAATATTTTAAAATCACTTTCTCATCCAAATCAGGCAGTCAACGAAACAAGCTACTTAATAAATTTGTTTATATTAGTGGCATCCACACAATTAATCTAAACAAACAGATAAAACAGCTGTGTTCTTAAAATGCTAGCCACACTTGAATAAGCCGATCAAATCTCTCACGGTGTGTGCTAGTATGTATGGAGAGGAAAACGTATACGTGTTACTTTCTAAAACACTATTTGTTTTGTTTTTAGAAATGCTACCAACTGTTTTATATAATTAAAAAGAAGAAATTTAATTTTCCTAACGTTCATTTCTTTTAAGATACATTAACGCCATTAGTGATTATTTGAAAAGAAAACCGTATCAATGATTAAACGTAAAATACAAACACAGATGATAAAATTCATGGAAAATAAAATATAAAAACATCTTAAAGCGAGATTCGAATAGAGATTTGGCTTGCTATTTGTGATCTTAAGCTAAATAAAGTAAGATTGATCATCAGGTACTGAGAGAGAGAGAAGAGATGAGAAGCCGAGAGGAGAGGAGAGGAGAGAGATAAGTGTTCTGTATGTGAGTGATGTGAAGGTGAGGGCGAGAGAGAGAGGTGTTACTTGGTAATTAGTTATTTTGGTGGGGAACAGATAGAGGAAGAAGTGAGCAGAAAAAAACAAAGAAGATAAGAAAGTAAATGAACGAACAGAGAGCGAGAGAGAGAAGAGGAGGGAGCGAGAGAGAGAGAGAGGAGATGAGAGAGACGAGAGAGGTAAGCTTAACGAAAACACATTATATGAAGGGAAGAGAGAGTTGAGGAAAGAGGGAAAAGTGAAGCAGACAGATAGATAAAAAAGGTAAATAGATATAGAGAGAGTAAGGAGTGGGGAGACAGTGGAGAAGAAATGGAGACAGAAGAGAGGATAGAGAGATGATAGAGAGAGAGGGAAAAGAGGAAAAGAAAGGCACCAGAGAGGAGGAGATTGATAGAAGGGAATGAGGAGGAGGGTATAGGAAGAAAAAACAGCTAGAGAGAGGAAAAAAGACGAGAGGGATAGGTAATGGATGAAGAAGGGAAGAAGAAAGATAAGTAGATAAGATAGATATAGATAACAGAGAGAGAAAGAGGGGGAGAGAGAGGGGAAAGAGAAATGACTAGACGGCAAGGTGGATAGAGAAGGAAAGAAAGACATAGATAGATAGATAGATAGATAGAAAGGAATTTGGAAGCGGGAAAGAAAAAGGAGAACGGAGTGTGAAATGTAATGAAGATAAGAGAGAGATATATAGAGAGAAGTAGAGGGAGGAAAGAGAAGAAGGGGGAAAGAAAGATAATATATTGTTTAGATAAGATTAGAGAGTGTGTGATAGGGAGAAGGGGACGGGTTATTTTGGTAATTATCCGCTCCCGTTATATCTCTTATCTGAAAAGTGATTTCGTCAAAAAGGTAAAAAAAATTAAATAATAATAATATAAATAAATAAATAGATTAAATTTAAATAAAATTTTAAAAAAAAGAAACAAACAAAAAAAAAAAAACAAAACTAAAAAATACATACAGAAAAAAACAAAACAAAATTTACTTTGAGAGTTGGATGAATTTGTCTGAAGAGTAAATTAAAGAGCTTTTCCTTTCAATCTAAAGTCGATCCAACGTACATCTTCGGTTTAAAGGTGTCATTACCAAACATAATTAAGAGAGCTTTTTTTGTTTCGCCAATCTACTCAAAAAATTCCAGTGCTTTCTTGTCGGTTGTTTTTTGCTATGTCTTTATTTTTAAATATAGGTAGCCGTATTTCAGTCCGTGGTTTCTTTTAATTTTTTTAATTATATTATCCTGAGTTTGATTCTCCATTCTTCTTAAATACAAAAAGCCACTTTAACACAAAGCAGGGTTATCACTTTTTCGATGTGAGTTTTAACAAATGTATCCAATATATGCCAAGAGTTTGATTTTTATTTTTATTACTACAAGTGGATATATTAGAAATTGATATACACTAATTTCTATAACAGGCCCGTGATTGCAGTTTTTTAAAAGAATATATTTTTTTAATATGCATACAGCCTTTTGGCGGATACCTGAATATACCACCGCCTGGTCAGCTGCGGGCGTTAGAATGCACGAACTGCACATATTGCAGAGGCGGGTAGACTCCCTCCCCTTCCTCACCATATTCTTCCTGGTTCCACTCTTGACCCGGAGTGGTGTATCTGTTAGGGCCCGTCTCATGGGTTTTGAATAGAAAAACATTGAGTTCATAAACAAAAATCTGTATTATGCATTAAGAATGAATTTTGTTTCCACAAACTTTTTCAGCATGTTAAATGACCTACTGAGGGTTGATATGCCGTAAAACAAAACAAACCAAACCAGGCCCTTACTGGCAAGTTCGTAAAGTCCGTGTGCAAAATTTAAAATAAAAATGTATTTAAGTTGCATACAGGACTTTGGGGACATCCTGCACGGTTATTAGAAGTTCCATTAGTAACACAATTCCTTTCGTATATCGCAAAACACATTATTTTTTTCAGTTTTTGAAAATAAATAAAAAATAACACTGTATTTATATAAGAACTTAACAGAAAAGATTGAAATGATACTTAGGTGTAATATTTTTAACTAGTAGGCTGTGCGAATGTTACCACAGTTTGTATTTAATTTATTACAACGTTGATATGTTTACTAAAAGCGAAGCTATTGCAAATAGTTCAATACGTAAAAAAAATATCGAAAATCTTAATTTTTAAAACTCTTTCAGTCTTTTTTCTTTCTTTCCTTCTTTTCATCTATGTTCGATTGAAAGAGTTATCGCTTCAGCGTGTTCACCCCCCTTTCTCTATCTTTGCCCCACTATATTCTCTATTATATTATTTTCTGTCCAGCATGTACTTTTACTTCATGTTTGTTCATATGGATATTATGAATGAGAGGATACACACACACACACACACACGCATAGTATATATATATATATTATATATATATATAATAATATATTATATATATATATTATATATATATATATGAAGAAATATGAGGAGGTTAATCCGACAATATATGGAGGAAAGTAGACAAACACGAGTGTTATGTAAACTGGATGTTTATTGACAATAAACATCCAGTTTCCATAACATCCCGTGTTGTCTACTTTTCTCCATATATATAATTATATATATTTATATAATATATAATATATATATATATATATAATTATATACATACAAGGGTGTGTCAAAAGGTATCAATATTTTTTAACATTTGACACATCTTGTATTATAAAAACATAACATTCCATTTATTAATTCTTTTCAGAATACAAGGTGTGTCAAAAAAAGTACAAAGTTTAAATCTGTATTTACCAAGATAGAAATGAAGAATGGATGGAACTTTTTTTTCAGAATACAAGGTGTGCCAAAAAGTTCATAAAATCTCAATACTTTTTTCCCACCCTGTGTAATATATATATATATATATATATATATATATATATATATATATATACAAAAATATATAATTATATTTTTTAAATGTACATCACGTTTAAAAAAATGCATTTTTCTTTTTCTTACAAAAATATAACTTTAAAGAAACCCTTATTTTCGCTCAATTTCCCTGGGGTAGCGAAGTGGAATACTTCGAATTTAAGGGGTGAGAATCTAAGAACCGAAAGCACAAAGGGTTAATATCTAACTGGTTCCTTTTGAAGATAAAGATTGTGATTTTGTTTGTTTGAGATTAGATCAGATATATCGTTGAATTTTCTACGATACAAGACAAAGGATGGAATTTTTTTTAAAATTTGATTTATTACTGGTTTCTCAAAGGGGAAATTCCTTTCATTTTACGTATCAACCAAACTGTATGTAACGAATATATATTATATAATATATTATATATATATATATATATATATATATATATAATATATTATATTATATATAAGTATTTACAAATTCCATTTCCGCGAACTCATAGCAAAAAATGTTAATTCAATCTTAGGTATTGTGTCTGACAACACCTCCATAATATATATATATATATATATATATATATATATATATATATATATATATATATTATATATACGATTTGAAGAGAATAGTTGCTGTATCCTGCCTCTTAAGAAGATTATACATTAGAATGGGGACATCCTACTATATAATCTACTTATCTATATCAGTCTATTTATTATCTATAAATTGCTATATATATATTTATATATATATATATATTTATATATATATATATATATATATTAGAGAGAGAAGAGAGGAGAGAGAGAGAGAGAGTAATCGTCGATAAAGATTCAAAAAGAAAAAAAAAAAATCAAATTCGAAGACTTCGTGATTCAC
>CM042152.1:42476667-42481667 GCA_023376005.1 Doryteuthis pealeii | reverse complement strand
GCTGCTGAATTTATTTATTTGTCTTTTTTTTAATTAATACTCAATAATAATAAAAAGGAACAAGCAGAGCTACACAGCGTTGCCCAGGATTTGAAAAGTCTAAAGTGAATCTCCTATCTATATAGCTTAATAAAAATATATTTCTATAGATTTGTTTTATTATCTTTTATTCTTTATATATCCTTTTTAAGTTGCGTATTTTTATCATTATTAGCAGGACCTGTGGATATACCACTGCATGATAATTCAAGTATAATTAAAACGTTTGACATATTATACTTAAGAGCTATAACAAAAATAATTCATAAGTAAAAAGTATATTCTTGATTTAACCCCCCCCCTCTCTCTCTCTCTCTCTCTCTCTCTCTCTCTCTCTCTCTCTTTCTTTCCTTCTTTACATTATGTTCGATTGAAACAGATTAGTGTTATCACTTCCACGCGCTCATCCCTCTTTTTATTTTCTCATACTCTTTCTTTCTTATTGTATTTTCGTGTAGCATGTTCTTTTTCTTCCTTTTCTTTATAATAAAAACGGAATTGTCCATTATTTAACTGGATTGACGACACTCATAATAGATATGAATTCGGCGGATGAGCAACAGCATATAATCAGTATTTACATGTTTGCATTTTATCTTGGACGATTTGGACGGTCTCGTTTTTAAACAGAGGGTGTTGCAAAAAACGGTCGTACTTTTAAGGAACGCGAGTATTAATATATAGTTGTTCTCTTTACAGACGCTTCGCAGGCTTTTGGAAAGATCTGTAATTAAACCCAATATTTATTTAGGATTTCTTTACGTCCTACGAACGTGCCACAGACAAAGTTTTGAATTACGGTCAATAATATTGACGTTGTTGTTTTAATTCATGAACTAGGCTGTTTGCCCTTCAATTCGCGCTAATGCCCTTGGGAAAGGTAAAAATCCAACTGTAAGCTTATAGGAGAGTTACGTTGAAAACACCGGGTTCCCATTAGTTCAGCGAAATTAAGCAACGATGAGACTGTTTAATACTTAAAAGGGTGACCATTTAAGCAACAGCAGAACAATTGAGGGGTAATAACTAGAGAAATATAAAGAGAGAGGGCAAACTCTAGGAAGACCGAGAGAAGAAAGGGAGAGGGAAGAAAAAGAGAAGGGAGCAAAGGAAATGTGAGAAAATAGGGGACAAAAGAGAGTGTGAAAAAGAGAGAGGACAAAGAGAGAGGACAAAGAGTGAGGACAAAGAGAGAGAGGAGGATAAAAAGAGAGAGAGAGAGGGCTAAAGAGAGAGAGAGAGAGAGGGGCGGACAAAGAGAGAGAGAGAGAGAGAAGGGGCAAATAGAGTAAGAGAGGGGGAACAAAGACAGAAAGGGGACAAAGAGAGAGAGAGAGGGGGGACAAAGAGAGAGAGGGGGCAAAGAGAGAGAGGGGCAAAAGAGAGAGAGAGAGAGAGGGAGACAAAGAGAGAGACAGGGGACAAAGAGAGAGACAGGGGGAGAAAGAGAGATACAGAGGGGAGAGAAGGGAGGAGGAGAGGGGGACAAAGAGAGAGGGGGACAAAGGAGAGAGAGACAAAGAGAGAGAGGGGGGACAAAGAGAGAGAGAGAGAGAGGGAGACAAGAGAGAGAGGGGACAAAGAGAGAGAGAGAGAGAGAGAGAGAGGGACAAAGAGAGAGAGAGAGAGAGAGAGAGAGAGAGAGATGGGGTGTAGGGGAGAATGGTGATAAAGAGAAAAAAGAAAGGGCGACAAAGAAAAGGAGAATCAGTAAGCGAGACATTGAGAAGCAAATGTAAAGTCAAGTCGACTGAGTGGCCCAATGTCAATATCGGCCAGACAGCGAGGGAGTCAATCCCCCTTTCTCTTGCGCTAGATTATTTTTATGCGTCTGAGGTGAAGCGCCACACCTACCATAAGCTCCTCTCTTTACCGTACAGATCCATGTGCTACTCATACACTGAGATGACATTTGGTCACTCATTGAGCTCTTGATAGATAATCGGGATTTTATATTTTTAATAACCATAACAATATTATATATATATATATATATATATATATATATATATATATATATATATATATATCATTCTCCATAAACTTTCAAAGCATCTCTTAAAATTTCAAAAAAGACTATTTTTCGAACACATCCAAATTCTCTGTATTTTATTTTCAAAAATCAAAATATCCTTCCCTGAAATAGACCGCTTGTTCTAAACTCAAATGTTATATTTCTCTATTATAATTATTTTATTCTGTATGTAAAATAATATTAGATAGAATACAATGTATATAAGAACAAACTGTTGGTCGAAACATGTGTCGGCCTTTCAATAAATATAATTTTTATCCATACATCATTTTCTTTCCATTTATCTTTCAACATTATATATATATATATATATATATATATATATATATATATGGTATTTATGGAAAAAGTGACATACCGTTGAAAATGGTCACAATTTAAAAATAATAATAAGAAGACCATTGAAATGATAAAAATAAAGCTCCATGTGTGTATACATATATACACATTCTATTGGCTTTAATCAAAATAATTAACTTTAGACATATATTAATAAGACCACGTTTAATCACTACATACTCTATAATAATATAGACAATCCTCATCATTGTCATAAACCATTAAAACAATAGAACAAAGCGGCTTTCTAACAATGTTTATATTTTGATCCTTTGAAAAAATTGCAACTTCCGCTCTTTTTGAACTTTTGAATTTTAAGTAAGCGTTATTCGACAGCCGACCTATAATGAAGCGTTTATCGCGAAAAAATAAACACCTAAAATCGACTGCAATTAATCAATATCTTTATTAATCCAGTGAATTTAACCCTGAAGATCCTTATGGTGAAACTCGAGTAGGTTATTACCGTGTACCTTTATGATAATATATATATATATATATATATATATATATATATATATATATAATGAGGTAAAATAAGGAATGAAAGAATAAAACTCCGACAAGAATGTGTACTATATTTCGCTGGAGATTCACCTCAGCTTCTTCTGCTTTATTGAATTATTAGGGTCATACAAGTGTTTTATAGACGGGGGAAGTAGGTATGTGGGTAAGTTTTGTGGTGAGGGAAAGATTTGATTGGTTATAATATCTCCTAATAATTCAATAAAAGCAGAAGGAGCTGAGTTCCAACCTCCAGCGAAATATACTACACATTTTTGTCTGAGTTTTGTTCTTTGAGTCCTTATTTTACCTCATTCTGTCGGATTCATTCCAACCCCTATTCCCTCATATATATATATATATATATATATATATATATATATATATAAAATCTCAATTTACCCTTGCGCAATGGGGTTATAGCATATTTTTAAATACATACTCGTCATTGAACCGCGAGAAAAATTGATATGCTTCCAAGTAAACTACTAAATTAATCTTTCTTTGAATACGTTTCATTGCGTCTAATACATTACATTATTTAATGACATTTACTAAGCTGGGCTTAGTGTTGGCAAAAGACCAAATTGAATTATCTAATTAATAATTCTAGATATTCATGATTAGCGGATATACAACTGAAATCACTTGTAATGACCTGCCAGCCAAGGCTTTCCGCTATCACTCTTCGGGAGCCTCTTTCGTTTGAAATAGAAGAAATCCGCTTCCGAATTGAGATTGTTTTTCTATGAAAGAAACAACAGTAGATTTAATAAATATTTGTTTATTTATCAATACAAAGAGGTCATATTATAAATTCATATCGTAAACTCTTTCTAACAGTGGCGGGTCGGATATAGGCGTTGTGGAATAGCATCACCTACTGCAGACAGGAATAAGCAAATATAAGAGGTATATTTGGAGTATTAATTGAATTAACACACACTCACACACACACACGCGCACGCACACACACACACCGTATGTAATCAACTGACAGTGTTTTGACGTTTACGTCTCATCTGTATGGCTAGACTTAACAGCTACTTCTAGTCGGGAGCGAAACCCGACTGAATTTTCATCAGTCCGATTCCTTTACCTCTCGGCCGTTAGTAACTGTCGGTAAGAGGCAGACATTTAACTGTTATGTACATACATCCGGAGATGTATGTTACGCTCACCAGAGAACTTAAATTTGTAAACAACAGACGAGTAATGCCTTTTTAGCTAAGCGGCGAAAGTTCGTCAAATCACCTCTGGAGAGCTCTACTGGGTTTTGGGAGAATATATATATATATATATATATATATATATATCACCAGGTCATCGCCCCTGAAAGGTATTATGGGCAGCATACAGAATCCGCACAGAGCTCATATATGTTTTTGTTGATCGACCTTCACTGGTGTATCTATGTGTAGGTATCCACAGAAAAAAAAACGTAATTTATGAATTCGTCCTTGCCTCTTCAGCAGTATACAACAGGTCTCATCTTGCTCGGATAATTTGTGTGATGGGGGCCGTTGGCCGTACAGCGGCTTTTTCCTCGATTTACTAAGACAGCACGCAGCATTCTATGCAGCTGCCATGTCGCTTTTCTCTAGACTCTTCGTAGAGTCCAAGTGGTGCAGCCGTACAGTAATACTGATACGGCTAGGGTATGGAAGATTTTTTCTTATTTGTATAAACACATAAAATATCTTTAAAATGTAATGATTTTTAATCCTTTGTGGCTGTTTATATATATATATTATATATATATATATATATATATATATATGTGTGTGTGTGTGTGTGTGTGTGTGTGTGTGTAGATCACTAATTCGGACTGAGCCTATCTAATTATGACCACCCCAAGCGGATTTAACAGGTTTGCAGTCAAAGTGTTCATTCTCCTAGACTGGTTGGCTAACCAAGATTAAAGTGCCCAGTCTACCCTTCTATTTTACTCATAGCTGGAGTGAGAGTAGTTGGATTCATATCTTTCCCAAGGGTATTCGCGCTATGTGAACTGTGGCTTCGTCCATGATTTGAACTCGGGTCGACGAGTCCATTTCCCACAAATAAACATTACACCACGTAC
>CM042152.1:42466667-42471667 GCA_023376005.1 Doryteuthis pealeii | reverse complement strand
TACACACGTGCAATCAACTGTAATTAATCAATATCTTGATTAATCCAGGGTATTTAACCCTGAATATCCTCATGGTGAAACTCGAGTAGGTTAGTACCGAGTACCATTATCATAATAAATTTGCTCTACCAACGTATTGAGCACTTTATATTTGTTATATCGCTGCCTTATTATGAATCTTGCATCAACTAACCACTGTGACCTGTTTCACCGATAAGTCACCACAAAGACCATATATATATATATATATATATATAATATATATATATATAAGTATACCCAAATTTCAGTTTTGTTCATTTTAGTCTGTTCATATGTATGTATGCATTTTACTCTCTGTCTACCTCTCTATATATCGTTTTATCTATCAAATTTTTATCAATTTTAGTATGTTCATATGTATGTATGTATGTATGTATGTATGTATGTATTTTTAAGTGTATATATCTCACTTTCGTTCATTTTACTCTGTTCATATGTATGTATAAATATATGTATGTATTTAGGAAGCGCGTGGTGTAATGGTTAATGTCATGGGAAATGGACTCGTTGCCCCGAGTTCAAATCCTGGACGTGGTAATTGCATTTCACTTAGCGCTAATACCCTTGGGAAAGGTATGAATCCTACTCTCCCTCCAGGAGGGTAAATAGCAGGACAGAATGGGTTCTTTAACCATGGCTAGGTAACCAGTCTAGGAGAAGGAAAACTCTGAATTCAAACCTGTCAAACTTAAGAAATTGACCTTGTGTCACATCCTGCTCGTGCGGAGGGGTTGGTAAATATATATATGTATGTATTTTACTCTCTGCCTGTCTGCCTATTTTGTATATATCTCATTCTTATTCATTTTACTATGTTCATATGTATGTATTCTTCTGTGTCTATCAATCTATCTCAGTTTCGTTCATTTAATCTGTTCATATGTATGCATATATGTATGTATGTATGTATATCTATCTATCTATCTATCTTAGTGTATTAATATTCATCTATCCATTTTATTCAACTCTCTGCCTGCCTGTTTATTTTGTATATATATATCATTCTTATTCATTTTACTATGCTCATATGTTTGTATTTCTCTGTGTCTATCAATCTATCTCAGTTTCGTTCATTTATTCTGTTCATATGTATGCATATATGTATGTATATCTATCTATCTATCTATCTATCTATCTATCTATCTATCTTAGTGTATTAATATTAATCTATCCATTTTATTCTCCTCTGCCTGCCTGTGTATTTGTATATATATATCATTCTTATTCATTTTACTATGTTCATATGTTTGTATTTCTCTGTGTCTATCAATCTATCTCAGTTTCGGTTCATTTTAGTCTGTTCATATGTATGTATATATGTATCTATCTATCTATCTATCTATCTATCTATCTATCTTAGTGTATTAATATTAATCTATCCATTTTATTCTCCTCTCTGCCTGCCTGATTATTTTGTATATATCTCATTCTTATTCATTTTACTATGTTCATATGTAATATTTCTCTGTGTCTATCAATCTATCTCGGTTACGTTCATTTATTCTGTGCATATGTATGCATATATGTATGTGTATATCTATCTATCTATCTATCTATCTATCTCAGTGTATTAATATTCATCTATCTATTTTATTCTACTCCTATGGATCGATTTCTTCATATCTATATCTGTTGTAAGTTAATTCTATGCTCATTATATGCACTTATTATTACTTAGAGGCTATTCTTCAATAAAATGCCATTGTTCAGGTGAACTTGAGGATGTGCTGTGGAGTAGTGACATTTACATAAATGAATCCAATTTTACTTTTGCAATTGGCGTCTATTCAACCATAATATAAAACGAACATTAAAGAACATTAGAAAAAAGAACCGTGCCAGAAAGTGCCAGCTTAAAAAAAATCTAAAAAAATCAAACCTTATAACATTTATGTGAGCACAACGTGTCATCGCACGTTAATGCATAGATTTTACTACGTCGACATTTCTTCCCCTTTATGTCACATCACACCTTTCTTTTACTCACGATCAGTCTTTTTAACGTGACTATGTTCGCTGCATGGCTGACTCAAAACTTTCGACGCTTTCTGTATTGATTTGCACATAAAGAAAAACCTATCCATTGTTATATTCTACTAGTTAACGTACTATATCTTCGGTTGATGGTATGGCTATATATATATATATATATATATATATATATATATTGGTTTGTTGGTTGGTTTTGAAGGCTGTCACAATGCAAGTGTAAAGAAAAAAGAAGGTAACTATGATGTTTTTGGTTAACCTGTCATTTTATTCCTTTAATATTTCGGGATGAAAATTCCCATCATCAGAAGCAGCCGCTAAGACAATTTCAGTTCCAGTATTCTTCTGATGATGGGAATTTTCATCTCGAAATATTAAAGGAATAAAATGACAGGTTAACAAAAAACATAGTTACCTTCTTTTTTCTTTACACTCGCATTGTGACAGCCTTCATAACCAACCAACAAATTACAAAACCTTTTATATATATATATATATATATATATATATATATATATATATATATATATATATATATATATGAGAGGTATCCAAAACTTGGTAGTAAGGAATGATTCTATATGTGATTTCTGAGGTACACTGTATTATTATTGCATGATCCAGTGTGTATAAATACAGTGAATCTTTAAATCACTAAAGAGGGCTCAATGTATAATAAACTTTTTAGATTATATACAGAGAAATATTTATCTTAGAAAGGAAGGAAAAACTCAACACCGTAATTTCATAATAAATTTATTTCGACGAAAATTGGGGCCTATATAAATCTAAGTTGATTTAATATAGCTCCCCAAAATCCAGTCTCATCAGATGAAAGATCAGGTTATTTATAATTAAGAAAATAACCATTCATTTGAAAAAGGGTATCTAAGATCCCGAAAATTTGTGATAACAAATAATAAAAAATAAGTGAATCCAATACTCCATAAGGTCGAGTTCCTTAATTTATTTTTAAATGCTTCATAATAACGCCCAACTTCAACATAAAAAATATATATATATATATATATATAATATATATATATATATATATATATATTTATCAGAAGGAAAATTTAAAAACATAAAATGTATTTTTTCTTAGTCCCTCAAAATGATTGCATGAAAGTGAAACATGGTAAATTTAAACCGGTAACAATGGTTTGAATTTTAAAAAAAGGTTCATTCTTTTAGAATGGATTCCAAATTAAGGTTAAGGCATGTAGCCTAGGATTATAGAATACACCGACTGCACCTCTGCAAAGGCGTAACACCCCCACGATGGGCCACCTGTTGGCCGTGGGTGACGACCTATGATGTTTAAGGGCGGAATCCTGGTGGCTGAAGAGTTAAAAAAAACTAACAGGTAACGAAGTATTTATAACCCATTTAACCAATCAAAAACGAGAAATAAATGTTCATATCAACAACAAATATAAAACACATTTAAATCATTCTTCGAGCTTCTCTTCCCGTCCCTCCGAAGATTCTAGGTAAGTAAACGTTTTCATAGCATTTTTCCCGACAGTATTAACCTACGCCTATATCCACTACGTCATGTGTTCAATTTTTTCTTTTGTTCTCAGAGGATTGATTCTAACAGGTTCTGATAAAATGCTGACTAAGAAAGTTGTATTAATAGGAGATGAACGTTCTAGTAAAGATGAATCTCTTCTACCGTGACAGATGCTGGCTGTTTAATTCAGGAGGAAAGGTGCAGTGAACACGTATCTGCATTAGAAATTCGCAGTCCATCCTTCTTAATCTTCACACCGTCATCTTTTGGCCAGCTACCATTGCAAATCAGCCCGGACTTCGGCCAAGTGGCTTGATCTAGCTCTGGCCAGAGCAGAACAAATCGCCCAAGTCACAATCAATCTCTGAGTATCTATTAAATTATGTCATGTTCCGAGAATCAGCAACTTCCTAAAATCTTCAGTTTCTCTCTATATACAAATCAGATCTTTTAGGCGTCCCATCGTGGTGCAATGTTTAGCAAACTAGTCTCGTAGATCCATTACGACTAAACAGCGAATTCGATCCTCGCTGGATGCCCCAGACTTGAATGACAAGCGTTGTGTTCAATGTTCTTTGATCCTAAGCCTCCCCCTCCATACTTGAGATCATCTGTTACATCCTATTCCTGGTGAATGGTTTGGGTAATCATTAATACTGAATAGGGAGTTCGATACTCGCTGGATGCCCCGTACTTGAATGACAAGCGTTGTGTTCAATGTGCTTTGATCGTAAGCCCCACCCCCTCCATACTTGAGATCATCTGTTACATC
This sequence comes from Doryteuthis pealeii, assembly GCA_023376005.1. Lineage (NCBI taxonomy): Eukaryota > Metazoa > Mollusca > Cephalopoda > Myopsida > Loliginidae > Doryteuthis > Doryteuthis pealeii. The sequence continues at coordinate 42,467,348 of CM042152.1, read as the reverse complement.
CTCTACCTGGTGAAGGGTTTGGGTAATCATTAATACTGAATAGGGAGTTCAATTCTCGCTGGATGCCCCATACTTGCGATTTTGTATCCCATCTTACCCGTGACACATGCATTGGGTAAGCATTACAATTGAATAGCGAGTTCGATTGTCGCTGGATGCCCCATACTTGCGAATTTGTGTCACATCTTACCCGTGGCGAATGGCTTGGGTTGACACGACGTATTATTAGCGATTTTGATCCTCACATGGATGCCCCATACTTCTTTCTTTTTTAAACGTTTTTGTTCATTTATCTATAAAACCATCGCTAGAATAGGATGCGACACAATGTCATTTTTTTTGGAGTTTAACTGGACTGAATTCAGAATTTTCCTGTCACCATACCAAGGTTAAATGACCAGAGTAGAAGTACCTATTAGTATTCAATGTCGATCAGAGAATGAGTTTTAAAAAATGGATTACCCAATAAGAACGAATAAAACAAAAACGTATTCGCCATAAAATAACGCAACAAGGGTTGACATGCCGTAAAATCCAACCAACTAATGAATCAACCGGCAAAGTACTGTCATTCTATGACTTTAAATGAATGAAGAGTGAGAGAGAGAGAGAGAGAGAGAGAGAGAGAGAGAGAGAGAGAGAGAGAGAGAGAGAGAGAGAGAGCGAGAGGGAGAGAGAGGA
>CM042152.1:42444167-42461667 GCA_023376005.1 Doryteuthis pealeii | reverse complement strand
TAAAAAATCCACGAACGATCGCGTTTCATCAACAATTTTAGATAGAATGAGCGACTATATGACAAAAGAATCTCGCAGATTTATTTTGTGTGATACATTTATTTTTTCCTCAAACAATACAAAAGCCCTGATGAAGATCTATTGAAATAGATCGAAACACTGCAGCGTAGGCGAAATAAACATCACTCGTTTATGAACTTGTGTTTTTAAATTTTTTCATAATATTACACACACACACACACACACACACACACACATATATATATATATATATATATTATATATATATATGTATAATATATATATGTATATATATATATATGTATATATATATATATATATGTATATATATATATGTATGTATATATATATATATATATGTGTGTGTGTGTGTGTGTGTGTGTGTGTGTATGATGCACAAAAAGTGAAAAATAAAACAGGAATATTTCTTTTATGTTATTTATTTTTCTCAAATAATTTCGACCTTAGGTCATGGTCATATGTGTGTATAAATGATACCAATTGTAATTGGTGCCCTTGGAACAGTTCCCAGGGTTTTGTAAAAATAGAATTCTGGAGGAATTGGAAATCAGAGAAAGAATCGAGACCATCCAAACAATAGCATTGATAATATCGGCTATAATATCTAGAAGAGTCCTGGAGACCCGAGAAGATATTTTCTCTCTCAGATTTCAATGAACGACCACCAGCTAACGCTTCTTTAACACAACTAGCAAAGAGTGAAATAACATAGTTTGAAGGATAAAATTTAATACTCCCTCAACTCAATAAGGAGGGTCCCCGTGGTGCAGTGGCTAACGTGTTGGACTGTAATATCATACTAAGCGTGTTTGAAACTCCAGTCACGCTATATTTAATTTCTGACGAATACCCCTGGGAAAGTATGAAGCATTGATCCACCCAGCAATGGATTAAATAGTACCACCACTGTTTTCTACATTGATGGATTTGGCATTTAAATAACCCGTTTGATATGTCATTAACTCTTTGCTTACCAAATTTCCCTTACGGCTGTAACAGAAACTGGTTCCATATTGAAAAAGGATCATGTACCAGTCTCAGGGTTGTTTCGCGAACCAAAGGAAACATGGCAGGGATGATCATGCGGTGATCTTTCAGTGTAAACAAGTGACACGAGCGAGAGCCACTGTCAGCGGCTCTGGTTGGTTCTAAGTGGGGGGACAGCCGATACAAGTGGCTTAAAGTAGGCAGAGAGTTAAACAAAGAAACCAATTAATTTTTTTTTTCTAAAAGATCGTGATTCTTCTTGTGACACTTTTCGGAAGGAAAAGGCGTGCAAAGACAATGACTGGGTTGGGTCTTTACTCGGATACACAAAGAATGCCTGAGGAAGGCCGGAGGATACAGCGACCAAAACGTTGTGTATATACATATAATAAAGATGAGGACAATAGTCCGAAACATGTAAATTGTTCACATTAACAAAAGTATGCATAGATTTTTTGTTGCTGGAAAATCTAAATGGCTTGTTTTTATGAGATCTTCAAATGTTCTTCGACAGTTATTTGATCAACAGTCAAACTATTAAGATTGATGTCCCAGGTTTAGGTCTTTACTATACTCGTATACACAAGGAATACCTGAAGAAGGTCGGAGGATACAGCGATCAAAACGTTGTGTATATACATATGATAATAAAGATGAGGACAATAGTCCGAAACATGTAAATTATTCACATTAAAAAAGTATGCATAGATATGTTGTTGGAAAATCTAATTAGCTTTTTTATCGTGTGTCAACTCTTATTGGGTTACTTAATGACGAAGCGAGTCTATTTTCTTTTTTCGTTTGTTTTTATTTTCATTTTATTTTTTTGAGACAATTATTTAGTTTTAAGTAACTTGCTGTCACGTGATCGTCAGTGTTCACGTGAGAGTTGTTGGGTTGATTCAATTTTTGTCGATAACGCACTTTTATTTCGGCTTCATTAGCGCCTCTATTCCAGATCTTTTAACTTCCTTTTCCCCGTCATTCGTTTCCTGTTCATCTTCATTATCCCGGTGACTATTCATCTTTCTATATCTTATTTTTCTCTCCTTTCTCTTTCTTTGCTTCATTCCCGGTCTCCCCCCCACACACACACACACCGTTTTTTCTTTATGTGCCGACCTACCTATCTTTTTAATTTTATGTTGTGGGTTATTTGCAACGGTATCAATCGCTCGCTTTGATAGAGTAAGAAAGAAATATAGAAGAGCGTACATTAAGTCCCGGTGCGAACGCATACACAAGCGCCAGTTCAATCAGCAGGTAGACAGGTTGGTCTTTGTGAAGAATATGCCTGTCGAAGAGGAAACGTGGCTCTTTTATTCAAACATTTCTCACCGCGAAATTGATACACAGACAGGCGTGTATAGGTCGATCGAATTCCGACATTCGTGTAAAAGAAGACCGATAAGCAGGGAGGAGACAAAGGTGTCAGTAGTTGCAAATGGAGTTAAGAAAGACGGAAAATGAAGCTTAGCGAGTGTAGAAAGACAGAATAGTCGGACAAAAGAAAGTCAGAGAGAATTACGCGTCAAGCAAAGGGAGAGAACTGAAAACAGCTTGTTAACATGTGTAAAAAATAAAATAGTTAAAATGAAGCAAGCCGACGAGTCGGGGTTGCAAAAAGAATAAGCTTATGCGACCCACTCCTGCCTGGGGTCTGGTAACACTGGTGTAGAAAATTCGGACTATATGACCTTTAGGCACCCCTTTTGCGATCTCGTTTCATAAGGACATTTTTTTCATTTACACCGTTAAAATCCGGTTGTTTGTTAGGGGTTAGGGTTAGGGATTAGGGTTAGTGTTAGGGCTAGGGTTTAGTTTTATAATTTAATAAAACCTCTAAAAATCATCTGTTAACAAACAGCTTGAGTTTGACCGTGTCAATGAAAAAAATGTTCTTATGAAACGAGATTGCCAAAGGGATACCTAAATGTCATATGGTCCGAACATGAAGCTGAAGGAAAATGAAAAAATGGAAAAATATCTGGACCTTGCCAGAGAACTGAAAAAGTTATGGAATATGAAAGTGAAAGTGATACCAATTGTAGTTGGTGCACTTGGAAGAGTCCCAAAAGATTGGAAAAGGGTCTGGAAAGTTTGGGAATCAGAGGAAGAATTGAAACCATTCAGAACACTGCACTGCTGCAATCTGCCAGAATACTCAGAAGAGTCCTGGAGACCTGAGGAGACTTGCTGTCACTCAGATTCCAGAGAAAGACCATCATCTAACGCTGATGTGAAAACTCAAAAGGAGTAAATAGTAATATGTCTATGCTGTTACTATTCAAATTTCATCTTTTTAAATTATCTTCAAGAATATGAATCAAATTGTCATTTTTTTTTTTCCAAAAAGCAAGATCTGGTGATAGTGAATGTGTATATATATTTATTTTTTCATTAATTGTTTTATTTTCGTAGTTTCCTCCGGACATACATACACACAACTGCCCGTTATGGATAGATAGATAGAGGTTACTTTGACCATACCACTTTTTTGCGCATGCGTAATACTCCTCATCAAAGATGGCGTCCACAGAGGAACAGCTTCATAGTTCATTTTAGGAAGACAGCGTTCTATTAATTCGACATTCAGAGCAGCGAGTGCAATCGTTCAAGATTAGATTTTAATTACTATCGCTTGTAAAAGAAATGAAGAGAGGCAGAACAGGAATGAAAATCTATGAACATCGACATTAGTTAATGATCAGCAGTATAAATATTTGAAGAGGTAAGCGAATCCAAATTTCTGCCTGCATTTTATTTGACGAATTGTTATTAACTGAATAAACGCGTTGGCGTTTGACTTATGAAAATGCGGTCAAAATAATCGGCTTTTCTAGAAAACTAAGATCATTAATGATTTTTCGATAAGACATATTTTTGTCTGTTTTTTTTCTTTTTTTTTTTAATTTAATTCTCCTTTTTTGATTATATACTATTTTACCCTTTCTGTCAAAAAATGAAGGTGACATTTAAATAATTTGGCAATTTTAAAATGCTAGAACCTGAGGTGCTTATTATCTGAAGATTAATAATCACATTGTCGGGAAATATGAGGCGCTTATCCCGACGCAGCAAGGAGGGGCCAGTAGCGAGCTTTAGTTGGATAGCCACTAGACCAGGTAAATAAAATGGTTGCAAAATTTAGTGGGCTTTGCAGCTAAGCACTTCAAAAACGCGACCCACTGTTACTCGTACTGGGTCAATTAGTTGAGGGGAAAAGAAGTGATGTGGAATTGCATGTATAACCAGCTCGCTTTCAGCTTGTTCTGTTCTGTTCACCCGCCTCGCAGCCGGACTTTTAAGGCCTTGGTATAAACCACAACGAGGGGGTGTCAGCTTCGAGAGAGGGAAATGGGACAACCTAGTCGGTGACCACCTCACCAACTCGCTACCAGGTTATAGAAAGAGGGGGGGATAATTCTCACGACATAATTGAGTGAGTTAAATGGCATGTCAACCTGTATATGGTTATTTTATGCCTAGATGATAGAGAATTCTTTTTTTTTCTACCAAAATTTTTTCATTTTTAAAAAAAAATTAATTCTTCTGGTTGATTATAAACTAGTTTATCATTTCCATAAAAAACGAACGTGACATTTAAATAATTTTGCAATTGCCTAGTACTAGAAAATGCAAGAACCTGTGATTCTGTATTTGAATATCGGGAATTGTGACCAAGTGTTCCAAACATGCCTTATACGTTTCCGATATTTCCGTTGTTCCGTCACGGACGCCATTTCCAATTCCGTTATAAGAGGTCCACAGAGTGTTAACTCTGGTTCTTATAAAACATTGGGCTACTTAAAGGATAAGTACCCAATGCGGAATACTTCAGTTAGGAAAACAACAAACGCGTTAGTTACATTTATATAACTTTATTATAACATATTAGGGGAACAAAGTTCCCCAGGCTATTTAATGTCACAAGTGTCCAAACATACACAATAATGTTAATAGACAAAGTGGTAACCACTTATTGTAAGTAGAGGCTGTAGCGTCTGGGGTGCACCGTAGGTGTCTGCAGGAGAGAGATGACAAGCACGTCCGAGCTTGTTCAGTGCCTCGGATGAAGAGCGTTCTCTCCTTGCGTTCCTGACACGGAAGATTCACCAAAACCCTCAGACAAGAGAGACTGTCCTTATTCCGTCATTGAGCATATGTGGGATTAGCTCTTTTGAGACCATTGGTGATTTGCATATGTGAGCAAGCAGCCCAATCAAATGCAATGGAGGGCATTTCAAATGTTTTTAAAGTGAGACGAGCAAGATGGTGGATTTATTGTTAAAGGCAAATGCTACAACTTTTAAAATATTAATCATCACGTGATTGACTGAATGATTTTAATGGCATGTCAAACTATCTAGAGTTATTTTCTGTCTAGACTTCAAAGTATTTTTCTACCAAAATTCTAGATAAATTTTTTTTTTTCTTCATTTAAACCATTTCGTCAAAAATGAAGGTGGCATCTATATATTAATACTCTTGTTCTTTATTTGTACGGCCGTTATCATATAGTAACACTCTTTGATTAAAAGTGAGACCGTCCAAATCGTCCAAGATAAAATGTAAATCCTGTTTTGTATAGTGTTGGTTATCTGTTGAATTCTTATTTCTTATGAGTGACGTTATCTCAGCTAAATAATGAAATATTACGTTTTTTTTATAAAGAAAGAAAGGGAAGAAAAAGGACATGCTACTCAGAAAATATAATTAGAAAAAAAGAAAGTGAGTAGGAGAAAGATAAAGTGACTGAGTGCTAATATTTCAATCGAACATAATCAAAAGATGAAAAAAAGGAAAACATAGTCAGGGAGTGTTATGTCAAGATTATTATACCTTTTACATATTGAACTATTTTGCCATATCCCTTAAGTAAACATCAAACGTTGCACTAATTAAATTATCATACAATTTTGGAATTACCTTGTACAAATGAAATGTTAGAATCCCTCGTACTGTTTACTTGAAGATTAATCGACCTATGAATGATTGAATTTTATGCCATGTCAACCGGTCTCGGGTTATTTAATGCTTTGATGTTAAAGAATCTATTTATCTACTATACAACCACGCATTAATTGCCCGGGCGATATTGAACACAAGTTTCTATTAGTTTGAATTTTGGAGATGAGGCTTGATAATTGAAACGTATCTTCTATTAATAATGGAGATTCGATGTCTCTCTGTTTGTAACTGAAACTAAGTCGCTGCATATATCACCAAACTTCCGTAATTGTGTAGGTTTATCAATTAGTATTTAATCTATATTCAAAGTCCTTTTTTAAAACAAGTTTTAATAAATACATGCCCGGTATTATACATTTATTAATTTAATTTTTTTGTTTTGTTTTTTATTCTTGCCCTTTTTTTCAGTACAAGTAACGCAACGCCTACGATTTTGTGTAAAATTAATGTGTAAAATATCAAAAATAATTATTCAATTAATGCTTAATAGATGCACGCAACATTTCATTTGAAGGGGACAAAACTAAATTGTTTTTTTTTTAATTTTTTATTTTACTCTTTAATAAATTTGTTCATTTTACGTATTTATAATACAAACTCTCTGACATTGAATATTTAACTCCCCGCATCAGGTAATACATTTCAAAAATTAAATTTTACACCACACGGAGTATTTTGTTTTTGTTTATGCCAAGTCAACCGGTCTCGGGTTATTTGATGCTTAGAAGTTGGATAATCTATTTATTATTTATATGCAGACCTGCCTCTCGGGGCGGCGGTCCAGTGGCTTCGGCCCTTGACCGTGGCTACAATTAATAGCGCTGATCCCAGGGGGATATCCCCCCCAAGCAATACCTGCCCCCTCGATTTAAAGGGACAGGGCTGGGTTTATTGCCCAGTGACTGAGGCGCCCCCCTTGAGGGGGAATGCCGACGGGATCAACGCAATTTTTACACACGATCACCCATGAGCTTCGGTTCATTGGTGCTCCCACATTAATAGGGCCTTGTACCTGACCCGTACACGTGGGGTACGAGGTAAATATCGAGTATTACTAGTCTAAATAATACAAGCACTGCTTCTGTTTTTGAATTCAAAATATTTTCATTCTCCCAAAAGCGGTTAACCTAACAAAGGAAATGATTTACCTCACTCCAAGCATTTTAATCATACCTGTGAAGTGAATAAATGAAACGTCTCATTTATTCCTGATTAATGAACATGATACATCGTTCTGGCATCCTAAATTGTAAAGAAAATTACCTGCGCGGATGTTTAAGTTTATCTGAATAATACATCTTTAGTTATTGAAGTTATGTTTTCATTAGCCATTTCATAACATATGAATATTTTATCTATTTATTTTTAGTTAATAATCATTACATGCTTTTGCCACCGCCTGTCGGCTGCGGCGTTAGAATGCACTGACTGCACCTCTGCAGAGGGGTAAGACTCCCCCAATGGGGCCACCACCCGTGAGTGGCGACCCGTGATGCTTAAGGATAGAACCCAGATGGATGAGTAGTTAATGACTTGCAATACTCCACTTTGGCCCTATCTTGGCTAGACGGGCGGGCGGCGGGCGGAGAGGCCCCTTCAATCAATCGGCTAGTCACGTCACGCCCTAGCACCTATATGATTTTCCCAACCCTATTGTCCTTATAGCAACCCAACCTATCTGATGGTGATGGTTCCAGTTTTGCTGGAAATAGAATGTGAAAACCCCTCAATCTCCATGGTTTTGCCCGGACATGGCTCCCCGGCCAACCTTGCCCTGTCGGTAAGAATTGATAGATAAAAAAAAAATGTATCATTTAAGAATTGATTATTTCCTCTTTATTACAGCATTCTGAATGATTAGAATGTTTTTTGCTGAATTCTTAACTGATGCAAATGGTATTGGATTTGAATCCCAAGATTCATTTAATTCGGACAACTTACGCTCATCTATACCTGTTTATTCTAACCATAAATACAGATAGATTAAAATACAGGATTTTTAAAAATGCATTTATCAACCAGAATGGCAGTGAAAAAGGGTCGAAATACAGTTAGATTAATAAATGCATCTTCTTAATACACATATTTGTATATAATCGGGTGTGTGGTCTGTATTATACTGCCAAACAATGTTTAACTGCACTATCAGAAATACCAGAGGTATATAAATAGGGATTTGTCCAACCGTTCAAACCACGGAGCTTAGAGGTCACTTGTTAAAAGAATCCCGGGAAAGTAGGTTTTTATTTGGTTTACGGTCTTGTCATTAATGCCAATAAGTTTTGAAATATCAATTCTTAAATAAAACAATTTTTTTTATAACTACATGGGTGAATACCTAAAGGCCTAGCCGCAGTTAGAAGGTGGTGAAGGGGTGCTCCACATTCCCTGAAAAACTGCTGAATCATATCAGATAGAGTTTAACGTCATCCCAGACATAGTTAGGACCATATGATATATGTAAAAGGGGGAAAATGCGGGGGTAACTATTTTAATTAGCTCGAGGTCTAGCAAAGATAGGAAAAGTGGAGTTTTATCTCATCCACTGGGCTCTAAAGCATACGGTCTCCCCTCGCAGAGGTGCAGCGGTAAGCTAACGCTAGCCACCTATCGTAGTAATGGTGCGAAAGCGATAATAATATATATATATATATATATATATATATTATATACATAATAGCGACTTTGTGTGTTATATCAAGATCTCTTTGGTGTTAGCAGAAGTCTTCAGGAGGAGAGCAACTCTCTTAATGTGTTCTCGCTTTGTTTACTTTGTGTTCCTGCATGGTGGGGTTGGGGGTTTACAAGGTGTGTTTTATCGAGATTGGCTGTATTACTAGGATAGAAATATGAATGGTTTTATTTTCAGATATAAGGTGTCATAAATGTGCATATTTGAAGCTGTATTTACCAAGATAGAAACGAATGATGTTCATTTTTTCAGAATACAATGTGTCAAAAAGTACAAAAATCTCAATATTTTCTGAGACACGTTGCGTGTGTATATATGAATATCTAAAAGGAATGACTTACCGGTAAAAATAGTGGGTTAGTCTCAAAAAGTTTTGGTTGATATAAGTGTTACTCGGATAAGTCAGCGTTATAACAAATATAAAGTGCTCAATACGTAAATAGAGCGGATTTATTATTATAGGTTATTTCTGTACCATTTTTAATATATATATATATATATATATATATATATATATATATATATATATAATATGTGTGTGTGTGTGTGTGTGTAAGTAAATAAACAATGTGTTTATTTGATATGGCTTTTAACCGACAATCTTTGGAGGATATGTGCTTAATTGAAGTCATACCTAATTTTGAAAATTAATTAGTTATACGGGCATATATGTTCAAATGTATGGCTAAACAAATCGAGAAAATGTCAATCCCTGAATGTACATTTCGACCTATTAAGTCTCATCAGCAAGGTTATATACAGGGGAGACTGCTCCGTGTGTGACTCGAAACTCCAAATATATATATATATATATATATATATATATATATATAATCCAAAAGTCCAGAGAAGAAATCTTCCTTACGACACAATAGTTTTATTTAAAAAACTGTCGCAGTCTGAGAGCTCAATGTGTGCTCTTAATGTTAGAGTCACAGAGCAAATATATAAGTAAAGAAATAACAAAAGACTTAGAGATTGAACTCCCTGAAATAGACTATAAAGCTCAATCTCTAAGTCTTTTGTTATTTCTTTACTTATTAAATGCTTGGACTGAAAAATAACGACACCGGATCAATCACCGTATTATATTATATATATATATATATATATATATATATATAATATATATATATTATATATATATATATGACTCTATGAAGAATTGAAATTTCCCCGGAATTCTGTAAGTAAGAATGCAATTAGTTTGAAACTTAAAACATAACAAACTTAGTTGCTCCACATAATGTTAGTTTCTACTATAAATACGATGCGACTTGACATCCGTTTAATTGACATCAATGGCGGCCTCTGAGTGAGTAATCTTCGTTAGAGTCCGAAGAAGCAATAGTAAAGACAACAAGCAGTAGCATAAGTTGAAAAATGTTTCCTAATTCTGAGATTGTGTGATTTTCCGTGGCAAAAGATGTGGAGAAGATGTGCAGATGGACGTATCCGGCCAGGCTATAAGTCGATTGGACAGCTTCTTCCAATATTCACTAGCTATGCGGGTCTTATCCAAAAATGAGTGGTAGCCGGAAGGCAGCATTGACGGTGGGTAAGTGTCACTGTGGTTTGAAGTGGAAGCCGGACTTGTGTCACTCACTCATGAGGCGAAGGCGACGCGAAAACCCGTGTGATACAATCTTATTATCCTTGCCCGGACATTACGTTACTGTATCCGAGCTCCATTGGAGACGGCTGTTTCTCTCGACAAGATCTATAAAAGCGTGCAGGCGTACTTGTGTTCACGTATTCTTTTTGACTTCAAAATATACACAAGGTCATTTTCTTGTAGTGAAGCACGCATGCGCAGAGGGTGCAGCAATGTTTGGCTTCATCGGTATTCCCTTTTAGGCAATTTATGCTTTTGTATTAATAAAGCGCTACAGTTTTTTTTTTAATTTCATAGTGTCACGTTCTACCCGTGGCGAACGGGTTGGGTAAATACCTACCCTTGAAATTGCCCAAGGTATGAGAGTAAATACCTTATAATTAGCGTAAACACTATGCGCAAGATTATATCTTTCGTTAAGATATCACAGAAGTTAAAGAATATTTTTTGTTTTAATTCATAAAGAAAAATAGATAGAATCAATAAAACACCGGAATATTTGTTGACAATGTTAATATTTCATTGTACCGCATAAACTTTCTAATTGCTTTTTATTGTATTTTAAATTCTTTTTAGCTTCTTTATCTCTCACTAGAAGATGCCACGCAGCGAATACCACATCAGTTGAATAATGGTGAACGAACAAGGTCTTAAAAATCGTTATGACTGAGTTGTGAGTTCGATCCTGACTGGGTGCGTTCTACAAATATCTCAACAGGTGATTGATGGTGAACGAACTAGTCTTACAGACAGTTACGACTAAGTAGTGAATTCGGTTCTCACTGGTTGCGTTCTAAAATACCACATAATTTGAATATATATATTTACCAGCAAGATGTGACACAAGGTCAACTTCTTAAGCGGAGTTTAAGAGGTTTGAATTCAGAGTTTTCCTTCTCCTAAACCGGTTGCCTAACCAAGGTTAAAGAGCCCAGTCTGCCCTACTATTTACCCATGGAGGGAGAGTAGGATTCATACCTTTCCCAAAGGTATTAGCGCTAAGTGAAATGCAATTACCACATCCAGGATTTGAACTCGGGCGACGAGTCCATTTTCCATGACTTTAACCATTACACCACGCGCTTCCTAACATTATTTGAATATATATTATATAATAGTATATTATATGCAAACGCAAATTGAGGTTTAAGGACGGCCTCAAGGACACTCTAAAGAGCACTGCTATTGCTGTGGAAGACTGTGTGAAGCTAGCTTGTAATAGACCTGGCTGGAGAGCCACCATCTACCTGTCTGTGGAAGAATTTGAGTCCAACCGAATTAAACACCAAAAAATGGAGCGGGCTATTAGAAAGGGTAATTTTCAGCCCAGCAACATCCAAAATGGAGAAGTTCCAGCATGTAGATTAAATGGAAGAGTATGTCTCTCAAGGGCTGGCCTGGTGAGTCATCTGAGAAAACACAAGGATAGTGTCAAATGCTACTGGCACCCAACTATGATAAAAAAAACAGGAAATGGTCTTACTCGAATACGAGTTGACAGCCATTATATATAATATAGAGGAGATGTGTAATGTATAGCTAGTCTTGCAGATCTATTATTACTAAATTACGAGTTCGACCCTCGCTGGATGACCCATAAAAACCTACGAAGAAAGACGACTTGGTGATAATACGGCCTCGTGGGAGGTCTTCGCGAATATAAATCAAATGTTCGTAATGTCTGCACAAAAAGCAAGAACAGGTGATATTTAATGTGTTGTCATTTAAGTTGTCATTGTTTTATTTTCGTTTATTCATCCGGACATACATACATGCATACATACACACCATATATATATATATATATATATATATATATATATATACTAGAAGCGGCTACCCGGCGTCGCATGGGTAGAGGGGGGATTTTTTAAAAGTTAGTCCTGCAGATCCATTATTACTGAATTGTGAGTTGGATCTTCATAGAATGTCCAATTAAAATCCATACGTAAACAAAGACCTTGCATTGATCCAGTCACTCTTCAAAGAAACGTTAATGTCTACTATTTAAAATATTAAACGCAAAAAAAAAAAATTACATGCTGTTACAAGTTACATTTTATCTTTTAATTATCTTCACTAATATAAATCAGATCTTTATAAATTTTGCTCAAAAACCAAGCCCTGGTGATATTTAATGTATATATATATATATTTACTTTATCGTTGATTGTTTTATTTTCGAATAATATATATGTATAGATATACTAAAAGTGGCTACCCGGCAAGAGAGGGGGGGGGTTAAAAGTTAGTCTCGCAGATCTCTGAAAATATGAAAATTTTTCCTATTCAAAATATTAAATGCAAAAATCAATGCTGCTACTATTTAAATTGATTTTTTTAATTATCTTCACGAATATATAAATCAAATCTTCATTATTTTTGCTCAAAAGTATGATCTGATGATAGTGAATGTGTACATATATCTACTTTGTCGTTAATTGTTTTATTTTTGTACTTTCATCCAGACATACATACATACATACATACATACATACATACAAACTGCCCTTTACATATGTATAGATAGATATATGAATGTGAAATAAAAGGAAATTAATCCGACAGTGTGAATTTGATATATTGAAAAAACAAATGATGTTTACAAATGCTTGGGATCATCAGGAAAGAATGTGCACCGTTTCGGGACCTTCCTCTCAACGGTTTTAACTGCACATCGTCCCCCCCTCACTGATGTGAGGTCCCTCGGGATATATGTATCGACCGTATGTAATAGATCGGCCTTCAACAAAAGTAAAAACGGGATGAAATAACCGTTAGAAGAATGCGCAAACAGAACGCTGTAGTCAAAGTTGGAATATTTTTAAAAAAATGCGTTATCTGTATTAAAAATAAAATGAATTTTATTTAAAAATAAAATGAATTTTATTTTTAATATTTAAAAATCAGAAGCATTACAGTTTATAATATGTAAATGTGTATGTTTTATTGATTCTAAATATATTTTCAAGGACAGATTTAGTTCGCATCTTTTTATTATGACGTAGGTGACGTTGCTGAGAGACGTGACGTAATGGCGTACGGAGAACTGAAATTTAGCCGAGGAAATAAATACGAATTTGACGTAGGCAGCAATTATGTAGAGAGGGCTATAGCTGTCTTTTTAAAAAAATTCTTATTGTTTTCTCCACTTTTTTGTTAAAAAAACTTAGTTTTCTCAGCATTCAGTTTCAGTGTGTGTGTGTGTGGGGGGGTGCTCACTCACCGGACAATCAACACATCCTTATCTCTTTTAGTTGAGGGAATAGGTGCTAATGGGGGTCAGTCCCTTGAATTGAGTTGAGAGACCACCTAGTACGAATGTCAGGTGGGTATCTACCCTATTCATCTTCCTTTTTTTTTTCGTTTATTTTTCTCATTTTTTGTTTTTTTGTTAGTTTCTTCTTCCTTTTCATTTATTTTTCTTTTTCTTTTTTCGTTTAGTTTTCTTGTCCGTTTATTTTTCATATTCATTTATTTTCTTTATTTTTCATATTCATTTATTTTTCTATATTTTTTCATTCGTTATTTCTATTATTTCTTCTTCTTATTCGTTTATTTCTCTTATTTCTCTTTCTTTTTTCTTTTCTTTTTCTTTCTTTTTCTTTTTCTTTTTCTTTTCTATTTTTCTTTTCTTTTTCTTTTTTTCTTTTTCTTTTTCTCTTTCTCTCTTTCTTTTTTCTTTTTCTTTTCTATTTTTCTTTTTCTATTTTTCTATTTTTCTTTTTTCTTTTCTATTTTCTTATTTTTTTCTTTCTTTTTTTTTCTTTCTATTTTCTTTTTTTTCTTTATCTTTTTCTTCATCTTTTTCTTTTTTCTTGCTCTTTTTCTTGTTCTTTTTCTTTCCGTTCTTCTTCCTCTTCTTTATAATAATAACTTATATAATAATAATAGTAATAATTGTTCTTTCTTTTATTCGTTTTCCTTAATCTCTCATCCTTCTACTCCTCCTCCTGTTTTCCTCAATTTCTCTGTTCATCCATTTTCTGATCCGATTTATTTTTCTTTCATTCACTTCGTCTCGAGTTTTGATGATTAAAATCCTTTCCTTTTCTACTTCTCTCCTATAACTGTTATTCCCTTTCACAGCTGTCAAATTACGTGAGCTTCCCCTCACCTCTCTATTTTAATACCACGATGCACGCCCACTTTATTTTCTAGTCTTTCTTTCTTATTTGTTTTTCTTCTCATTAATGTTAATATACTTTTATTAAACATCCTCTATGCATACGTGATTAGTTTCTAATTGCGATTCTTAGGCAGAGTTAAAGATGCTAATAAATTACAAAAAAACAAACAAACAAACAAAAAAACAAAAAAAATAACAGATAAAGTGACTTGGAAAAATAAATTAAAAAAAAGATATAGAAAAGGGAAAATGCTAATTTAAAATACGCTCAGGATCTAAAATAACTTAAGATTATTTATTCGTACTTGAGTTTTAACACCAGTGAATAACCACTGACTTTTGTGGGGATTGAAATAAAATAGAAGTAAAATTAGAAAAATAGAAAATAACCGGCGGACTCAAACAAGAAAAACGCTCTCGGCATGGGGAGAGAAAAACGAAAACGTTCCGTGCGCCCAAAAGTGTACCTCAATCTTTTGATTTAAAAAAAAAATAACACCAGACGGGTTGACGTGCCGTTAAAACCAAATAACTAATTGTCAGTAAGGAGAAAAGGTGGTTGCTTTGTCTTGCGGTATATCAATCCATTTTTGTGTCATTTACTGCCGAATCAAATCACTTTGGTATTAAGTTGCTTACAGTACATGTTATTTTTAAATGGTCACCCATCAAAGTATTGAACAGGCTTGTCACTGCTTAACTTAGCCTTCAACGTGACTTAACTAAAAGCAAAGGGAAAATATTGATATTTAGTTGCTTACAATTTTATCTTTTGTAACATATTTCATTTTCTTGGGAATTTTGTTCTGATTTTACCCCACCCCTTCATCTCCCATCAATCACACGAAGTACAATACTTTGTACTTAATCATAATCATTTATTCGACAATGGGACAAAATTAAGTAGAATAAAGTCGCAGAGCGAAAGAGGTATTTTGGTGTAATTAAACTGAGCAAGGAGAGAATGCAAGAGTTTATTGTAGTATGGATCGGTCAGCGAATAAACCTAGCTAAATAGACTCATGTAGTGGTATGACCAGTTTTGTCACCCCACCCCACCCCCAGCGGCTCTATGCTGAGTGGTGAATGTACACTCATGTATTTTTCTTTAAAATCAATAAAAAGACTTGGGGAGAGTGCATGAGAGCACTCACTTCAAATATTAAGTTGCTTACAGTACATGTTATTTCTTAAATGGTCACCCATCAAAGTGAACCGACTTTTCGCTGCTTAACTTCGGTGATCTAGCGGGAACCGGAGCTTTCAACGTGATTTAACTAAAAGCAAAGGGACAAGGTACTATTACGTCACAGAATAACACTTTACAACAAAAACTTTAAAAATTTGGATGCCAGAATGGGAACGTTTTCTAAGCTCAATCATCAGGTCACACAGGCAACACTGATAATCATGAAACACCCATCGATCACACAAATAATATTTTCTTAATTAAATATTCTGTCCTTTCTGCTTCTTTTTCTTTAATTGAATGCAAATATTTTCTCATTTGATTTTATTTAACTATTTGTATGGCAATACATTCAAGCATTCTTTATTTTGTAGAGCAATATTGGCAAAATACAATAGAAATGATATGAAAAAACAAAAAAACAAAAAAAAAAACTTATTTGTTAACAGATAATTAGATAGTAACCGAAATCAGTTACATTCTTTTATTTTTCTTTAATTCTTTACTTCCTCTGCTATGTGTGAATTTTTATCTGTCAATACTTCGGAGAATGCTTTGAAAACAAGAAAGAATTATAGAGTGAATACAAGTGAATGAACAACTAAAAAATATCCTTTTTTTTTTTTTGTTGTAACACCTGTGCGTTATTTGAACTTGGGCAACTCATCACTCCTGACTTGTTATAATGGATGTTACAATTATACTGCTTTTACGTTAAGTTAAGTTAGTATTAGTATCGTTTTTTGAAAGAGCTTTAAGCTTACCTGGCAAAAATTAAAATAAATGAATGAATACATAACTCTTTTCCCGCAGAAAAAAATGTGCGGAAACATATGAGGTTCAACCTCGCTAGACTTAGTCAATCTCCGAAGAGAACTCATGAATAATACGTCAAGCACCCTAGAATCCTCAGCCAATGGAACGAATGAGGCTTTGTAAACGAATTCTACTGGGTACAAAGAGTTCAAGAGGGAGGTGTAAAAGCAAAGAAACAAAATTAAAAAAATAAAGAACTACATAAAAAGCTGAACTTGTTTTGTTTTTTTTCTTTTTGTTAATAGAAAAGACAACGACCAGATAGAATATTGTATTATGCCAGGAACATTAGGAGAGCAGATACGGTCGACTTGCTATCGGATATCCGTACAGTTTATAGAGACCACAAGGAGAGTTGCCCATTAGGGTCTGTAATGGACGAGCAGTGATCGTTGTGATTGTGGCGAGGTAGCATTAAAGGAAGATTGTATTGGTCGGCATGACGATCACTGTTATGGTAGTGCTTGTGGTTTAGTATTGAAAAGAATACTAATGAACTTAAATCTGGCAGAGGTTGAAACAGAAACATTAATTTAGGGTGCATCGAGGTCTCAAACGAAGCCAGCACAATGGTTTTGATCAATGAGATTGGCCTTTTGAAGTAAATTTATGCTATTCCCAAAAGTAATGCACATAAAAGAACGATGTCGAACGGTTTGATTAAACTGGAATAAATCTGCACATTATTCAACTAAATTCAACTTGACGTCATGACTTAAAACATTTATCAAAATGACAAATCAAATATTGGTTTAAAAAGTCAATAGCAGGTCAGCTGTGAGGCAGGTAGAGTAGCGTATATTCCGCTTATATATAAGATCAATGCATGAATAGTATAATATATATATTTACCAACCCCTGCACGAGCAGGATGCAACACAAGGTCAATTTCTTAAGCGGAGTTTAACAGGTTTGAATTCAGAGTTTTCCTTCTCCTAGACCGATTACCTAACCAAGGTTAAAGAACCCAGTCTGTCCTACTATTTAACCATAGCTAGAGGGAGAGTAGGATTCATACATTTCCCACGGGTATTAGCGCTAAGTGAAATGCAATTACCA
>CM042152.1:42436667-42439167 GCA_023376005.1 Doryteuthis pealeii | reverse complement strand
TTAAATTGTTTTGGAATTGTCTTAATATAACAGTGCGAATATTAATAAGTATTACTGAAATAAAGCCAGCTTTTTTCTCTAAACATTTGAGATGAGGCTTGGTAATTTGTATTATTGGGATTAATCTAATCTAGCCCTTTTCTAAATTATAGATCTAGGAAGCGCTTGGTGTAATGGTTAAAGTCATGGGAAATGGACTCGTCGCCCCGAGTTCAATTCTGGACGTGGTAATTGCATTTCACTTAGCGCTAATACCATTGGGAAAGGTATGAATCCTACTCTCCTCCAGCTATGGGCAAATAGCAGGGCAGACTGGGTTCTTTAACCATGGCTAGGTAACCAGTCTAGGAAAAGGAAAACTCTGAATTCAAACCTGTTGAACTCCGCTTAAGAAATTGACCTTGTGTCGTATCCTGCTCGTGCGGAGGAGTTGGTAAATATATATACTTGGTTTGCATAGGAGGTTACCATAGCCTATCATATGACCTGATTCTTTGAGACATTTCTTCCAGTGCTCTTCTTTGTCTATTATATTATTACGACAAGAGGTTCCCTAGTTAAAAGAGAAGGTTCCCAAAGTTTGGGGAAGTAGTTCCCAATTCGAGAAGGTTCCCGATTCCGACAAGAAATAGCTGAAGAAGGCCGGAGAGCACATCGGCTGAAACGTTGTGCAATAACAATAAAGATGTAGACAATAGTTCAAATAATTCAAATAATACTTATAGTCAGCTTATTTTATAAAATAGATCAGAATGCTTAAAATCAAATTCATATTTAAATATATCTTTGAATTGAATCTGGGTTTTTTTTTATTAACCAAGAGTTGCACAAGTTTGTGTACGCTGACAGCACTACACGGACCTGAAATTCTTCAACTTTACTGCGAAACTTGTTTTTAAGGAAGTCACGGAATCCATTAAGCGTATTTCTTCCGGCAGATCTTCCGGAAATGATGGTCTACCTCCTGAGATTTGCAAATACAGTAGAAAGAAACTAATTCTTAAACTGCTTGTATATTGCCATCTGAGGAAATGGCAAGCTTATCTGGGAATTCGATAATGCTTCTATTGAGAATGTTTTAGAATAACTATAGACTAACGAGAATGGAAATATCTAAGTATTACTAAAATATAGTCACCTTTTTTTCTCTGAATTTTTGAGACGAGGGTTGCTAATTTGTAATATTTAAATTAATCTAATCTAGCCTTTTTTTTAAATTATAGGTCCCCATATTGTATTCATCTCTATACTTGGTTCACTTAAGAGGTAACTATAGCCTATCTTATTACCTGATTCCAATGTTCTTCCCTATCTATTATCTTATTACGACAAGAATGTTCCCTAGTTTGAAGAGAAGGTTCCCAAATTCGAGGAGAGAGTTCCCGAGTGCGAGAAGGTTCTCGAGCCCGACAAGAAATACCCGAAGAAGACCGGAGAGCACATCTAAGTATTACTGGAATATAGTCAGATTTTTTCCCTGCATTTTTATATGTGGATATACCACAGTATGTTAATTAATTATTACGTTTGATATGTTTACTTAAGAGCTATTGGTAACAGTTAAATATAGAAAAAATATAATAATCTTGATTTAACCCTTATCCCCCCCTCTCTCTCTCTCTCTCTCTCTCTCTCTCTCTCTCTCTCTTCTTTATTCATTCTTTTCATATTTTCATTATGTTCGATTAAAACAGATTAGCGTTATCGTTTCTTCTCGCTCATCCCCCCCCCTCTCTCTCTCTCTCTCTCTCTCTCTCTCTCTCTCTCTCTCTCTCTCTCTCTCTCTCTCTTTCGAGAACCCTCTTTCTTTTCTATTTTTTTCTTTCTGAACTTTTTATATTTTTTCTCTGTAGCATGTCCTTTTCTCCCGTTTCCTTGTTTATACTAACATATAAATGATCCATTATTTAGCTGAGATGACTCCAATGATAAGAAATAAGAAATTAGTGGATTGGCAACACCAGATAATCAGGATTTATATTTCTGCATTTCATCTTGTTGATTTAGACGATCTCATTTTTAAACAGTGTGTTGCAAGTTGATGGTCGTATGAACACGAGTATTACTATATAAATTTTGTATTGAGAAATAAATGATATGGACATCTGATCCAGATTGTTAGGTTTAGTAAAATCACCCCGAAAAACACAGTGCCAAGATGAAGATGCGAATGTTTTCTCTTCATATGAATTGGAAAGGAATATTTTTGTTGGCTATCATAGCCAAAGCTAAAGGGAACTTTCCTTACACGCAATATATGAAAAAGACACTTTTTTAACCAGAAATTAGGGGTAGTTCATTATATATAATTAAGTAAGTAAAGTCGTCGGCGCGGCCTAATGTCGGTGTCAGCCAGACAGCGAGGAGTTTATCCCCTTTTCACTAGCGCTAGACCAAGGAGATTATTTTAGCGTCTGAGGTGGAGCACCAACCTACCATCAGCTCCTTATTTGTGCTACTCATACGCTGAGTTGGCAGGGCCGGTATCGAACCAGGAACC
>CM042152.1:42416667-42431667 GCA_023376005.1 Doryteuthis pealeii | reverse complement strand
TATATTAAATATACACACACACACACACACACACACACATATATATATATATATATATATATATATATATATATATATATATATATATATATATATGTTCCCTCACACACACGCAGACACACATATATATGTATATATACATGGTCAATCACACACATATATATATATGGTCAGGTTATAATATATATGAAGACACACACACACACACTCACATACACATACATATATATACATATATATATATATGGTCACACATACACACACATATACATATGTTCAAGTCATAATATATATGAACACATACACACACACACACACACACACACACACACATATATATATATATATATATATATATATATATATATATTTAGCTGTGAATAGATTTCTATTTTAGTTTTTTCATATCACTATTTTGAATTAAATTTCTTGTAATAACATAGTGTTTCATCGTTTCCACCTGCTGTAAATAGTACATGGACATACAGCTATGTCATTATGAAAGTATTACCTCAGTCGGTAGAGCTTCCAATTAGGAACAAGGTTCCGCGTACGATACCGACCCTCGCCAACTCAGCATATGAGTAGCACAGAAATATGCGCGGTAAACTGAGGAGCTGATGGTATGTGTGGCACTCCACCTCAGGGGCAAAAACAATCTCCTTGGTCTAGCCCTAGTTAAAAGGGGATATACTCACTCGCTGTCAGGCTGATACCGACTTTAGGCTACCCCAACAATTTAACTTTTTAAACTTATATATATATCTGTTGAGTCTTTACTTACATACGTGTACCAATACATAGTCAACATGTTGACACTGGTGAATATGCTATTTATTTGTAAATGTGTTTCCCGTGTACATTTTATATTATGTTGGAATTATGCTGTTCCGGATAGAATTTTCAACCCCAAATTACTGTTTGTGTAGATAATCGTTTTTGCACTTGGTACAGCAGTCCACGGGCTTGCATATTTCGTCCAGGACGAAAGTTTTATATATATATATATATATATATATATATATATATATATATATATATATATATATAATTCTTATTGCCTTTAAATAAAGTCGTCGGGACGGCCTAACAGCGAGGGAGTCTATCCCCTTTTCACTTGCGCTAGACAAAGAAGCTTATTTAAGTGTCTGGGGTGGAGCTTCACACCTACCATCAGCTCTTTACTTTACCGCACAGATCCATGTGCTATTCATACGCTGAGTTGACAAGGACCGGTACTGATACTTTTTTTTACTTTTCAAAATGGATCCAATATCTTTATCTGTGTGATAGTATATCGGAAGTATATCGAAGAAATCTATGGTTTATTTTATTTATTTATTTTTTGTGAAATATCTTTATTCTATTTAATTAAATACGACTTATCCAAGAGGATACTTTTAGATTCCCGATGCCAAGAATATTGCCCAGGTCGGTTCCAGGATGCATCTCCTGACACAATTTTGTCAAATGTATTTGTTGCGGTATTGGCGTTTCATTCCAAACCAGGGTATTTAACTACCAATATTTTAAAAGCATATCATTATATCCAAGGTTTTACATATCTACGTAGGTTATATGGCGTATTTCCTTGAAGCTTAGCGCCAAAAACCAAATGTACAGAAGCAATAAGCCCATCTGTGTTGCAGATGTTCGAATGAGATTACTCAGCATTCAATCATTTTTTTGCGCCGCCATATTGAAATCTCATCTTCAAAGCTTTGATATACTTTACACGCATGCGCATATCTTCATAGTTAAATATTCTTCAGAAAGGATGCTCATTTTGTTATGAGATTTTTCAATAAGTTGACATATAATTTTTTATCGTAAAAGTGAAACTATCAGTTTCTATGGTAATATAAAGTAAAGTCGTCAGAGTGGCCTGAAGTTAACTTGTCATGTAGTAGTTAACAAGCTAGTTACGCTGACCGTCATAACAGCATTGAGCTTAATTCTCACTGGGTGCAACCATTCATTTTATTCGACATATCCAATTTTCTTGTTTTTCCTATGATTTTCCTCTCACTCTATTCTTTCAGTTTTGCCTTCGCTAGGAAGGGTGAACAATAAGTCTGTAAAAATTAAAGTCGTCGGGGCGACCTAATGTCGGTATCAGCCAGACAGCGAGGGAGTCTATCCCCTTTTCACTAGTGCTAGACAAAGGATATTATTTTAGCATCTGAGGCGAGGCACCAACCTACCATAAGCCCTCACTTTACCGCATAGATCCCTGTGCTACTCATACGCTGAGTTGGCGAGTACCGGTATCGAACCAAGAACCTTGTGATTCCTAGCCGATCACTTTACCAACAGAGTTAAACGGACCCTGTAAGTTTGTAGCCAACAACAATTATTAAATAAATTTTGATAGAAAATGTTAAAAGTATAATGATTGATATATGAGATTTCTTGAGAAGTACCAAAATAACATCTTTAAAATGAAATCTACTGAAAATAATTCACTTATGTGAACAATGCCTACACTAAAAAAAGGCACGAAGCACACAGAGGCTAGTACGGATGCCGACAAAGCAGATGATCTGGCACTTATTGCAAATATACCTGCACAATAGGGTAGGTAGATTTTTCACTTTTTAAAAGTATGTAATTGTCCATCTATGCGAAAGTTGTGTGTTAGTATACTGAATACTGATACCGAAATTAGATCTTTTACTTTTTATTCTCGTTTTGGCAAAATTAAGCCTTTAGAAAATGATGATTTTAGTCCATTTCAGTAGAAGATATTTGATGCTATTTCCTCAAACAATGATGCAAGTAAATATCTATTTTTTTGTATCAGCATTTAGTATACTAACGCACAACTTTCACATGGACAGTTTCATATTTAAAAAAGCGAAAAATCAACCTACCCTATGCACAAGCCAAATCCTGGCTACTTAGCATGGAGAAAGCATCAGAAAAAATTACTCTTATGTGAACTCATATAAAACTGAGTTTATATTTTACAAAGGAAGAATGCATTTCCACACTCGACAATAAGACTTTTAAGTCGGTGGAACAATTCACGTACTTAGGTAGTTATATCTCATACACAGAAAGCGATCTTAATGAACACATAAGGAAGACAGGGTCTGTTACAGACAGATTATCAATCATATCGAAATCCGACCTCCCCGACAGGTAAAAGCAACAATTCTACCAAGCCGTAGTTATACAGGGCTACTGTACGACTGTACCACTTGGACCCTAATAAGGCGCCAAGAGAATAAGCTAGATGTGAGCTGCACAAGAATGCTGTGTTCGATCTTAAACAAATCCTAAAAACACCACACGAGAAAGCAGCGTTACGACTACTTGGTTCCTATCATACAAACCATTCGAGTGGGACGAACAAGACATGCTGGATACCGCTAGAGAAGTGGAGTCGAACTCATAAGTGACGTTCTCCTGAGGAAACTAGAACATCGGTACGCCAGTGCTGGCCTTCCAGAAAAGACCTACATTGATCAGCTCTGCGCGGATACTGGATGCTGCGCAGAGGAGTTCCCGAGGGCAATGAATGATAGGGAAGTTTGGCCAGAGATTGTCATGGATATCCGTGGTACTAGCGTGACATGATGAGGAAGATGAAGATGAAGGTGATGTGAACACAAAGTAACTTTTTATTAGGATATGGATTTATTAACGATACCATTATTTCCGAGTGTCAGTACCTGTTAGGGTCAGGTCTATAGGAGAAATAGAAAAACATGATTTTAAAAAATGTGTTTAAAAAATTGAGTTTAAAAAAGATTGAGTACACATCAAGAATGAATAAAACAAAAAAAAAACGTCTTCCCCATAAAATAACCCAACAAGTGTTGACATGCCGTAAAATCCAACCAACCATTAGTTCCATTGCAATAACAAAACCTTTTTCTTCTCTTCCATTTTATTCCCCCGCCTTTTTTTTCCCTCATTTCCGCCACCCCCCTTTCGGGTATTCTGTCCGTCTCCTCCTCATTCGACCAAGCGTTTTCTTGTTTTAAACCGTCGTTCGTTGCGCAGCCCTCGCCGGTTGCAAAAACAATCAGCAACAGCCTAGATGCATCCGCCATTAATCCAGAGTCACGCCTCATGAATATTCAGCTGCAGACCCTGCTATCCAAGTGCTGCATGCTCTTGCATCGATTTTGCTCGTCGACTTACGTTTTGTCCCTCTTCAGCAATACTCTTTGCTTCGGTACCTATTAATCTTCTCGCTTCAACCATCAGCCTAACCTTTTAGCTAACCTCATTCCGATTCTATCCAATTCAATACATAAACATTTCAAATGATTCTACCCTTAATTTTGCCACAAGAAAAGGGCGGGAAAAGTTAAAGTAGATCTCGACCACTTAGTAAATTCAACATCATGTTCTTTCATTACAGTTTAGTTTTGAGCTATTGCATGCAGTTAGCATAGGAGTTAGCATCGGAGTTAGCATTGCGGGGTAAGATTACCTATGTTTGAGATGCAGTTCACACTTAAGATAATCTTGCTGCCCTAAATCAAGCGAGATGTAATGTAGATCGATGTAAAATCGAAACACCTTCACAGCTTAATGTTCCATTGAACGGTGTCTCTCATACCCGGTCTGCTGGACCGGTGCGGGTCCATGCAGTACTAACTACGTTCTGCAATTATGTAAAAAAAAATGATTTTTAAATTTGTATAGTATTATTAGCATTATTCGGACTATTGTCCTTATCTTCATTGTTATTTGTACAACGTTTCGGTCGATATACCCTCCGGCCTTCTTCAGGTATTTCTTGTCGGACTCGGGAACATTCTTGGACTCGGGAACCTTCTTTTCGAACTCGGGAACTTTCTTGTCGTATTCGGAGCCATCACGGAACTTTGAACCTAACCCTTTATTTAGTCCACGGGGGTATCCTGTTCTCATTCCGCTAACCATAGCTGGAGGTAGGAGTTGTGTTAATTAATTATTTTTCTAGCTGGAGAGAAATAGTAAATTTGTATAGTTTTGAAGTACGACAATCGTACATATACACATTAATTGGAAATAAATATATCTAAATATATCAACTGTCAACTGAAATATGCTTCTCCCATTTCCATCTACATAACTATGCTTTTTCTATAACGAGTGTGATAAAAATGAAGCACAGGAAAAAATTGCATATTCGAAAACCATTGCCTGTGGCACTCTCTTCCATCGAACCAAGACTTGATAAATTGACAAATAAGAAGCAATCTCACTTTTACAATTGACTGTACACTGGGGTGTTAGTTTATATTGATGATAGATTTCTATCTTAAATAAAGCTAATTTCAACATGGCTATATAAATACTTTTTATTCGAAGTTTAACAAATTCTTTAATTTTATACACTGGTCCGTGCATCGATCAAAAAATGTCAACCGGTCCGCTACTTCTAAAATTCTGACAAGCACTACTATAGAATAAATACATTAATAGTTTACAAGAATTTTCCTAGGAAGTATTTCTCCCATAAAAAGATTGAAATTACTGACTGCTCGCCCCGATTTCGGTAATCGACCATTATGTCTAAATTTGTTAAACACAAGTTTTTTGGGTTCTTTAAGGGCCGGGTTAGCTCAGTCGGTAGAGCGTTCGGCTAGAAACCACAAGGTTCCTAGTTCGATACTGGCCCTCGCCAACTCAGCGTATGAGTAGCACAGGGATCTGTGCGGTCAAGTAAGGAGCTGATGGTAAGTGTGGCGCTCCAACCCAGACGAAAAAACAATCTCCTTGGTCTAGCGCTAGTGAAAAGGGGATATACTCCCTCGCTGATTGGTTAATACTGACATTAGGCCAGCCCGACAACTTTACTTTTTACTTTTTATTACATAGCTAAAATACACATTTTTTTTCAAAATTTCTATTTTCACGTCTCCCCAAAAGTTTCGAAGTTGGCACTTATCATATATATATATATATATATATATATATATATATATATATATAATATATTATATATACGATATATATATATAATATAAACGCTGTTTATAATGTTATTTTACTGGGTTTTGTACACAAGATTTTTGGATTCTTAAATAAGTGCTAATACATAGCAAAAATACACAATATTTGGTTATTTCATATATGTCTAACATGATCAAAGGGGAACCACTCTTGGCTGATAAATTATTTATTTATTTATTGATCTACTAGGAAAAAAGAAGCAGTGTTAGGGTTAGGTTAAGGTTAAGGGTTAGGGTTAGGGTTTAGGCTTAGGCTTAGGTTAGGTTAGGGTTTAGGTTTAGTTTAATGGGAAAATAAATAATTTATCAGTCAAGAGTGGTTCCCTTTGATCATGTTAGACTTATAGGACATTTTTTTTAGAAATTTTTGTACTATTTTGTACTATTTAGAAAATTATAAATTAGTAGGTGGTTGAAGTAAATAAGATAAAGAGATGTGGATTAAAGCAGCGGACTTCTTCCATCTCACATTCGTTTATTTACTCGTTTGCAATCGTTACGTCTCTTGTAGCCGGCTGTCATTCGCCTCTTTTCTCACTGTCGACTGACAATCGCTTACAGTTCAAGGCGATGCTGTGCAGACGAACAGGAAACAGACACAAAAGGCGTCGGCTTTATAAAATCTATGTAGTCAGACGAGCAACTATTAGCATGAAAGAAGACAGTCGTTGAAGTGAGCGAATGTAACTGAAGAAACGAGAAAATTCATTTTAAAAATAGAAAAGAAAAGCGAAGAGATGTAAAGAAAAAGAGAAAGAAATAAAGAAAGAAGCGTAGAAAGAGCAAAGCACTAAGTAGGTTTCGGGTAGACAAATGTTTTGAGAATGACGTTGGTTTTAGGGATGTGGGCATGCGCAGAAAAATCAACTTCGACGTACCAGCTCAATTCCAAAACGAGGCTGTTGCATCGATCTGAACAACAAGCCGCCATGGTAGCTAAATGGGAAAGTTTATTTCATTTTATTTACTAGCAAGAATATGCGTACTCCGGGGATAAAGTATTTAAGTTTAAATGCAATGAAATATATTAAATTAAAAATACTAATGAGAGCACATGCTAACGCATATAAAAAGATCACTGTTTTAATTATATCTTACTTGGTTTCTAGATAAAATCATTCATAGGTTCGATTTTAATAAGTTGAAGAATAAAACAATGATATTAGAGATCAATGAGTAATTATTCATTAAACCCGATTTTCTTAAAACCAGTATGCAAATTAATCACACCTTATATTATGTAAACCTTTATTTCTTAATGATATAACTATAAGACACATTACATCATCTTAAACGCACTAATAACATTGACTTTAGGCAAAATTGAAACTGAAATTTACATAAAGAAATTGTTATTAAAGAAAATTTATTGTAGTATTAATGGTTTTGACTATTAATTAAATACTCATTGATAAACATTCTGAGGATATTGTGACGTAAGCAGTGATGGAGTTTCAGTTACAGACATACACTCAATCTCCATCATAACAAGATTTATTTATTTTTCATAATCGTACTTTTGATCAGTGTTTTTTTCTTTTTTTACCGGGGTTCGATATAAACTTTTTAAGGTCCAAACAAGCAAAATCTATTTACCGATGAAAATACAATAGTACTTATGAACATCGAATGGCTTGAGTAAAATAATGATTAAAGGGGTCCATAGATTTATAGAAAAAGTTTAAGAACCCCTGCATATGTGAAATCTATCACATTAGATGAGTAAATGTCATAAAAGTGAAGAAAATGACAATTATGCCATCTTATTATAATGGAAATTATGTTACTGTCTGTAACCGAAACTACGTCATCACTGATGTCACGATTTCCTTTGTTATATAAGTTATATTCTCAATGATTATGTTATAGTCATTATTTAATCTTTATCAGTATCTTATTAACAACGATCTCTATTAAGTCTAACTGATTTAGATTTGCCGCAAAACTTCAAATTTTATTAATGCATTTAAAGTCCTGAAACATGTGTTATATATCTTTAAGAAATAAAGCTTTCCATATTATATAGTTGGAATAATTTACATAATGATTTTTGCAAAACTGGGTTTAATAATTATTTGATGTTACTGATTTCTAATACTATCATGTTATTCTCAAACGTATTTAGAATAATCCTATAAGTAATTTTACATCTAAAATCAATTAAAATAACACTAACATAAGTATAACATTTTTGTATCCGCTCTTATTTATTTGATATAATATTTTATTGAATTAAAACTTAAATACTAGCACCCAGGGAGTACATACTTTTTCTAGTATCTCTAATAATAAATGAACAGTTTTAGTGTGTTATATTTCTTCAACTTTAATACTAGAGGCCGTAGCTCAACATATCATGCCATTTCGGAATCAGTCCGACCCCATGTACAAATTAAAAACATAAGTTTAAATATTAACGCAATACTCAAATTGCAATCAATTTTGAATTCTTCTGTAGTTTATTTTTTCCTATCGCATAACTATTTTTAATGATTCCCAATGGGAAGAAACAAAACAAAAATATAGTTTATCATGCATCTTTGCAGTAAGTTCCAAATAATAATATTATAACATGGTGTGGCTTTTAAACTAGTTCTCTATAATTCTAACTTTACATCCGAATGGAAAAATAAATAATTCTGTATATTCAAAACTTAGTGCGACGAAAATTACCCCCAATACCACCCTCGGCACTCTGAATGGAGGATGTAGCACATTTGCAGAGATATAATTGACAGGTTATGTATCTAAGATCCCGTGTCAGTAGACAGGTGACTTATCAAAGTTCATCACTGCTAAAGCAAGCCTAGGAAAGAGTTGAAATGAAACGGGCGGTCGTTGATTGGCTGTAGGCTGTAATGTGTAATTTGAGAGATGTAGTCAGATTTAAAAAGTCGGTTAGTATTTGGGAACGTTATGATGGTTTTAACGTATTTTATTAGAAAATAAAAAGAGTATCCTCCTACCTATAAACAACGGTTATAAACCTTTGAGAAGACCGTCCTAATCAGATAACATCAAAATAAATGAAAACCAAACTACTATCCCTGGTAGAAAATATAAAATTAGCACACTCAAAAGATGTTCACTTAAGTTTTATATGCAGAATTAAATGAACTAATGAAATATAAGAGACAAAACATGTTTTTTTAAGAGCTAACATTATAACCTCATAAAATATACATTAAGCAAACATTTAGGCGTGTGTAGCCATTTTTCCATATATATGGTGTGCACATGCACGTTAGTTAATATGCGTGCATATATGTGGCACTTATTGGTATCTATTGCGAGTATATATATATATATATATATATATATATATATATATATATATATATATACACGTGCGTGTGTCTAATTCCATATTATATACTACATCTGGAAAAAGGTATGGTATTAACAAACTTAGAGGATGTTTACCTTGTTTGTATTTTTTTATTTAGCAATAAATAAACAAATAACACATGGTAAACAAAACAGTTTCATTAATAGCTAAATATTTTGGCTTCATGAATTATATCTTAAATAAAATAGATTAGATTAGTGATTTTTTGTGTTAGTATTTTTCCTTATATTGTGTCGAACAACGTGGGAAGGGTCAGGCACCTGAGTCATGGTGGAAGGGCAAGTATAGTTTGTGGTGTCATGATGGTTTACTTGTGTGGGATTCTAGAGATGTTTCACATAAAAATACGAACACAAAAATTCAATTGGTTCGAAAATCGCATAGCCGAGAAACTGTTAGTTACCAAGTTACGTTGACTTCGTGCCAGCTGGTAGAGTAGAATAAAACTTAAAATCATTGTGTTTATTCATCCTCATCCCTCATAAGAACTGACTTTGTGTCGCATCCTGCTTGTACGAAGGCATCTCACAATCAATTGTCAC
Source organism: Doryteuthis pealeii (assembly GCA_023376005.1). NCBI lineage: Eukaryota > Metazoa > Mollusca > Cephalopoda > Myopsida > Loliginidae > Doryteuthis > Doryteuthis pealeii. Next base: position 42,421,819 of record CM042152.1, on the reverse strand, counting down.
TCGTGACCTTTATGACCGTGACAAAAATCATCTGGAGCTATCGAATTGTGCTCCACGTTACCAAAAATATTGCAAAACATTTGACTCACACAAGTAAAAGTAATTTGGCAGCTTTGCCAAAAAATGTATTTATCGAAACAAATTAGGTTTTCATGGCTCTGATATTTGCAACGGGGTACTAATTCCGAATTAGGAACAGCCCAACAAACTGTGCGAACAAAAAATATGCTGGAACAAAAAATAAATAAATAAAATAGAATAAAATAAAATAAAAAGAAGATGGTTCCATTTATGATAGGAGAGACTGACAAGCAACTTCATCTAATATTTCACTAAAAAATCATGTATTATTCACGGTACCGCTTGAGAGAATGAAAAATAGAAAAAAAAGTTGTGCTTTATCAGTTGAAAATTACAACACAATTTTATTAAAAAAAAACAAAAAAAACACCGCAACTTATAACAAAAGACAACGTTATGGACAGAATCGATAAAAATACTCGAAACGACGAGACAGATATTGGTGAAGTAATGGCGAAAAAAGAAAAAAAGAAAAATACAAAACAGAAAGAAAGGAAAGTCTCCAAGGAATTGGAAAGTGGAGGATAAGGGAGATAATTTCGTGCAATCAGCGCAGAGATGACGATTGGCTTTTGTTATTAGACATTTCACAATCAATCGAAGGAAGATTTTTTTTCTTCTTTTTTCTCTACAAAGGAAGAAAAAAATGCACTGAAAGATAACTGCTCTCTTCATGCACAGAGAAAGAAAGGCAAGAGTCTAAAATAAAATTAAGATAGATACACATATTATACACTAATCTATATATTATTTTCGTTCCAACTTTTTGTATCTATTGTTAACAGTTCATTTACTTCTCTTATTCAATATCGGTTCTATTTTTTATTCATTTATTTATTTATTTAGCTGTGTCTATTTTTCTCAACCTGTTGTTGATATTTTTTGAGTCGAATCCCTTCAGAATCTTCCCCCCCTCTTTCTGCAATTTTTCCTTTCTCCATTTTTTGGTTATTAACTTTGACTTTGTCATACCAACTCCATCTTTTTGTTCCTTTGTAAAAAAAAACATTTTTTCCCCTTTCGTTCTTCCATAAATGGTTTGCTAGAATTCAGTGTATGGTTTTAGTGTCTGACTTAGATACATTCAGTGAACAACTGATTTTACCTGTAGTAAATAACTGTATATATAAGGACGTATTTCTAAAGATTTGTGTAGCGTAATTATTGAGGTCTGTGGGGATTGAAAAGAGAAAGAAAAGGAAAAGAAATAAGAACAAATAAAGGTTAAAATTTGGAAGAGTAAACACTAAGCGGGGTGCCAGTAATTTTACCGAAGAATGACCCCGGAAATAGATTTTAAAATAAAAACGGAAGTTCCGTGTTTTGACCGGAAAGGGATGTGGCTCTCCCACCCCCAGGACGAGAAACGGTTTTCTAGAATTCAATGTATGGTTTTAGTGTCTGACTTAGATACATTCAGTGAACAACTGATTTTACCTGTAGTAAATAACTGTATATATAAAGACGTATTTTTAAAGATTTGTGTAGCGTAATTATTGAGGTCTGTGGGGATTGAAAAGAGAAAGAAAAGGAAAAGAAATAAGAACATATAAAGGTTAAAATTTGGAAGAGTAAATACTAAGCGGGTGCCAGTTTCTGACAGACGAATGACCCCGGAAATAGATTTTAAAATAAAAAACGGAAGTTCCGGGTTTTGACCGGAAATGGATGTGGCTCTCCCACCCCCAGAACGAGAAACGGAAGAGGAAGAAAATCGGTCTCTTTTCGGCCAGGCCTCGTGAGAAGCAGGTGGGACCTTCACGGTTCCCCGATGGGTTCGATATAGTAGTAGCGAACATGATTTACGACAAAGTAATTTGACCGTACCCCCTCTTTCTTTCTCTCTATCTTTCCTTCTCTGAAAAAGGACCCACGTGTATCAAAGAAATAAACATCCCCATATGACTATAAAACCAGCGTGTGTTATTTCTGAACTAACGACTATTACTACTACTAACGGCGACTACTACTACAACTTGAGTTGGCCTATGCGACACACATATCGTTCTGATACATATATTGTTCTTGAGCTATGGTGCATTTGTGTGAGGCTGACACCTGTGAACAAAAACTGTTTAAACGTTAATTTGAAAGAGTATTTGAAAGTCAGAATGACCATTTTTACATTTGACGAAATAATTTCAGTCACTGGATAAAATCTATGAATTACAGCAAATTAATTGTTGAACAGTATTTTCGCTCAATCAAGATTTTAACAGAGATGGAAAGTTTATCTTCATAGAAAGAATTGGAAAATGTATAAACATAATAAAAATATAGAAAAACGAGAAGACAAATGGATGAACCGCTTAAAACATAAGTGCTATTTAGATTTAGCATAAAACTTAATTACCGTTTTGAAATGTAACTCGGAAACCTCTAAAGTTGGGGAACTCGTAAATCAAAGTACTGCTGTATTAGTACTGCTTTTATAAATTTGTTTTGCGTGGTGTAATGATTTGAGTCATAGGAAATTGATTCTTTTATTTCATTTCACCAAAGTTGGAGATTTAGATCTCGACCGGATAACCACCATTACGATGCACCTCTTTCAAAAACTTCAACCAGACTTCTACATCATCCACTTTGAAAAATTCCAACCGACTCTATATTCCCACTATCTCCCTTTCACTCTCCTTTGCCGTTTTCGACTAATAATAACCCAACAGGTCAGCCATTCACACGTCATCCTTAATCTAGTTAATTTCCACAATTACCTTACCGTAAGGGGTCTGTTTAGCTCAGTCGATAGAGCATTAGCCTAGGAATCGCAAGGTTCGATACCGGCCCTCACCAACTCAGTGTATGAATATCAGCGTAATCTGTGCGGTAAAGTAAGGAGCTGATGGTAGGTGTGGCGCACAACTACAGATGACAAAACAATCTCCTTGGTCTAGTGCTAATGAAAAGGGTATAGACTCCCTGGCTGTCTGGCTGATGCCGACTTTAGGCCACCCAACGACTTTACTGTTACTCACCTTACCGTATAACGTAAATTATGTTTTTTCCAACTTTCCACATCTTATTTTTTTAGACGACGATAACCGTGATGATAAGCGCGCCACCTTGACTGGCCTATATATAGTAATTATTGATATTTGATAACATTTGTCTCTATAATTGCATCGATGGATGACATTTTTATTTAAGTTAAGAATTGTACAAAAAAATCAAGCAAATTGTTTTTAATATAAATATTTATGAAATCTTTTAAAGACAATTCCCTGTAGTTAATAAAAAAAATAACGCGTATTAAAATTGTAAAATGAGAAAATATGGAAAAACATTTTTTTGGTCAGACAATTTGAAAAAAAAACAGAATGAGATTGAATTACAGATCGGATATTTCGTTATATAAAAAGAGATAAAAATTGATTGAGTCATATTGGAATGAATATTCTAAAGCAGTTAATCAGATATTAAAATTCTCTACATATGGTGGTTTAGCTCAGTCGGTAAGGCGCCCGGCTAGGAACCACAAGGTTTAGACCACCCCGACGACTTTACACATGGCATAAAAATGTCCTTGTGTCACGCCCTCATAAGTGGGATGAGAGGCAAATACCCTAATATCTAATTCATATGCTAATTACACATTTGAACCCTTGGTTCTCTATCTGAATTCATAAAATCTATGCCGGATTAATTTCAAATCACAACATGAAAATATTGTAATAAAAAAGTAGGAATAATCTTATTCTTTTTTTTTTTTTTAGATTAAAATAGAACCATAATGATATATTTTTGTATCGGTGGGAAGCCAACCAAGATGCGATTTAAAAAATCACGGCCATCTATTTAGAAGTTACATACGGGTCAGAAATAATTAACCTCTCATAAAATAGTCTGTGTTTATATCTGTAAGCTTCAGATCATTCCATCATGAGTGAACCATCTCACCAGCCTGCACTCTAATGAGTTACTCAACACAGAATTATTACACTCCAAAACATAATAATTATCCAGAAATACAGATATCAAATGAGATCAAATTTTAACTTGTACAGAAATAGATTTTATGAACAAATAAGTTGTAGGCATTCCTTGTTAATTGACTTTAATAAAATCATTTCTAATGAGACATTTTCAATTTGTAATCTATACATATATAAAAGGGCAGTTGTGTAAATCTGTATGTCCGGAGGAAACTTCGAAAATAAAACAATTAACGACAAAGTAAATATATATACACATTAAATATCACCAGGGCTTGTTTTGTTTTTTTTGGCAAACATAATATTCTTGAAGATAATTAGAGAATAAAAATTAAATAGTAACAGCATGGAATTTTTTTGCATCGACTATTTTAAATAGGAGACATTGATTTTTTTTCAGAGTGCCTGTGTACTTTTTTCTAACGCCACACCAGGCCAGATCAACGAAAAATCTTTTTTTTGTTTTTTAAGTAGGGATTTTAATGGGGCATCCTGTGAGGATCAAACTCACGATTCAGTAATAATGGATCTGCGAGACTAAAGTTTTTGCGCCTCCACCTTCTACCCAGGCGACGTCGGGTAGCCGCTACTAGTATAAATTAAATTAACTATCGATCATAAATCATTCCTATATAGCTATTCTTCATATTCTTATTTTCTACTAAAGTATGGAATTGCATCTCCAATGTTTCTATTCTGAACTATCAGATTTTTATATATTTTCAGCTTTTCATAAAATATAAAGATTCAACAATTACAAAATTATTATGATAGCTTCCAAACAGGGGCAAGTTTACTATAAAACTTACAAAGCTTAAGTTTCATGGCCTCTTATCCCGGGTGTTATTTTACTCCACCTTGCTTTAAAAGCTTGGGTCCACTGAATGAAAAAAAGGCGTTAAGAAAATTATATTAGTAATATAGTCTAATTTGATACAAAGTTTTACTATAAAACTATATTAGTAATATAGTCTAATTTGATTCAAAATAATAGATAAAAGTTGCTCCGATCCCGCGGTTCCTCTCGTACTGGACGGGATAGACGTGGCCACGGCCGACGTAACACACATGCCGATCGGTAGGATAAAACTAACCTGTCTATTAAAGTTTCGAACTTTCCAATAACAATTCAACCT
>CM042152.1:42404167-42406667 GCA_023376005.1 Doryteuthis pealeii | reverse complement strand
TGTCGGCATCAAATGACCCACTGAGGTTGATATGCCGTAAAACAAAACAAACTAAACCAACAAACTAAACCAACAAACCAAACCGAGCTCTTAAGCTAAACCCCAACCCTCTTCCAACATCTATGTTAGAAGGCGGTGGCTGAGGGTCCTTGTATCCTGAGTATGACACGGAACTGCATCTAGGCGTAAAGTTCCAATTCTTTTGGGGGACATTTTTCATTACTTTGCTTGGTATGATAAGGCGATGTAAGCGGTTTGAAGAAGTCAAATAGTTAAATTACCCACGAAGGTTGATATTATACCTCCGTAGATGTCTGACATATCCACTATCCAGAGTGCCGATAGTGGTAGTCACATATTGCTTAATTTTAACGTTGCTTATAAATGCCGTTACGACTGAAATTATGTGTGTCTTAGAAAATATTAATGATATATTAAGAATGGACGTTAATGATGGTTCTTCTTCCGACTATCAGATGTGTTTGATTTTTTATCCGACTTTGAATTAATGTATTTGTGATTTTCAACGCTTAGTTAGGGTAACTCTAAACGGCATTCCGTTGTTGGACAGACTTAAAAGAGCCAAACTAAACGAAACACAGTGATTATCAGCTTTATTCTCGTATGTCCTTTTGTAGTGATTTATTCTTCTCTGAACCTTGATTATTTTCATATCAACTGTTTGTTCATGTGTTTATAGGAGTCAGTAGTTTGTAGTGCTTAGACATTGGAGGTATGGCGCCAGTTTCAAATAAATTTGGCTTTAATTATCGTTACGCTGACAGACACACAGAATACAAACGACCTCTTTGAACGGTTCAAAGACACACATGTTGTTCTTTACACACAAACAATACACACGCGTTCACACGTGCACAAAAGCGAATTACTTATGCAGACGTTATATATAATAATATATATATATATATATATATATATATAACGAGAGAGAGAGAGACAGAGAGAGAGAGAGAGAGAGAGAGAGAGAGAGAAGGGGGAGGAGAGGGAGATAGATAGATAGATATTATTATTTCCCGAGTACTTTCCGCCCCTGTCACAGGCCATCTTCAATTTTCGCCTGATATAGTTAGATCAATCCGGCAACTCAAAAGGACCTTGAACAAGATTTGCAGACAAAAAGTGGCTGAGCGGTTCAACAAAATATGTCTTAAGGAAGAAATGCTGCCTAACTCACACACACACACACACACACACACACACACATATATATATATATATATATATATATATATTAAAAGTAAGTAAAAAATATCGTCGGGTTGGCCTAAAGTCGATATCAGCAAGACACAAGGAGTCTACTCCCTTTTCACTAGCGCTAGACCAAGGAGATTGTTTTTGCGTCTAAGGTGCTGCGCCACAGCTACCATCAGCTTCTTACTTCATACGCTGAGTTGGTGAGTGTTGGTATTGAACCATGCACCTTGCGGTTCATAGACGGACGCTATGGAGAGAGACAGACTGGCAGGTAGAAATATAAGAAAATAGAGAGCGAGATAGAAAGAGATAGAGGTATGGGCGGGTGATACGCGCGTCAAGTAACGGCTTGTCGTGAGTAACTGGGCTCAACATGCCTTAAGCAATCCTCACACAGAAATACACACCTACACATGTTAGCAAACGTAACTACACATAAATTATGTAAATTTCCAATTCACACACTCAGACACCCAATAAAAGTTTTCTATCTCCGTTGTGTGGTTTTTGTCGTAATTGCGCCAGCAATGAAGTTCCGCCGTCAATCGCGAATTTCAGGCTGCTGCCCGGGTAAGTGGCGCGGCTATATGTTGAAGCAAAGAAGACACACGTAAAACAACCCTCGCCTTAACAATGAGAGGCCTTAGGATAAATCAAACAGTGGAGACGGAACGTTGATTAGGGTGGCCTGTGCGCTTGATTACATAAGACCTTGCGGCCATAAATCGAGGGATATCGGTTCCTTGAGACAGGGGAAGTGGTCTTCCTTCTGGCTCGTTCCTGCTGAAGTTAGTCTTCGTCGAAGTAGCACATCTTAACAACCCTAAGTAGTATTACACATTTTTTGGTTGGTTTGTTGAATTTTACGGCATGTAAACGCTGTTGGATTATTTTATGCCGAAGACGTTTTGATTTATTGATTCTTGATGAATATTCAGTTGTTTTAAAACAGAATCTTTTAAGCCCATTTTTTTTGTATTAAGCCCATAGATGGGATCCTAACAGGTACTATCACTCCGGGTCAGAGTGGACCTGGGAGTATAAGTGATAATGCGGTACTCCACATTCTCCAGGGCTCTAGAACTGGAACCTCACTATCAGATAGAGCTTACGTCATACCCAGGACACTAAGACCCTCAGCAATCTCCTTCTAGCACATATATGATGAAAAGTGTTAGTTTTCCATAAGGGCAATATGTTTGGTATAATTATATGGCTGCTAGGGCTTTATTTGACCAGCCGATTGGTACAAAGACGTCAGGTTGCTTAAAGTATTTGCCGTTGT
>CM042152.1:42391667-42401667 GCA_023376005.1 Doryteuthis pealeii | reverse complement strand
CAACCGGAAGTTTCGGGTGTTGACCGGAACCGGAAGTCACGTGGTGACGTGGAACGACGAAGAAAAATACCGGCCTCTTTTTGCTTTGAGACGCATAGGGTACGGACCGGACCTCTGGTCCCAGTTGTGGGATCACAGTAATTTAACAGTGTCCTCTCTCTCTTTCTCTCTGCCTTTCCTCCTTTCAGACACAGCCCACGAGACGAGCCCTGGAAATAAAAGCTAAGCAGCTTGGGACGATATATTTCTCGCGTTGTACTTTTTTTATCAACAAGATGACCGCCACGTACCGAACACCTTTTTTAGTGTCGTGAATTTGGAGACACGTTGACAAGACCCGCTATACAACGTATATATCGCCACTGCCACGTAACACTTGTTTATGCCAAAGATGTTTTCTTTTATTCATTCTTGATAGGTACTCAATTTAACATTTTTTTCTCAAAATTATTGTTCTATTTAACCCATTGATGGAACCTACAGAAATATTATCCTTCTGGCTCAAAGTAGACCAGGGAGTAATGGTGATGAAGGTTTGGTTTGGTTTGTTTTACGGCATATCAACCTCAGTAGGTCATTTAATGCCGACAAAATTTTGAAATAAATTCATTCTTATATCAAAGAAGAATGAATTTATTTCAAAATTTTATTTCAAATCTCTTGCTTTCTATTTAACCCATACATGTGACCATAACAGGTACTACCACACCAGAGTGGACAAGAGAGCAATGGTGATGAAGGGGTTCACCACCTTCCCGAAACATCCAAAACTGGAACCTCACCATCAGATAGAGTTTAACATCATTCCCAGGACATGAAGACCCTCAGTCACAACCTTCTAGCATCCATATGATGAAAAGGATTGGGGCTTGCCATAAGGGCAATGGGGTTGGGGTAATCATTGATCGCAGAAACTGTGGGTAATACACAGTATGATAATCTAATTGTTAAAACATTTGATGTGGTTCTTTTAGAGCTATGGGAAATAGTTCAATATGTAAAAAGTTTAATCTTGATTTACCTCTCTCTCATTCTTTTCTTCTTTCTTTCTTTCTTTCTTTCTTTCTTTCTTTCTTTTCATTATTTCAATACATTCGATTGAAAAATATTAGCATCATCACCTCCGCACCCTCAAGCTCCCTCTTTTTTGTTGTATTTTTTGTGTAGCATGTTCTTTTTCTTCCCTTTTTTCTTAATGATAAAAACAGAATGGTGCATTATATAGCTGAGGTGACGACTCTTAGAAGAAATAAGGAATTGCCAGATAAGCCACAGTCGATGATCAGGATTTGCATTTTTCTTAATTTTATCTCCGACGATTTGAACGGTCTCATTTTTACCCAGAGGGGTTGCAAGATGATAACGGTCATGCAAATTAATCTATATTAATATATAAGTTGTTTTTTAAACCTCGGAGGCGGCGAATTAATACCTGAATAAAACTTATGGTAACCTCACCAAGATTTTTAATACTTTGTTCTGATCTGCTAGCGGACATCTAAGCACTTTAATCTTATTATCAACATTTGTGATATATATATATATATATATATATATAATATATATATATATATATATATATGGGGTAAATTCTCATATCTATATAAGATATTGCAATTTTGCTTCTTAAAATGATTTCAAATGCGCTCATTCGGAAGTATAGAGTCAGTTTCAATGTAATACGCTCTTTATATTCCCGCTTTATTTTCCACATTAGGAAGTTCACGTGAACTCAAGGTGCAGACAGCCCGTCGCAATCTCTCACTTAATCAAATATCATATAAAGTGTATGCAAAATTCTCCAGTGGAAAATCTCTTTTGAACGGGGTATTAAATCTCTGATTTTCGAAAAAAAGATAAATACATAGATAAATAAATAAATAAATAAATAAAATGGCCGGTGGCAATATTTTTTTTAGCAAACTAATCAATATACGTAAATCGCCGGGATAGTTATTTTCTCTGAAAGGACCATCGTGACTCGACTTGTCATTTTTTAGGCTAAAATGTTAATCGGTTGCCTACTCACCGTGTCTCGTCGCTATCTCATCCCCCTCTCTCTCTCTCCCCTATATATATATATATATATATATATATATATATATATATTGTGTGTGTGTGTGTGTGTGTGTGTGTGTGTGTGTGTGTGTAAAAGGAACAAACAATGTGTCTTGGGCAATCTGTAACAATGTCTGTAAGTGAGCTTCTGTTCTTAAGAAACATATGGTGGTGCATAAGCATAAAGTTTTATCTTCTGATACATCTGATAAATGAGAATGACGTCCTTCCTATGTCATATTTGCATCAAACTTTGTCGTAAAAAAATGATCGGTTGAAACTATTTACCAAGATAGAAATGAAAAATTATTGAAATGTTAATTTTTTGAGAATACAACGTGTGCCAAAAAATTCGAGGTTCAAGCTTTATTTACCAAGATATAAATGAAGAATGAAACGTTATTTTTTTCAGAATACAAGGTGTGTCAAAAAGTATTAAAAAATCTCGTTTTTTTTCACATACCTTATATATATATATATATATATAATAATATATATATATATAGATAAAGGTAAAGTAAAGTCATCGGGGCGGCCTAATGTCGGTATTAGCCAATCAGGGAGGAAGTCTATCCCCTTTTCACTAGCGCTAGACCAAGGAGATTATTTTAGCATCTGAGATGGAGCGCCACACCTACCATCAGCTTCTTACTTTACCGCACAGATCCCTGTGCTACTCATACGCTGAGTCGGCGAGGACCGGTATCGAATTAGGAACCTTGTGGTTTTTAGCCGAACACTCTACCGACTGAGCTAACCCGGCCCTATATAATTAATTAATTAAATATTAGTACTCATAATCCTTGATCTTCCGACCATTATCATCTTGCAACTCTCTCTGGTTAAACATGGGATCGTCCAATACGAAATACCGACATGTAAATCCTGATTATCTGGTGTTGCTTATCAGCCGATTTCTTATTTTTAATGACTAGCATCAACTGAAATAGATAATAAACCATTCCGTTTTACTATGAAGAAAGAAAGGGAAGAAAAATGGTATGCTATACAGGAATAATATAAGAAGAAAGTAAGAGAGGACGTAGGTGAAAGATAGAGACAGCGGTTGAGTCCGGGGAATTGATTAAATAGGTGGGTTGTATAAATGGGTACAACCCACATATTTATTCAAAACGATGCGAGAAACTTAAATATGTATATTTTAAACGATTCGTATTTTAAACCATTCGATTTTAATTGTATATATATATGTTATTTTTTGTCTTTCGAACCCCCTAACTCTATCATTTTTTCTTTCATTCTCCCTCCCTGTCAACATATGCCTCTTCTCATCCCCCTCTATATATGTCTGTCTGTCTGTCTGTCTCACTCTTTCTCCATTTCCCTTTCTCTCCCTTTCTGTTTCATTTCCTCTTTCTTACTTCCCTCTCCTATTTCATCCTTACTCCCCTCTCGTATTTCCTCCTCATCTCTCCTCTCCTTTTCTTACTTTCTTTTCCCCTCTTTCCATATACCTATCACCAGCCCACTCTCCATCTCTCTCTCTCTAGATTTTTCTCACCTTCCCATCTGAAGTCGGACTTAGTCTAAATGTTAGGAAATAAAATCGGCTACCAGAGTTCGAATGCTGGACAAGGCAGTTTGCGTTCTACTTTACGCTCATGCAATTGTATAAAGCATGATTCCATTTGTTATCCTTGCAAGCTTAGACAGAGCTCTTTTATCTTGTCAAGGCAACCAATCTGGAAGAAGAAAACAAATATCAAACCAACTGTACTCGCCTTAAAAAATTGACCTCATGCCATATTTTTCCCGTGATATATATATATATATATATAATATATATATATATATATATATATATATATATATATGAAGTGGTCAAACGATGTGTTTGAAGTGGCGAAGGCCGACAATCTTTAGGGAGATTATGTGGTTAATTAAAGTCATACCTAATTTGTTAATCAATTAATTTTAATCCACCAGACATCAAGGAAGTCTATCCCCTTTTCACGAGCGTTAGACGAAGGAGATTATTTTATCATTTGAGGTGGAGCACCACACCAGTCATCAGCTCCTGACTTTAGCGTACATATCCCTGTGCTACTTGTACGGTGAGTTAGCGAGGGCCAGTGTCGAACCAGGAACCTTTTCCTAGGGGATGCTCTACCGACTGAGCTAAACCGGCCATATATATATATATATATATTATATATATATATATAATATATAATAATGTGTGTATATGTTTTATATATATATAAAGATATATGTATAACTGTATATATATAATATATATATATGTACATACACTTATGTATATCATTGTATATATATATATATATATACATGCAAACGTAAAGACACTTACAAACCAATACACACATATAATATATATATATATATATATATATATATATATATATATATATATATAGCTTTTGAGTAATGTAGAATAACACATATACAGTAATGCAAAATGTCTCCAAGAAATAAACTATTGACCTCACTATTTTAAATCCCTCAACATTCATGTATTTTTAAAATGACGACTGAAATATTTTGAATCCGTTATTTTTGTTTGAAAATATATTTTTTTTTTAAATTCGATAATGGTCACCTTCTATAGTTTGTCACTGTTTACTGTGTTTCAGTTGGCATGATATAATATAACTCAGTAGACGATTTTAGGCTTATATTTGGGCTTTGCCGGGCGACGGTTTTATCGTCTCGTTAAAACGTCTGAGTTTGCTACTGACAACGGTACAAGAAAATAAATATGCAATAAAGAAATGGATGAATATGGAAGTTAAAAGACGTTAGGAATGTTTGAATGTTAAAATGAAATACCTCTAACTTTTAGAGGATTTTACTTTCACAGTTTATTTGCACTATTCATTACGAATGAAAAAAAAATGGCAGATGTATTTCAAGGTTGAAAAATAAACAGAATATATATATATAAATATATATTTGTTTGTTCTGAAGGCTATCACAACGCAATCGTAAAGAAAAAAAGAAGGTAACTGTAGTGTTGTTTGTTAACCTGTGATTTAATCTAAATTCTTAATATTTCGAGATAAAAAATCCCTTCTACAGAAGATTACTAGAACTGAAGTTGTTGCAAGTGGCTGTTCATTTGTTCTGTCTCATGTCTTCCAAATTATGTGGGGGGGGGGGGGTGCTAGTTTATGTGTGTGTGTGTGTAAGTGTGTGTGTGTGTGTGTGTGTAAGTGTGTGTGTACGCGTTTATGTTTGTGTGTCTGTTCATTTGCTTTTTAAATTTTTTTTTATTAATTATTTAATAATTAATTAAAAAAAAGCAAATGAACAGACACACAAACACAAACGCGTACACACACACTTACACACACACACACATAAAAGCACCCCCCCCCACACACACACACACACAGAATTCGGAAGACCTGAGACAGAACAAATGAACAGCCACTACCAACAACTTCAGTTCTAGTAATCTTCTGTAAAAGGGATTTTTTTTTATCTCGAAATATTAAGAATTGAGAATAAATCACAGGTTAACAAACAACACCACAGTTACCTTCTTTTTTCTTTACACTTGCATTGTGATAGCCTTCAAAGCCAACCAACAAACCAATATAAACACAATGCTTCAAGCAAATTACAAAAACCTTTTTATAAATATATATGTGTGTAAATATGTATATAGTTAGGCAGCATTTCTTATTTCAAACATATTTCGTTGAACTGTGAAGCCATTTTCTGTCTGCAAATTTTGATCATAGTCCTTTCAAGTTGCCGAATAGATGAAATGATATCAAGCTGGAACTGGTTGATATATTTGCCATAATTCATCTGCTCCCGAGTAATTTCTGTCCCGTCACGGGCCATCTTCTGGGGAAATGTAAAAACAAAAAAAAACAAACAAAAAAACCCAAAAAAACAAAACAAACACAGACACCCACACACAACACTAAAAATAGAACACCAGTCTAATGGAACAATCTATGTTGTATTGTTTTTACATTTCCCTTGCCAATCCACAATAGTCCCTATGAAGACCAGTCCATGCGACCCACGTGGTGGAGGCGAATGCTGATGTCCATATAGAATTGTAAATAAAAGTCCATGGGATGTGGGTTCTCATATTAATTTAAAAAAAGGATAATTATTCTGAAATAATTTAAGAAATTTAAATATAGGGCGTTAATTTACAATTATCCGGTATATATATATATATATATATATATATATATATATATATTATATATATATATATATATATATATATATATTATAGTTAACCGATATATATATATATATATATATATATATATATATATATATATATTATAGTTAACCGATATATATATATATATATATATATATATATATATATATATATATATATATATATATATATATATATATATATATATATATATATATATATATATATATATATATATATATATATATATATATATATATATATATATATATATATATATATATATATATATATACGGGCCGGGTTAATTCAGTCGGTAGAGCGTTCGGCTAGAAACCACAAGGTTCTTAGTTCGATACCGGCCCCCGCCAACTCTGCGTATGAGTAGCACAGGGGTCTGTGCGGTAAAGTAACGAGCTAATGTTAGGTGTGGCGCTCCATCTCAGACGTAAAAACAATATCCTTGGTCTAGCACTACTGAAAAGGGGATAGACTCACTCGCTGATTGGCTGATACCGACTTTAGGCCAGCCCGACGCCTTTTACTTTTACTTCATATATATATATATATATATATATATATATATATAGAGAGAGAGAGAGAGAGAGATAGATATAGATATAGATATATATATATAGATAGATAGATAGATAGATATAAACCCCTTGACACGAGCTGAATGCGACACAAGGTAAATTTCTTAAGCGGGGTTTAACAGGTCTGTCTGTCACCTAGCGCTAATATTCTTTTGAAAAGTAGGCATCCTACTAATCCTCCTCCAGCTATGGGTAAATAGTAGGGCAGACTGGGCTCTTTACCCTTGATTATGAAACCAGTCTAGAAGGAAAATTTGAATTCAGAACTGTTAAATCCCGCTTCAAAATAACTGGCCTAGTGTCACATCCTGCTCGTGCGGAGGAGTTAGTAAATATGTATTCATGAAAAATATGATTTGGCATTAGATAACCCGCAAGAATTGATATGCCATTAAAAATCAAGCAACCAACCGGCCAACCAAGGAGCACACTCTTAACAAATGTTGACCTTCATTCTTTTCGTCCATTATCGTCGCATTGTTTCTCAATGTATTGTTCTCGTTCTTTATATATATATATATATATATATATATATATATATATTATTATAAACTTGATTTGCTGACTCTTTCAGTCCATTCTTTTATATTTTCCCCCGCCTCAGCTATTTCTTTCGTTCTCTTTCCTTTTACTCATTGATCTTTACTACCTCTCTCTCTTCATCCCAAATCTCACTCTCTCTCTCTCTCTCTCTCTCTCTCTCTCTCTCTCTCTCTCTCTCTCTCTTCTCCTGCTCTCACTATCTCGCTCTCTCACTATAACTTCCCTCCTTCATTTTCCTCTTTGTTGTTTATGACGATGCTATTGTCGTCTCTATTATTGTTTATTCTTGAATTTTTGCAGCTGTTATTTCTCTGGTTAATGCATTTGTCGCTATTATCACTATCGTTATTACTCTGACTAGCATTGATTTTATCTGTTCCAACGTTAAAATGAAATGAACTAAAAACTTCAATGTGGCCAATCTAATGTCTTCATTATTGTTATATACACAATAATCAGAGAATTGAATAGAAAGGACAATGAAAACTAAACTCAAAATCTAAAAAGGAACAAAAAACGACAAAAAACAAAAAACAAAACAAAACAAAAAGAAAAAGAAATAACAAAACAAATAACGAATATTTTCCCCTTCAAGTCAGCCATTTTTCTTATTGAATACTGAGTTCGATAGGTTAAACATCGATTTTAAAAGAAACATTGTCTTCAGAAAATCGTATTCGCCTCACTGTTTCGCGGTTCAAAATTTGGTTCTTTATTTATTTATTTTTTTCTATAAAGAATTTTATTTGATTCACCCCATCTCGGTGCCTTTCTTTTAATATCTTTTTCCTTCTTTAAAAAAAAGTTTTTTTTTCTTTCTTTCTTTTTTATTTCCTTTTTTTCTTTCCTGTTTTTTTTTATTTTGTTTTCTTGTTTGTTGCATCTAATGTCTCTATTCTATGTATCTTTCTTTTCTTTTCTTTTCTTTTCTTTTCTTCTTTCCCTTCAGTGTAGAAACTTATTAATACTTTCTGTTTTAACTGCACAAGGCCGCAAGGGTAACGTGCTTAGTGGAGACCGAACTGCTTGTACTCAAAAAGGTCACTGGACGTCGGAATCTGTATTCTAACCACGCTTTTACGTAAGAGCACTGAAGTAGGAGGCGCTCGTTCTGTAACGGATATCTTTGTTGGAAAAGAAACTTGGCGACCCGAGTTCAAATCCTAGACATGGCAATTTCATTTCACATTGTGATAATACTATTAGGAGAGATATACGTCCAACTATTGTTATTCCATCTCTATAACAAAAAAATAAATAGATAAAGAAAGCATGGGTGAGATAGAGAGGGGGTGATTGCGCGGAAACGATAACGCTAATCTGTTTCAATAGAGAATAAGTAAAAGAGGAAAAGAAATGGATAAAGAACAAAAACAGCGAAAGAGAGTTAAATCAAGACTATTATACTTTTTATATATTGAACTATTTCGCTATAACCCTTAAGTAAACATGTCAAGCGCTGTAATAATTAAACAATAATACTGTGGTATATCCATAGGTCATACTATTATAGCTTAATCTTTAAAAAATCAACCCAATTGCCCTTATGTCAAACCACTAACCATTTTTATCACTTTAAATATAAGCTCCTACATTTGGGGCGCTGGTGGTTGTCGTCAGTGATGTAATCCGCCGGGTTCATTGGGAAGTTTCGGGTCTTCCATCATCAGACTTCCCTCGCCCTGCTGACCATATCAGAGGTGATCAAACTCTGGTACAACCACCAACAATAACCGCTAAAAGACGTTTGACATGTCATACTATTATAGCTTAATCTTTAAAAAATCAACCCAATTGCCCTTATGTCAAAACCCTAACCATTTTTATCATATATTTGGTAGATGGCGTATGCTGGGGGTCTGAGTGTTCTGAGTATGACATTAAACTGCATCTAGAGGTCAGGATCAAATTCTGAAACTCTGAGGAATGTGGAGTATCCTATTATCGGTATTATCCCAGGTCCACCCTAACCAGGAATGTTAATACCTGCTAGGGTCCAATCTATGGTGGTCACGTCAAGCCCTAGCACCTATATGATTTTCCCAACCCTGTTGCCTTTATGGCAAGCCCCAACCCCCTTTTATCATATGGGTGCTAGAAGGCGGTGGCTGCGGTTCTACATGTCCTGGGAATGACGTTAAACTCTATCTGATGGTGCGGTTCCAGTTTTAGAGGTTTGGGGAATGTGGAGCACCCCTTCATCACCATTGCTCCCTGGTCCACTCTGACCCGGAGTGGTAGTACCTGTTAGGGTCCAATCTATGGGTTAAATAGAAAAATGTATCTATAAAAAAATTGTATTATCCATTAAGAATTGATTTATTTCAAAATTTTATCGGCATTAAATGACCCACTGAGGTTGATATGCCGTAAAACAAAACAAAACAAACCAATCTATGGGTTAAACAGATCAAAAATGAATATTAAAAACTTGTTTAGATAAAATCAGTTTAAAAAAAAAATTGAATACCAAACAAGAACGAATAAAACAAAATTTCTTCGGCATAGAATAACCCAACAAGGGTTGACATGCCGTAAAATCCAACCATCCAACCAGCCTACCTCTCGGGAGAAATTAGAATTTCTTTCTTTTTACCTTTACAACTTTATATCATTCGTTTTTTTGTTT
>CM042152.1:42373227-42391467 GCA_023376005.1 Doryteuthis pealeii | reverse complement strand
GTGTGTGTGTGTGTGTGCGTGTGTGTGTGTGTGTAAGTTGAAAATGGAAGCGAATCTGACGGTATGTTCAAATGAAAAATAAAGGAAAGAAAATGTTGAATGGATAAAATATGATTTATTTTATTTCATTTTATTTTACTGACACGTGTTTCGGCCAGGAGATTATCCATGCATATATGTATTTTATGTATTATTATTTTAAATACAAAATAAAATAACAATAATAAAATTTCTGTAGTTTTTTCTATTATTGTTATTTATTTTATTTTGTATTTGAAATAATAATACATAGAATACATGTTTACACGGATAAACTCCTGGACGAAACACGTATCAGCGAATAGAATAAATCCTATTTATCTATTCAACATTTGTTTTTCCTTTATTTTTCATTTCAACACACACACACCACACACACACACACACACACACACATATATTATAATATATAATATATATAAATATATATATATATATATATATATTGCGAAGCTTACTATATTGAAATTTAGTGTTGCACCTACTTGGACTTAGAAATATTAGTATCAATTGTTTAACGTATATATATATATATATATATATATATATATATATATATATATATATATATATATATATATATATATATATATATATATTATATAAGTTTGGATTGGTTGTTTTTTGAATCTAATGGCATTTCAACATTCTTGGGTTATTTAATGCACAAGTCATCCTTGCAGTAGAACAGTATTGGTATGATTTAACTCATAGCTGTCAGAATGAAGCATCCATATGTTTATATATATATATATATATATATATATATATATATATATATATATATATGTGTGTGTGTGTGTGTGTGTGTGTGTATATATATATATATATATATATATATATATATATATATATATATATATATATATATACACACATACACACACACACATATATATATGTATACATATATATATAATATGATAAAATAAATATATTAAGGTATTACATATCTATTTATTTGATGGCAATAGAACAGTCACAACCTTACTTTTCATATATGCTAAAATCGCATGCATTCATCATTATATACACACACACACACACACACAACACACACATATAATATATTATAATATATATATATATATATATATATATATTAACTACAGACACGTGTTTCGAGGTATCACCTTTCATCAGTGCAGTTATACATATTATGTTTTATTATCATTACTTTGCTATACACACACACACACACACACACACACACACACACACACACACATATATATATATATATATATATATATATATATTATATATATATAAACATATATATACGTATTTAGCCGACCTGCAAATAATTTTTGCATCCATTAGTCTTTACTATTTTGATTATGTGTGAATAGAGACGCTAAACGAATTTTCTGACAGCTCACTAAATAAATGAAAGTAAACGAGAGTGCAAAGATAAAGATCTTGTACACCCCCCCTCTTTAAAGATGCAGTCATTTGAAATTAATCAATGCTATTATCAACGCATATAAGTATTTTTTTTTCATATTGATTTATGATCTTTTCTGATAATTGCCTAATACTTTTCTTTAAAGAACAATGTGCCGTCTACTTCCACGATATATCCAGACAATGTCATTCACAACTTGGATATACAAACCTAGGTTAATCAATAA
Organism: Doryteuthis pealeii; assembly: GCA_023376005.1. Classification (NCBI taxonomy): domain Eukaryota; kingdom Metazoa; phylum Mollusca; class Cephalopoda; order Myopsida; family Loliginidae; genus Doryteuthis; species Doryteuthis pealeii. The sequence continues at coordinate 42,389,794 of CM042152.1, read as the reverse complement.
TTTTTGAAACCTGATTTAAAAAAAAATAACTTAAAAGAACATTTATTTTATCCAACAGCGTTCGGCTAGAAACCACAAGTTTCCTAGTTCGATACCGGTCCTTGCCAACTCAGCGTATGAGTAGCACAGGGATCTGCGCGGTAAAGTAAGGAGCTGATGGTAGGTGTGGCACCCTACCTCAGATGCGAAAAACAATCTCCTTGGTCCAGCGCTAGTGAAAAGAGGATAGACTCCCTTGCTGATTGGCTGATACCGACTTTAGGCCTCCGACAACTTTTTTAAAAAACTTATCCAATACATGCCCTGTCATTGGGGTAGAAGAATACGTCAACCACACCACTGCAACGGGATAAAATCCCACTAATGGGCGGGGGTCACCTGTTCAGCGTGGGTGACGAACAGGGATGCTTAAATACGGAATTGTTACATGCAACACTCCATTTTAGACCTTACTTAGGTTAATCAAGAAGGCCTACGATCAATCGGCTGGTCTCGTCAAGCTCTAGTGATAAGAGGATAGACTCCCTTGCCGATTGGCTTTAGGCCACCCGACGACTTTTTTTTTTTACTTTTCCAAGAAATACATGCCCTGTCGGCTGGAGTAGAAGAATACGTCGAATACTGGGAATGACGTTAAACTCTATCTGATAGTGAGATTCCAACTTTTGAGGTTTGGGGAATGTAGAGCACCCCTTCACACTATTGCTCCCAGATCTATTCTGACAAAGGGTGGTAGTACCTGTTAGGGTCCAATCTATGTGTTAAATAGTAAAAAGTATTTATGGAAAATTGAGTATCCATTAAGAATGAATTTATTTCAAAACTTTGTAGGCATTAAATGACCCACTGAGGTTGATATGTCGTAAAACTAAACTAACAAACCAAACCGACCTAATTTATCTGAAAGCAAATCCCAACCCTTTTACAAAATATATGTTAGAAGGCGGTGGCTGAGGGTCCTTGTGTCCTGAGTATGACACGAAACTGCATCTTGGCGTAAAGTTCCAATTCTTTTGGGGGACATTTTTCATTACTTTGCTTGGTGTGATGAAGCGATGTAAGCGGTTTAAAGAAGTCAAATAGTTAAATTAACCACGAAGGTTGATATGCTATAAAAATAAATAGAGGACAAATCCTTCCACTTCCTTGATTCAGCATTGATTACATTTTAATTTTTATTAATAGATCACTAAGTAGGACTGAGACTATTCTAGTAGTGACCACCCCAAGCGGACATTTAAGAGGTTTGAATTCAGAGTTTTCTTTCTCCTAGACTGGTTGCCTAACCAAGGTTAAAGAGTCCAGTCTGCCTTAATATTTACCCATAGCTGGAGGTAGAATAGTTGGATTCATACCTTTCCAAAGGGAATTAGCGCTATCAGAACTGTGGCTTCGTCCAGGATTTTAAGTCTGGTCGACGAGTCCATTTCCTACGACTCTAGCCAGTACAACACCCTCCTCCTACTATTAACTTTGACAAGTTAGCTGTAAATTATACCTCCGTAGATGTCTGACATATCCACTATCCAGAGTGCCGATAGTGGTAGTCACCTATTGCTTAATTTTAACGTTGCTTATAAATGCCGTTACGACTGAAATTATGTGTGTCTTAGAAAATATTAATGATATATTAAGAATGGACGTTAATGATGGTTCTTCTTCCGACTAGCAGATGTGTTTGATTTTTATCCGACTTTGAATTAATGTATTTGTGATTTTCAACGCTTAGTTAGGGTAACTCTAAACGGCATTCCGTTGTTGGACAGACTTAAAAGAGCCAAACTGAACACGAACACCAGTGATTATCAGCTTTTTTCTCGTATGTCCTTTAGGTAGTGATTTATTCTTCTCTGAACCTTGATTATTTTCATATCAACTGTTTGTTCGTGTGTTTATAGGAGTCAGTAGTTTGTAGTGCTTAGACATTGGAGGTATGCGCCAGTTTCAAATAAATTTGGCTTAAATTATCGTTACGCTGGAGACACACAGAATACAACGACCTCTTTGAACGGTTCAAAGACACACATGTTGTTCTTTACACACAAACAATGCACACGCGTCCACACGTGCACAAAGCGAATGACTTATGCAGACGTTATATATTATATATATATATAATATATTATATATATATATATAACGAGAGAGAGAGAGACACACAGAGAAGAAGAGAGAGAAGACGAGAAGAGAGAGAAGAGAGAGAGAAAGGGGGAGAGAGGGAAGATAGATAGATAGATATTATTATTTTCCCGAGTACTTTCCGCCCTGTCACAGGCCATCTTTAATTTTCGCCTGATTTAGTTAGATCAATCCGGCAACTCAAAAGGACCTTGAACAAGATTGCAGACAAAAAGTGGCTGAGCGGTTCAACAAAATATGTCTTAAGGAAGAAATGCTGTCTAAACACACACACACACACCACACACACACACACACACACACACACATATTACATAGTATATATAATATATATATATATATATATATATATATATATATATATTAAAAGTAAGTTAAAAAATATCGTCGGGGTTGGCCTTAAAAGTCGATATCAGCAAGACACAAGGAGTCTACTCCCTTTTCACTAGCGCTAGACCAAGGAGATTGTTTTTGCGTCTAAGGTGCTCGCCACCCAGCTACCATCAGCTTCTTACTTCATACGCTGAGTTGGTGAGTTGTTGGTATTGAACCATGCACCTTGCGCGTTCATAGACGGACGCTATGGAGAGAGACAGACTGCAGTAGAAATATAAGAAAATAGAGAGCGAGAATAGAAAGAGATAGAGGTATGTGGCGGTGATAACGCGCGTCAAGTAACGGCTTGTCGCTGAGTAACTGGGTCAACATGCCCTTAAGCAATCCTCACACAGAAATAACACCTAAACATGTTAGCAAACGTAACTACACATAAATTATGTAAATTTCCAATTCACACACTCAGACACCCAATAAAAGTTTTCTATCTCCGTTGGTGTGGTTTTTGTCGTAATTGCGCCAGCAATGGAAGTTCCGCCGTCAATCGCGGAATTTCCAGCTGCTCCGGTATAGAGCGGCGCGGTATTGTTGAAGCAAAGCACACGTAAAAACAACCCTCGCTTTTAACAATGAGAGGCCTTAGGATAAATCAAACAGTGGAGACGGAACGTTGATTAGGGTGTGCCTGTGCGCTTGATTACATAAGACTTGCGGCCATAAATCGAGGATATCGGTTCCTTGAGACAGGGAAGTGGTCTTTTCTCTGGCTTCGTTCCTGCTGAAGTTAGTCTTCGTCGCAAGTAGCACATCTTAACAACCCTTAATAGTATTACACATTTTTGGTTGGTTTGTTGAATTTTACGGCATGTAAATGCATGTTGGATTATTTTATGCCGAAGACGTTTTTGATTATTGTTCTTGATGAATATTCAGTTGTTTTAAAAACAGAATTTTAAGCCCATTTTTTTTGTATTAAGCCCAAGATGGATCCTGAACAGGGTACTATCACTCCGGATCCAGAGTGGACCTGGAGTATAAGTGATAATGCGGTACTCCACATTCTCCAGGGCTCTAGAATTGAACCCTCACTATCAGATAGAGGTTACGTCATACCCAGGACACTAACACCCTCAGCAATCTCCTTCTAGCACATAATGATGAAAAGTGTTGGGTTTTCCATAAGGACAATATGTTTGGTATTATCGTATGACTGCTAGGGCTTTATTTGACCAGCCAATTTATCGGAGGGAGCCCCCTCTGACCGCCCGTCTAGGCTTAAGTGAAGGCCAACGTGGAGTGTTGCATGTCATGGATTTATCTACTTTAGTGGTTCAAACTGAGGCCCAGAGACTACATGGTCTGCATTGTAGAAACGCAAAGAGCGTTCTTGAAAATTCCTTAACCAATTGAGAGTACCGCAACGTAGCTCTAGTTAATATATATATATGTAAAATTCAGTTGCTCACCGAAATTTCCCCAGAATTGGCAATATTGCCTGTTTATTCCATTCAACTTGCCCCCTATTACAAAAGAATTAAGTACCACGTCAGACAAAACTAAAAAGCAGGCAAGTTTTCATTACGTCGGTGATTTTTTAGTGTAAACCTGGGACATTGCAAAAATGATCGCGCTTAAGGTAAATAACGTGTACGTCAACGAGTGAGACCCAACCAGTCTAGATAAAAACTTTTTTAGATGTTGAACGCCACACGAATCGTCAACGCTCCCACTTCATGCGCATAATTCCGAATGGCAGACTCATGCGCAATGCTCCGTATATACGTACTATATATATATATATATATATATATATATATTGATAGATATAAAAGATAATTGAATGTAGAAATGCATATGTATATGCACATATTACTTATATCTACATAGATATACCACTTTATCAATCTCTCTCTCTCTCTTTCTCTCTCTCTCTCTCTCTTCTATCTATCTATCTATCTCTATCTCTCTCGTTATATATATATATTATATATATATATATATATATATATATATATATATATATGATAGATATAAAGATAATTGAATGTAGAAATGCATATGTATATGCACATATACTTTATATCTACATAGATTACCACTTTATCAATATCTATCTCCATCTCTCTCTCTCTCTCTCTCTCTCTCTCTCTATCTATCTATCTATCTCTCTATCTCTATCTCTCTCGCTATATATATATATATATATATATATATATATATAAAAAATCTACCTTATAAATCTATCTATATTCATCTCTCTCTCTCTTTCTCTCTCTCTCTCTCTTCTCTCTCTCTCTCTCTCCTATATATAGATATATATATTATATATATATATATATATATACACACATATTATATATATTTTGGGTGTGTGCGTGGGTGGATGTGTATATGTGCATACATATATATATATATATATATATATTTACTATATATAACACAATGATGATATTCTAAATATATTCATATCTTCTTCCTGATAAAAAAATATCCATACTTAACCACAGTGTGATCCCATCTCAAGAACACTTTTTTTTCGCCTTTGGCAACTGCCTATATGATGTAATATATACGGCGCTGTACATTTTTGGAAATAAGAAAAAAAGATTTCATTTTTGCTTCTTGCTCTTGCCTTGTATGTATTTTGCAAACAAAATGTGAGCGAATTCTATGAGTTACGCATGAGGTAAAAATAACCGTTACGTGCTTAATTTTTTTTATTCTGAAAATACAAATGTCGGGATGAAAAAAAAAATCGGGTCATGTGACGCAAACAAACACAAGATGCTCAAACATATGATAGATGACGCCAATCTGCCAAGAAAAAAACGGGATAGCTGAATGAATTCAGACTAGCAGGACCTGTGAATTGGTCGTATGCTTGGGTTTTACGGCATGTCAACCCTTGTTTATGCCGAAGATGTTTTCTTTTATTCATTCTTGATGGGTACTCAATTTAACATTTTTTTTTCAAAATTATTGTTCTATTTAACCCATTGATGGAACCTACAGAAATATTATCCTTCTGGCTCAAAGTAGACCAGGGGGTAATGGTGATGAAGGTTTGGTTTGTTTTGTTTTACGGCATATCAACCTCAGTAGGTCATTTAGATGACGCCAATCCTGCCAAGAAAAAAACTGGGATAGCTGAATGAATTCAGACTAGCAGGACCTGTGAATTGGTAGGTTGCTTGGGCTTTACGGCATGTCAACCCTTGTGTAGCAAGTTGGGGATTATCCTGAGTTTTGCGAGAACTACTATTAGAAAAGAGAGGAAGAAGAAATAAGAGGTAGTAAAGGTTTTAAAAAAAGTCATGAGCACAAAAACGGTTGTCGTGAGTTTTACCGGAGCGTGACCCCCCGAATGGAGAATTTAATGTCAACCGGAAGTTTCGGGTGTTGACCGGAACCGGAAGTCACGTGGTGACGTGGAACGACGAAGAAAAATACCGGCCTCTTTTTGCTTTGAGACGCGTAGGGTACGGACCGGACCTCTGGTCCCAGTTGTGGGATCACAGTAATTTAACAGTGTCCTCTCTCTCTTTCTCTCTGCCTTTCCTCCTCTCCGACACAGCCCACGAGAGCAGCCCTGGAAATAAAAGCTAAGCAGCTTGGGACGATATATTTCTCGCGTTGTACTTTTTTTATCAACAAGATGACCGCCACGTGCCGAACACCTTTTTTAGTGTCGTGAATTTGGAGGCACGTTGATAAGACCCGTTATACAACATATATCGCCACCGCCACGTAACACTTGTTTATGCCGAAGATGTTTTCTTTTATTCATTCTTGATAGGTACTTAACATTTTTTTTTCAAAATTATTGTTCTATTTAACCCATTGATGGAACCTACAGAAATATTATCCTTCTGGCTCAAAGTAGACCAGGGAGTAATGGTGATGAAGGTTTGGTTTGTTTTGTTTTACGGCATATCAACCTCAGCGTAGGTCATTTAATGCCCGACAAAATTTTGAAATCAATTCATTCTTATATCAAAGAAGAATGAATTTATTTCAAAATTTTATTTCAAATCTCTTGCTTTCTTATTTAACCCATACATGTGACCATAACAGGTACCACCACACCACAGTGGACAAGAGAGCAATGGTGATGAAGGGGTTCACCACCTTCCCGAAACATCCAAAACTGGAACCTCACCATCAGATAGAGTTTAACATCATTCCCAGGACATGAAGACCCTCGGTCACAACCTTCTAGCATCCATATGATGAAAAGGATTGGGGCTTGCCATAAGGGCAATGGGGTTGGGGTAATCATATAGGTGCTAGGGCTTCAAGTGATCAGGCGATTGATCGCAGAAACTGTGGGTAATACACAGTATGATAATCTAATTGTTAAAACATTTGATGTGGTTCTTTTAGAGCTATGGGAAATAGTTCAATATGTAAAAAGTATAATCTTGATTTACCTCTCACTCATTCTTTTCTTCTTTCTTTCCTTTTCATCATTTCAATATATTCGATTGAAAAATATTAGCATCATCACCTCTGCACCCTCAATCCCCCTCTGTTTATCATTCCCCTACTCGTTCTTATTGTATTGTTTGTGTAGCATGTTCTTTTTCTTCCCTTTCTTTTAATGATAAAAACGGAATGGTGCATTATATAGCTGAGGTGACGACTCTTAGAAGAAATAAGGAATTTCCAGATAAGCCACAGTTGATAATCAGGATTTGCATTTTTCTTAATTTTATCACCGACGATTTGAACGGTCTCATTTTTACCCAGAAGGGGTTGCAAGATGATAACGGTCATGCAAATTAATCTATATTAATATATAAGTTGTTTTTTAAACCTCGGAGGCGGCGAATTAATACCTGAATAAAACTTATGGTAACCTCACCAAGATTTTTAATACTTTGTTCTGATCTGCTAGCGGACATCTAAGCACTTTAATCTTATTATCAACATTTGTGAATATATATAATATATATATATATATATATAATATATATATATAATATATATATATATATGGGGGTGAATTCTCATATCTATATAAGATATTGCAATTTTGCTTCTTAAAATGATTTCAAATGCGCTCATTCGGAAGTATAGAGTCAGTTTCAATGTAATACGCTCTTTATATTCCCGCTTTATTTTCCACATTAGGAAGTTCACGTGAACTCAAGGTGCAGACAGCCCGTCGCAATCTCTCACTTAATCAAATATCATATAAAGTGTATGCAAAATTCTCCAGTGGAAAATCTCTTTTGAACGGGGTATTAAATCTCTGATTTTCGAAAAAAAAAGTTAAATACATAAATAAATAAATAAATAAATAAATAAAATGGCCGGTGGCAATATTTTTTTTAGCAAACTAATCAATATACGTAAATCGCCGGGATAGTTATTTTCTCTGAAAGGACCATCGTGACTCGACTTGTTTTTTAGGCTAAAATGTTAATCGGTTGCCTACTCACCGTGTCTCGTCGCTATCTCATCCCCCTCTCTCTTTTCTCTCTGCACACACACACACACACACCACACACACACACACACATACACACACACACACACATATATATATATATATATATATATATATATATATAAAAGGAACAAACAATGTGTCTTGGGCAATCTGTAACAAAGTCTGTAAGTGAGCTTCTGTTCTTAAGAAACCTATGGTGGTGCATAAGCATGAAGTTTTATCTTCTGATCCATCTGATAAAAGGAGAAGGACGTCCTTCCTATGTCATATTTGCATCAAACTTTGTGTTCAAAAAATTATCGGTTGAAACGATTTATCAAGATAGAAATGAAAAATTATTGGAATGTTAATTTTTTCAGAATACAAGGTGTGCCAAAAAATTCCAGGTTCATTTTTTTACCAAGATATAAATGAAGAATGAATGAAACGTTATTTTTTTCAGAATACAAGGTGTGTCAAAAAGTATTAAACATTTTTTTTTCACATACTTATATATATAATATATATATATATATATATATATTAAGGATATGTGCTTAATTGAAGTCCTACCTAATTTTGAAAATTAATTAGTTAATAATTAATGAATTTAGGCTGGCATATATGTTCAAATGTAAGGCTAAACAAAATAGGTCTCATCATATATATATATATATATATATATATATATATATATACTATATATATATATAATTAATTAATTAAATATTAATACTCATATTCCTTGATCTTCCGACCGTTATAATCTTGCAACTCTCTCTGGTTAAACATGGGATCGTCCAATACGAAATACAAACATGTAAATCCCAATTATATGGTGTTGCTTATCAGCCGATTTCTTATTTTTAATGACTAGCATCAACTCAGATAGATAATAGACCATTCCGTTTTTCTATGAAGAAAGAAAGGGAAGAAAAATGGTATGCTATACAGGAAAATATAAGAAGAAAGAAAGAGAGGACGTAGGTGAAAGATAAAGAGAGCGGTTGAGTCCGAGGAATTTATTAAATAGGTGGGTTGGATAAATGTGTACAACCCACATATTTATTCAAAACAATGCGAGAAACTTAAATCTGTATATTTTAAACGATTCGTATTTTAAACCATTCGATTTTAATTGTATATATATATATGTTTTTTTGTCTTTCTCATCCCCTAACTCTATCATTTTTTTTTCTTTCATTCTCCCTCCCAGTCAACATATGCCTCTTCTCATCCCCCTCTATATATGTCTGTCTGTCTGTCTGTCTCCCTCTTTCTCCATTTCCCTTTCTCTCCCTTTCTGTTTCATTTCCTATTTCTTACTTCCCTCTCTATTTCATCCTTACTCTCCTCTCGTATTTCCTCCTCATCTTTCCTCTCTCTTTTTCTTACTTTCTTTTCCCCTCTTTCCATGTACCAATCATCAGCCCACTCTCCATCTCACTCTCTCAAGATTTTTCTCACCTTCACATCTGATGGCGGACTTATTCTAAATGTTAGGAAATAAAATCGGCTACCAGAGTTCGAATGCTGGACAAGGCAGTTTGCGTTCTACTTTACGCTCATGCAATTGTATAAAGCATGATTCCATTTGTCATCCTTGCAGCTAGACAGGGCTCTTTTATCTTGTCAAGGCAACCAATCTGGAAGAAGAAAACAAATATCAAACCAACTGTACTCACCCTTAAAAATTAACCTCATGTCAATTTTTCCCGTGCTATATATATATATATATATATATATGAAGTGGTCAAACGATGTGTTTGAAGTGGCGAAGGCCGACAATCTTTAGGGAAATTATGTGGTTAATTAAAGTCATACCTAATTTTGTTAATCAATTAATTATAATCCACCAGACATCAAGGAAATCTATCCCCTTTTTACGAGCGTTAGATGAAGGAAATTATTTTATCATTTGAGGTGGAGCACCACACCAGTCATCAGCTCCTGACTTTAGCGTACATATCACTGTGCTACTTGTACGGTGAGTTAGCGAGGGCCAGTGTCGAACCAGGAACCTTTTCCTAGGGGATGCTCTACGCGACTGAGCTAAACCGGCCATATATATATATATATATATATATATATATATATATATTATATATATAATATATATAAATATATTATGTATTATATATGTATATATAATATTATATATATATTATATATATATATTATATTATGTACATATTACGTATATCATTGTATATATATATATATATATATACATGCAAACGTAAAACATTACAAACCAATACACACACACACACATATTATATATATTATATATATATATATATATATATAGCTTTTGAGTAATGTAGAATAACACATATACAGTAATGCAAAATGTCTCCAAGAAATATAACTATTGACCTCACTATTTTAAATCCTCAACATTAATGTATTTTTAAAAAATGACGACTGAAATATTTTTGAATCCGTTAATTTTGTTTGAAATAATTTTTTTTTAAAATTCGATAATGGTCACCTTCTATAGTTTGTCACTGTTTACTGTGTTTCAGTTGGCATGATATAATATAACTCAGTAGACGATTTTAGGCTTATATTTGGGCTTTGCCGGGCGACGGTTTTATCGTCTCTTTAAAACGTCTGAGTTTGCTACTGACAACGGTACAAGAAAATAAATATGCAATAAAGAAATGGATGAATATGGAAGTTAAAAGACGTTGGAGATGTTTGAATGTTAAAATACCTCTAACTTTTAGAGGATTTTACTTTCACAGTTTATTTGCACTATTCATTACGAATGAAAAAAAAATGGCAGATGTATTTCAAGGTTGAAAAATAAACAGAATATATATATAAATATATATTGGTTTGTTGGTTGGTTCTGAAGGCTATCACAATGCAAGTGTAAAGAAAAAAGAAGGTAACTGTGGTGTTGTTTGTTAACCTGTGATTTATTCTTAATTCTTAATATTTCGAGATAAAAAATCCGTTCTACAGAAGATAGCTAGAACTGAAGTTTTTTGCTAGTGGCTGTTCATTTGTTCTGTCTCATGTCTTCCAAATTATGTGGGGGGGGGGTGCTAGTTTATGTGTGTGTGGTGTGTAAGTGTGTGTAAGTGTGTGTGTGTGTGTGTGTAAGTGTGTGTGTGTAAGTGTGTGTGTACGCGTTTTATGTTTGTGTGTCAGTTCATTTTTTTTAATTTTCTTTTATTAATTATTTAATAATTAATTAAAAAAAGCAAATGAACAGACACACAAACATAAACGCGCATACACACACACTTACACACACACAAACACACACATAAACAAGCCCCCCCCCCACACACAACATACACATTATTTGGAAGACATGAGACAGAATAAATGAACAGCCACTAGCAACAACTTCACTTCTAGTAATCTTCTGTAGAAGGGATTTTTTTTATCTCGAAATATTAAGAATAGAGAATAAATCACAGGTTAACAAACAACACCACAGTTACCTTCTTTTTTCTTTACACTTGCATTGTGATAGCCTTCAAAACCAACCAACAAACCAATATAAACACAATGCTTTAAGCAAATTACAAAACCCTTTTATAGATATATATGTGTGTAAATATGTATATAGTTAGGCAGCATTTCTTATTTCAAACATATTTCGTTGAACTGTGAAGCCATTTTCTGTCTGCAAATTTTGATCATAGTCCTTTCAAGTTGCCAAATAGATGAAATGATATCAAGCTGGAACTGCTTGATATATTTGCCATAATTCATCTGCTCCCGATTAATTTCTGTCCCGTCACGGGCCATCTTCTGGGAAATATAAAACAAAAAAAAAAAAAAAAACACACTCACAACACTATAAATAGAACACCATTCTAATGGAACAATCTATGTTGTATTGTTTTTAGATTTCCCTTGCCAATCCACAATAGTCCCTATGAAGACCAGTCCATGCGACCCACGTGATGGAGGGCGAATGCTGATGTCATATAGAATTGTAAATAAAAGTCCATGGATGTGGGTTCTCATATTAATTTAAAAAAAAGGATAATTATTCTGAAATAATTTAAGAAATTTAAATATAGGGCGTTAATTTACAATTATCCGGTATATATAATATATATATATATATAATATTATATATATATATATAATATATATATATATAAATAGATAGATAGATAGATAGATATTATAATTAACCGATATATATATATATATATATAATATATATAAGAATATATATTTAGTTAACCGATATATATATATATATATAATATATTATATATATATATATATATATTATATAATATATATATACGGGCCGGGTTAATTCAGTCGGTAGAGCGTTCAGCTAGAAACCACAAGTTTCTTAATTCGATACGTCCCGCCAACTCAGCGTATGAGTAGAAACAGGGATCTGTGCGGTAAAGTAAGGAACTGATGGTAGGTGTGGCGCTCCACCTCAGACGTAAAACAATTTCCTTGGTCTAGCACTACTGAAAAGGTGATAGACCACTCGCTGATAGGCTGATACCGACTTTAGGCCAATCCGACGAGCTTTTACTTTTTACTTTTACTATATATATATATATATATATATAGAGAGAGAGAGAGAGATAGAGAGAGAGAGAGAGAGAGAGAGAAAGAGAGAGATAAGATAGATAGATAGATAGATATAAACCCCTTGACACGAGCCGGATGCGACACAAGTTAAATTTCTTAAGCGGAGTTTAACAGGTCTGTATTTCACCTAGCGCTAATATTCTTTTGAAAAGTAGGCATCCTACTAATCCTCCTCCAGCTATGGGTAAATAGTAGGGCAGACTGGGCTCTTTACCCCTGATTATGCAACCAGTCTAGAAGGAAAATTTGAATTCAGAACTGTTAAACCTCGCTTTAAAAAAAGTGATCTTGTGCCACATCCTGATCGAGCGGCGGAGTTGATAAATATGTATTCATGAAAAATATGATTTGGCATTAAATAACCCACAAGAATTGATATGCCATTAAAAATCAAGCAACCAACCGGCCAACCAAGGAGCACACTCTTAACAAATGTTGACCTTCATTTTTGTCCATTATCGTCGCATTGTTTCTCAATGTATTGTTCTCGTTCTTTATATATATATATATATATATAATATATATATATATATATATTATATAATTATAAACTTGATTTGCTGACTTTTTTCAGTCCATTCTTTATATTTTTCCCCCGCTCAAGCTATTTCTTTCGTTCTCTTTCCTTTTACTCATTGATCTTTACTACCTCTTCTCTTCATCCCAAATCTCTCTCTCTCTCTCTCTCTCTCTCTCTCTCTCTCTCTCTCTCTCTCTCTCTCATCTCTTCTCCTGCTCTCACTATCTCGCTCTCTTACTATAACTTCCCTCCTTCATTTTCCTCTTTGTTGTTTTATGACGATGCTATTGTCGTCTCTTATTTGTTTATTCTTGAATTTTTGCAGCTGTTATTTCTCTGGTTAATGCATTTGTCGCTATTATCACTATCGTTATTACTCTGACTAGCATTGATTTTATCTGTTCCAACGTTAAAAATGAAATGAACTAAAACTTCAATGTGGCCAATCTAATGTCTTCATTATTGTTTATATACAACAATAATCAGAGAATTGAATAGAAAGGACAATGAAAAACTAAACTCAAAATCTAAAAAGGACAAAAAACGACAAAAACAAAAAACAAAAAAACAAAAAGAAAAGAAATAACAAAACAAATAACGAATATTTTCCCCTTCAAGTCAGCCATTTTTTCTTTATTGAATACTGAGTTCGATAGGTTAAACATCGATTTTAAAAGAAACATTGTCTTCAGAAAATCGTATTCGCCTCACTGTTTCGCGGTTCAAAATTTGGTTCTTTATTTTTTTTTTTTTCTATAAAGAATTTTATTTGATTCACCCCATCTCGGTGCCTTTCTTTTAATATCTTTTTCCTTCTTTAAAAAAAAGTTTTTTTTTTGTTCTCTTGCTTTTTTCTTTCTTTTTCTTTCCTTTTTTTCTTTCCTGTTTTTTTTTTGTTTTCTTGTTTGTTTGCATCTAATGTCTCTATTCTATGTATTTTCTTTTCTTTTCTTTTCTTTTCTTTTCTTCTTTCCCTTCAGTGTGGAAACTTATTAATACTTTCTGTTTTAACTGCACAAGGCCGCAAGGGTAACGTGCTTAGTGGAGACCGAATTGCTTGTACTCAAAAAGGTCACTGGACGTCGGAATCTGTATTCTAACCACGCTTTTACGTAAGAGCACTGTAGTAGGAGGCGCTCGTTCTGTAACGGATATCTTTGTTGGAAAAGAAACTTGGCGACCCGAGTTCAAATCCTAGACAAGGCAATTTCTTTTCACATTGTGATAATACTATTAGGAGAGATATACGTCCAACTATTGTTCTTCCATCTCTATAACAGAAAAATAAATAGATAAAGAAAGTATGGGTGAGATAGAGAGGGGGTGATCGCACGGAAACGATAACGCTAATCTGTTTCAATAGAGAATAAGGAAAATAGGAAAAGAAAGGGATAAAGAACAAAAACAGTGAAAGGGAGACTATTATACTTTTTACATATTTAACTATTTCGCTATAACCCTTAAGTAAACATGTCAAGCGCTGTAATAATTAAACAATAATACTGTGGTATATCCACAGGTCATACTATTATAGCTTAATCTTTAAAAAATCAACCCAGTTGCCCTTATGTCAAACCACTAACCATTTTTATCACTTTAAATATACGCTCCTACATTTGGGGCGCTGGTGGTTGTCGTCAGTGATGTAATCCGCCGGGTTCATTGGGAAGTTTCGGGTCTTCCATCATCAGACTTCCCTCGCCCTGCTGACCATATCAGAGGTGATCAAACTCTGGGACAACCACCAACAATAACCGCTAAAAGACGTTTGACAGGTCATATTATTATAGCTTAATCTTTAAAAAATCAACCCAATTGCCCTTATGTCAAAACCCTAACCATTTTATCATATATTTGGTAGATGGCGTATGCTGGGGTCTGAGTGTTCTGAGTATGACATTAAACTGCATCTAGTGGTCAGGGTCAAATTCTGAAAACTCTGAGGAATGTGGAGTATCCCATTATCGGTATTATCCCAGGTCCCCCTAACCAGGAATGTTAATACCTGCTAGGGTCCAATCTATGGTGGTCACGTCAAGCCCTAGCACCTATATGATTTTTCCCAACCCTGTTGCCTTTATGGCAAGCCCCAACCCCCTTTTATCATATGGGTACTAGAAGGCGGTGGCTGCGGTTCTACATGTCCTGGGAATGACGTTAAACTCTATCTGATGGTGCGGTTCCAGTTTTGGAGTTTTGGGGAATGTGGAGCACCCCTTCATCACCATTGCTCCCTGGTCCACTCTGACCCGGAGTGGTAGTACCTGTTAGGGTCCAATCTATGGGTTAAATAGAAAAATGTATCTATAAAAAATTGTATTATCCATTAAGAATTGATTTATTTCAAAATTTTATCGGCATTAAATGACCCACTGAGGTTGATATGCCGTAAAACAAAACAAAACAAACCAATCTATGGGTTAAACAGATCAAAAATGAATATTAAAAACGTGTTTAGATAAAATCAGTTAAAAAAAAAAAATTGAATACCAAACAAGAACGAATAAAAGAAAATTTCTTCGGCATAGAATAACCCAACAAGGGTTGACATGCCGTAAAATCCAACCTTCCAACCAGCCTACCTCTCGGGAGAAATTAGAATTTCTTTCTTGTTACCTTTACAACTTTATATCATTCGGTTTGTTTTTTTGTTTTTTTGTTGTTTAGTTTTTTTTTCTTCCTTTTCTTCTTTTCCTAATGTTGCAGTAGTTTCTGTTTAACAATTTGTAATAATTTAAATAACTGCTTTGAAGTTTTAAATTTAGATTTTAATTGCAAGAAAATAGAAAAATTTTAGTCGTAAAAATAGAAATTATTTTTGCATAGTTAAGTAGTTCTAGAATGATTTTAATGTCAATTTTTCCATTCAAAATTAAATTCGATTACGCCATTACTGAAATTTGCTGACTCGAAAATTTAAACTATGTAATTAAAAAAAAAAGTTCCCCTATAAAGTAGCTGGTAAAGAAATATGGAATTTGATTTAAAATGTTTAATGTTAAAAATATTTTTATGTGTATTTATGAGATGAGGATTGAAATGAATAATTATGATATTTCGGACAGTTGTCCTGATCTTTATTGTGTATAAAATTAATGTTAAATATTTTATAAAAATTCACTAGTAGTTGTACATATAGTAGTACAACAAAATGTTAACAATTCTACAAAATATATGTGCTGCATTACCGTGCAACGGAAGAGGAAGCTTCCGGCAAAAAAGTCAACGAGAAAGATAAAAATATATATTTAAAAAAAAGGGAGGACGGAAGAGAGGTCTTCTGGTCAAGAAGCAGGGAGAAGAAGAAGAAATAGATAAAAGAAAAAAAAAGGAAAACGGAAGCGGAGTCTTCCGGTGAAGAGAAAGATAAAGAATATACCGCTCACTTTTGGACTAATACTCTTGCGAAAGTTATGAATCTACTCATTCCCCCAGCTATAGGTTAAATAGTACAATTTCAGTTCTTATATGAGGATAATATTAAATAACCCACGAAGGTTGATATGCCATTAAACAAAGGAAAAATAGAAAATTTATTTTTGGAAATA
>CM042152.1:42363227-42368227 GCA_023376005.1 Doryteuthis pealeii | reverse complement strand
TTCATATCTTACCCAAGGGTATTAGCGCTATGGAACTGAAATTGCCTCGTCCAGGATTTGAACTCGGGGCGACGAGCCCATTTCCAATGACTTTATCCATTACATCACGCGCTTCCATCGCTTTGGACAATCATATAGGTGCTAGGGCTTGAGAGCAGCCGATTGATCGGAGGGGCCCACTCCAACAGCCCGTCTCACTCAAGTAAGGGTCATCGTAGGGTGTTGCATGACATGGACTGCTCAGCCACAAGGATACCACTATTAATCTTTATGGTTTACCACTCACGGCCAAGTAATGACTCCAATGGTGATGTCTTATTCATCTGCAGTAAAGAAATAAAGTAAAGAAATAACAAAAAACTTAGAGAATTAGCATTATAGTCTATTTCAGGGAGCTTAGACAAATAGTCTAAATCTCCCGACTCCTCAGATGATGCCTTTAAAGTAATAAAAAAGTTCATCATTCGCATCTGGTGAGTCGGCAGATATAGACTATTTGTCTAAGCTCCCTGAAATAGACTATAATTCTAAATCTCTAAGTCTTTTGTTATTTCTTTACTTATATATCTGCTCTGTGACTCTAACATTAAGAGCACACATTGAGCACTCAAACTGCGACTTGTGGCGTAAGGAAGATTTCTTCTCTGGACTTTTGAATTATATATATATATATATATATATATATATATATATATATATATATATATATATATATTGTAAGTGCAATATTATCTGTGTGGCAACTACTAAACATCGTTTCCCATTTATATTTCCGCAAGACTAAGCAAATATTTTTTTCCTTTCATAAATATTTTTCGAGTTCTTTGGCGTAAGGTTTCTACAACGATTTGAAGTAGGTAAATAGCCTCCTTCAGATAAAACACGCTCCTCACACCTGCTTCAGGAATTTTGTTGGCTATGTTTACTGTGCAGAATCAATCATAAGAATGTTAAGAGTCTTTAATTGAATTACGAATCATTTTTAAAGTATTTAGAGGCGTTCGGTGTGAAACGGTTCCTATCGTACAAAATGGACACTGTGACCCGACTTCAAATTCTGAAGGAGGCTGTTTACAATTTGAATTTTTGAGATGTTTTGATAATTTCTAATATTTAGATTTTTCGATCTTTTGTCCTCGTCTTTATTGTTATATAGACAACGTTCCATCCGATGTACCCTCCGGCCCTATTAAGGTGTACCTGATCATGGTTAATGGAAGAGTATTTGATTGAATTAGGAATACTTTTTAAATATTTAGATGCGCTTGGTGAGAAACGGTTCCAGTCGTACCAAATTGACACTATAATGTAAGTTCAAATTTTGAAGGAGGTTGTTTACAATTTGTCTGAATCTTTTTAGATGTTTTGATAATTTTTATTATTTAGATTTGTCGGCGTTTGTCCTCATCATTTTTTTGTTTGTTATATAGACAACGTCTCGGCCAATATACCCTCCGGCGCTTTTCCAGGTGTACCTGCTCATAATTAACGGAATGAGAACAGTCTATCCTGGTGTATTGAATAAGGGGTTTGGTTCGAAGATTCAAAAAGACTCCCAATTACACTATGAAGGATCATAATTTCGATAAGAAAGTTTGACAACAAACATCAGAAGACGACCGGAGGGCACATCGGCCGAAACATTAAGTATATAACAAGAAAGTACGAAAAATGTAAATAATATAGAAAATGTTTACATGATAATATTAAATTACTTTGGTAATATAATATATATAATATATATCTAAATATATATATTAAACTTATAAATATAAAGACATTTTCAATAACTTTTAAATATAAAGACATTGAACCAACGCACTGAAGAGGTTTGCGGTAGCATGCGATGAACCAAAATGGTCGTGGACTGTCCCTTGTCCATATCAATATATAAATATATAAAACCTTATATATTTATTTTATCTTATTATATAATATATATATTATATATAATATATATATATATATATATATATATATTAGGAAAGGCGGGTGTTGCTATAATTGGAACGTCGTAGGAAAGGACACGACGAGACAGAGTTTGACATCCTGGACGAAGCTGTTGCATTCAGATAGCGCTCTTCACCTTCCAGATAGGAGTAAACTGTAGAGCGGGATGGGCTCTTACACTTTGGTTAGGCAACCAGTCTAGTAGATTAAACTTCGCTTAAGAAATTGACTTGTGTTACAGCTCTTGCTCGTGCGGAGGGTTTTTGGCATATATATATATAATATATATATATATATATATATATATATATATATATATATATTATAATGTGTGTGTGTGTAATGTGGTGTGTGTGTAAATTAAATTAAATAAATATATATATATCTCTATTAACAAAATATGCTTATATATATATGTAATATAATGTATACTGCATATATATATAATATATATATATAATATTATCATAATATATAATATATATATATATATATATATTATATATATATATATATATAATTATGTACTTTATCATAGTAAATTTACTCTAACCAACGTATGAGCACTTTATATTTGTTATATCGCTGCCATATCATTGTGAATCTTGCATCAACTAACCATGTGGACCATTTTCACCGGGTAAGTTACCTTTTTTCACAAACACCATATAATATAATATATATATTATATATGTGTGTGGTTGTGTGTGTGTGTGTATATACATATATATAAATATATATATATATATATATAATATATAATATATACTACACTACCAAAATATGTAACAACAAGTACTAACAGAAATGGATTGATACAAGTAACCGTGAGCATCCCTCTATAGCACACCGATCTTTTAGATTTCTTCTGGCGAACGGATATTTCTTCCCGAAATATTAAAAAGTAATAAATCCCAGTAAATTACAAACAAACCAGTCTACGAGAAGGAAAACTCAAAAGGGATTCAAACCTGTAAACCCTACTTCACAAAACTGAACTCGTGTCACATCCTGCTCGTGAGGGGAGTTTGATGAATACATAAGACTAATAAAGCTGTCTCTTTCTGACGGAGCAATGTTATTTCAACCAACAGATCATCATTATTTGTTCGTGGCAAAATACATTTTAAGGAATGCCAAAAGACTACATCATATTCTAGGTTGTTGTTGTTGGATCAAAGTCAACGTATGCCAACACATCGTACACCATAAAACAACTGCCCATTAATCATGAACTTCCTTATCCCGGTGTCAGCCATTCCCATACCATAGTCAATCCGTGTGAATTGTGATTCTTTTAAGGAAGATCCATCTCCTGCAATATCAACTTCCTTGACGAGGCCATAATTAGAATGTTGATCTTGATTTGGCTAGACTATCTACCTATTTACTTATGTAGATTTTTACCTAGACTCATATGTGGTTTTTTTTTTTTTCTCAATCTGATCTGGCCTTCTTAATTATGGGTTCCCATATTGTATTCATTTCTATGCTAGGTCTACTTAACAGCCCAGTACAAGCCTATCATTGTGCTGATTCCTTTGAGGCGTCTTCCTTCCAATGTTCTTCTCCTATCTATTATTCTAACTTCATGCCCATAAGGCGAGATGGTTTCCATTTTCATTTCATATATGGTCAGCCATACCCGATTTTTCTATTTTTTCCCTCGGACACTGCTTTACGATGTCTTCTAGTCTTACTTTCAGTGGGCGGCAGGTTTCACCTTTGTATTCTTTGCCACAGCTGCATGGGATGGAATACACACAATTTTTGGGTATGTTATATTCTGTTGAGGGCTTGACTCCAAACATCCAGAGAAATAATGGCATGATATGTTGGGCTACAGCCTCTAGGAGTAAAGTTGAAAAATGTGACATATATATATATATATATATATATTATATATATATATATATATATATTATATAAGATGAAACATCTGGAGCTCAACGTAACGTTTATTTAAGGTTACACATTGATTGTATTATGTCTATAATGGACCAATGCTTTTCAGTCATATAGTAAAATACAGCGAACAGTGGCTCGATATACTCCAACCTTAGTATTGATTGAAAACCCCCTTTCATTTCATAGGCGACCGAGAAATATTCCAAAAGAATTACTTGTTTTGAAATGAATTAATCTATTAGAAATATATGCACCCTCTAAGTGCAAGTATTTAATGTTTTAAACCAATGAAATAAAGTATACATATTATTAAGAAAGGCTAATGAAACTAAATAAGAATGCAGATAAAAGATTTGAAATAGACGGGTATAAATCGAAAAATAGAACAACTGAAGCTTACTCTTCCATCACTTCCGTCTTGTATTTGCTAATCTTCCTAATTTAACTATTTAGTTAAAATAGGAAGTAAAGAATAACATTTCAGTTATTTACTCTTGTTTAATGGATTCTTTTTTAAGATTCTTATCTCATACTCATTCCATAAATTACCAAACAATTCAGGAATCAATAATACTAAGCACATATTTATTAAATCATTTTTAATCAATGTGCCAAATTAGCCTTCCCATTCCACTGTATCACTATTGTATTTATATATAAATGTAATTGAATGTTATTAGTATGTTGAGATAGACCACAGTATTAATAATGTAAAACAATTTTATTAATAATTGAGGTTTAAATAAAAATAAAATCATGGAGAATGTGATGTAAATAACAAAGGGAATTGTGACTTGAGTAGTAATATAGTTTCGGTTGCAGACAAAAACACACACACAATCTCCATTATAATAAAATATTAATACCCGTGTTCCTTAAAAGTACGAACGTTATCATATTGCAACAACCTCTGGTTCAAAATGAGACCGTCCAAATCGTACAGAAAGAGAAGCAGAAATGTAAATCCTAATTATCTGTTATTGGTAATCCGCCGAATTCTTTTTTAAATTTTTTATTAGTGTCGTCACCTCAGATAAATAATGGAACATTCCGTTTTTAAAATAAAAAAGAAAGGAAGAAAAGGAATGCTACGCAGAAAAAGATATACGAAAGGGAAGGAGGGGAGGAGGCTGAACAGGGGT
>CM042152.1:42354429-42359220 GCA_023376005.1 Doryteuthis pealeii | reverse complement strand
AATTTCACAGCACTTTATTGTTTTTAAGTTCCGTTTTTGTTTTTTGTATTGAAGGTTAATATGTCTTTTGATTGATAGCTTTCGTTGTTATCCTAGTAGACCAAATAAGCAGTGTGGTCTCCGTGGTGTTATCTAACTCTGCGCTGCAACATCCGTATTAGCGAGTACGAACTCCTGTCCAGCATAAATCCAGAAAAGTACGCTTTCATTATGCGCTCACATAACGCACTCTCACACCCTTTTTAAGAACTCATTGCACATTCGGTTTTCGTAACACCGGGTCGCCAGCTTCGGCGCGCTGGACTGTCGAAAGTTTAATAATACGTCGATCCCAGTTGGCTATCCCCCGGGCTTTTTGTCATTCCACCCCATGACTTTTGCTTGTGGGCCCACATTAAAACAGGCCTTTGCCAAAAGCCCATACAAGTGCGCGGTATATAGCAAATACCCGTCGGCTTGCACACCACTCCATCCTACCGTAAACGCACCTGACAGCGGCTGTGCGCGTAACGCATAACTACAATAAGAATCTATCGAAATGAAATGAATTCTGAGGCTGAATTTGAAAATACCCCATTAGACAGTTAAAATACCAAGAAATAAAGATATACATGATATATGATGTTGGCTTAATTTGCATACTAGTATTTTACAAAAACCGTTTAATAAATTAATTAATATTCGTTAATCTGCATCTCTAAATAAATTCTTTTATTAGTCAAATTATCTAAAATCAATTCCTATGAATAAATTAATCAACAACAATTAAAGAACTGATTTAAAATAAGCGTAATTTTTTTTAAATGCGTACTTATTTAACTTCGTTAATAATTAGCCTAACTTTGATATATTCATTATATTTTAAAACCTAATACATTACATCCGGAGCAGCGCATGCCTATCATTATAATTGCACAAAGTCAAGTATGTATTAAAAAAAAGTGTCTAACAAAGTTTTCTTGAACTTTTGTTGTAGGTGAGTCTATCTAATCCATCCATAATCACTTGAAAGTGTTGATTGAGCATCACAACTAACAAAGGTAATATTTTTATTTTTCAGATTTCTTTACTTACCTACAAAAATCAAACCAGTATTTATCTTACACAAAAGTTACTTAACATGTGTTGACCAACTATCATCTTTCCGATCTCAATTAAAATCTTGCCTGCATAATACTGCATCTAATGGAGGTAACCCAATCCTAGAGCTCTGAGGATTTTTGATCACCCATTCAGTCGCCGTACTCCAGGAACCTCTACCCGAATGTAAGTAAAGTTAAGCTTAACCATACTTATTCTGCGCTGTCCTTCGAGTATATCTCTTCATATGGTCTGTTGGGATGCCTAACGGTGTTTTTTTTCTCTACTATTCGGCTGTTTCGTATTGATATGGGATGTTGATACTGTGTTATATCTATAAGCTGAAATACTTAGGGTTCTCTTGGGTTCTTCTGCCTTTTTATCCGTGTAGTTTTTTTAATAACAACAAATTCTTGCCTAGTGGTTTTTTTTTTGTTCGCAGTCTTTATTAAATCAACCAAAGTAAATAACTCGAGAACACACCGTATCTTCGTTATGTCGGCTTCAAGCACTCAAAAACCCAGACCACTATGCTTTTCAACGTTTCTCTGTTTACTCTTCCCACTTTTGGCTTGGCTCGACTAATCAAAAGTCAGGCCAATTACTTACATGCTAAATAACACGTCTCATTATTACTGATTATTTTTTTTTTTTCCATATCCACCTCTTTCAATTTCCACCAAAACGCATCACACGTCACTACTGCTGACGTCATACCTTGCCATGCACTCACATTGTCTTGGACAACTAGCAAAATCCAGCATCATCAAATCTGGCGCGACACTGAATGACTGTCAAAGCATAATTTTCGAACTTGCGTCCGCCAATGATAAACAGCTAAGGTCGCAGATCCTGAAATGGATCGATAATTATCTTATATCATTATTGATAGAACCACAAAAATCGTATTTCGTCGACCCGAGTTCAAATCTAGACGAACTGTTGTATTCACTAACGGCTAATACCTATGAAAAATTTAGTTCGACATCAACCACTCTAAAGATCTTGGCTCAACATTGTTGACTCGAGAGAAGCGATCCAAAATGCTGCGACTTTTCAAACAACATATTTATGAAAACAGCATGCAGTTTGAGCAGCAAATCACATTAGCCATTCTACGCGATTCTAATGCCATGCGAAAGATCGTCAGGAGTAATGACCGACAGATTATTTCTGAGAGAAATCATGCAATCGTTTTAATAGCAGGACCTGATGTATCGTGACTATTATCATTTCCTCCTTGAGTTTCCTCACACCATCGCTCAGCTGATGACTCATCGAGTTCTCCAGTGACTCATTCTGATTATTCTAGCAGATTTATTATTATTATGATTATTATATTATTATTAGGGTTTCACATCTCCATACCGTGTTAACTGGAGCTGAGTGACAGGAAGTTTCCTCAGTATCCAGGACTCTTCTGCAGTATTCTAGCAATCATACAAGTTTGTAGTTTGGATAGCGTACGATTCTTCCTCTGATTCCAATCACCCAAATATTTTCCAGAGCTTTCGGGTCCAGCCACGAGCCACCATTACAATTGTACGACCCTTCCCCTCATGTTTCCACGACTCCCTCAGTTTTCTGGCAAGGTCCAAGTATTTGTCTAATCTTTCGCTCTCTTTCATTTGCACCCCTGTGTAGCCGGACGACAAAATCCAGTAATGACAGGCTCTCTTTTTCTTGTCGATTAAACTAGGTCCGTCTTCTGTCCGATTAATGATCGTTTTTACCTCGAAGTCCAGAGATTATGCGTCTCATTCTCCAAGACAGGTTCTGCTTGTGCATATATTATTATATTATTATTATTATTATTATATTTTATAATTATTATTATTATTATCATCATTATAATTATAATTATATTATCATTCATATTATCACCATCTATATATAATTATAATAATTATTATAATTATCATCATAATAATATAATATAATTCTTATATTTATTATCATCATGAATTATAATTATAATTATTATTATTATTATCATCAGTTATATTATTATTAATATTATTATTATATATTATTATTATTAATTATTTCAATATTTTGCTTCTTATGAGCTTGCC
The DNA here is from genome assembly GCA_023376005.1 of Doryteuthis pealeii. Taxonomy (NCBI): domain Eukaryota; kingdom Metazoa; phylum Mollusca; class Cephalopoda; order Myopsida; family Loliginidae; genus Doryteuthis; species Doryteuthis pealeii. The sequence continues at coordinate 42,356,065 of CM042152.1, read as the reverse complement.
GGATTAGATTACATTAAAATGCCCTTAGCAACTATTATTAACGTGACAAATTTTCTTTTTTTTATATTGGCTTACTCTACGCTTCAGGTCGCGACCGCGTTACACCAGAAAAAGTCCTCAGACCATAACTATTCCTGACAAAAAAAACAAAATAATAATAATTCATTCGGACACGCGACAGAACTTGAAATGGAAAGAAAACCATTTTTTTGGATTGAGATAAAAAAAAGAAAAAAGACAATTGCTAATATGTAAGATTGAGTACTTGCTTGAAAGTCGAGTTTATCGTATTTGTCTCGGTGCATGCTATCTGCATACCATCCATCATTTATCACAATCATCGATTTTACGCCACATAGGACAATTTTCTACATATACTGTAAACCTTAAAAAAACATAGAGCATTAAAAACAAAATAACCCAATAAAATGAAAGAAAGATTAATTCTTCAAAAAAATTTGGTCGTATTCCCATCCGTCCAGTTAAATTCTCCAACGTTCCATCCTCGTTTCAATGCGAAAAACAACGTAAACATAAAAAATTTAAAGAAAAAAACAAAAAAACAAAAAAACTCTACCCACCAAACAACACACACAACCAGCTCCCACTCACAACAAAACTCGATCGTAAACACAAAAGAAAAAAATAAAGAATTCAATAATATAAAATACAAGCAAATAATATATTTCGTGTACAGGATACGGATAAAAATTACAGAGCATTCAATATTATCATTCATTGTAGTGAGAGAAAAAAAATGAAAATATGAATATTCATTGAATTCTCTGTAAATTGCGTCACGCCCTGTTTGTTTGCCTAAATTTGATAAGTTAAAAATACTGCCAAATAGCTGGAATAGTAAATTTGACCTGGAAACAAATTTTATTGAGACACACAACCTAATTTTCTGCGTCTCTTCGGAAAATTAGCCATGCATACAGGATAGACAGAGAATAGGACAGAAATCGTTAAGCATTGGTCCGATGTAATGTAAAACTCTACTAAATGGCGGTTGGCTGTTGGTCGGTTGCGATTTTACGGCAGTCAACAAGGGTTATTTTATTCCGCTAGAATTTGTTTCATTCAGTTCTTTAGCTACTCGATTTTCCAAAATTGGAACTTCTCCATTAATGAATTTAACGTCATATCCACATACACACGTATAGATTTATATACACAAACACATATGAATTAATTTACACAAACCACACACACACACACATACACACACATATATAAAATATAATATATATGTTGAAAAAGAAATAAAGAAAAAAAGTATTGAATGGACAAAAAAGGATTATCTTAATTAAATCCTTATTTTTGAAATCCAAAAAATAAGGATTATTCTGAGGAAGCGTCCATTTCTTTGTGGGATGAACATTTCTATATTTTTTCTATTATATTTTATTTCATTTTTATTTAAAAATAATAATAGATAGAATAATGTACACATGGATGAACTCCTGACCGAAACACATGTAAGTAAATTAATTAAAAATAATCCTATTTATCCAATCAATACTTTCTTTCCTTATTTTTCTTCAACATACCGTCGGATTCATTTCCATTTTCAATCTACATATATATGATATGTGTGTGTGTGTGTGTGTGTTGTGCGTACTGTTCTATATGC
>CM042152.1:42331929-42351929 GCA_023376005.1 Doryteuthis pealeii | reverse complement strand
GTTTGCCATTACCCATTCTATGCCGAAATAGCTTATAGAAGGAAAAAATAGAGGGGGGAAATAAATATTTGTTTGTTCTACTTTGATCAGTCTTCGATCTCCAGTCTGTTTAAGATAGGTTTCAAGTAAATGTTCTTTGTTGAGGGGCGCGGCAAAAACAAGCGAGTCAACGCCTTATTCGCAGGCTACAACCACTGTCGTCGTCGTCATCGTCGTCATTGTCTACCAGCAGCTGAAGTCGCAACACTGTTACTGCCGTCACCCCACTTCTACATATACTGCCGTTTCCCCTTATCATCCGGGCACATCAGTCGAACATCGCGCCCGTGCACAATTCTCGTGCATTCGGATGGACGCGTGTAGGCCCCAACACCCGGGCACCTGAATTGCACCTCGCGTCCCACCCAGTGCCTAAATTCATTTCTTTGCATTCCGAGGGCGCGGGTTCGACTCCTGCAGGCAAGGCACTCTCACTCTTTTTCCAAATGAGTACGGTGGTACTTGTTCTCCGTCACAATATGGATAGAACACTTTTTTATTCTAAATCATGTTTGCCTAGCACTTTAGATATTTAAAAAATATATAGTTTAAATTTAATACATACTCAACAAGAAGTATAAAAAACGTTTTGTGGTATAAAATAGCTCAAGGTTGACATGCCGTAAACTAAACACAGCTCAATATAAACGGAGGCAGAGAGGCGTGTTATTTTTAACCTATCTTTAAACAACGGAAAATGGCCGTTTTATGAAGACATAAGCCGCACCCCAGCAGGCTTAGTACGAATTTGAACAAAAAAATCAACTTTGGAAATATTTGGTTTTTCATTGCCTGAAGCCCGAATGTTACACGCAACTGCAATTAATAGGCATATTCTTATGTTATAAACGCACACAGACCACCCCACTTGTAGGCCTGTTAGTAGGCTCGCTTCGTCTCGCTTCGAGGCAAAATACGAGCGCTTGTGAGAATCAAACGCCCTTCATTATCTTCAAGGCAAGCTTATCAAACCATCGATTGTATTAGTGTCGCTGATTAGTTTATTATGCATTAGGCCCACAAACTTAGTAAGAATCGAACTAATTATAATTCTGCAGCCAATTATTGCTCTAAAAGAAATGCAAGCAAATGACGATTTCTAAATCTTTAGTTGCAGTTGGTTGGTTGGGTATGGATTTTACGGCCTGCCAACCCTTGTTGGTTATTTCATGGTGAGACATTGTTCCATTTAATCTATGTATTATTTGATTTTTTCGCGACTATTGTCCTCATCTTTAATGTTATCTGTACAACGTTTCGCCGATATGACACCCTGCGGTCGGACTCGGAACCTTCTCTTCGAAATCCGGAACCTTCCTTGTCGTAATCGGAGCTTTCACGGAACTTTGAACCAGCCTTTATTCATCTACGGCGGGTATACTGTTCTCATTCCGCTAACCATGACTGTGGTACAGGCTTGTTGTTAATTATTTTTCTATGTTACTGTCGCCCTTGACCAGGAGTAACCTGCAGCCTAGAGATAACTACAACTTAAAACCGTATTTACCGAACGCCTATATCCACTACGCCATGTGTACAATTTTTCAGAGTGAATTTTGCAGGAACTTATAAACCTAATGTCTGTCTTACCTAACTATGTATTACTTATGTAGATTCTCCAAATCCGACAAGAAATACTGAAGAAGGCCGGAGTCACATCGCCGAAACCGTGTAGAGGATAACAAATACAGATGAAGACAAAAGTGGGAATAATTTAAATAATACAAATTATCAAGTCCAGCGTAATAATTTAGAGAAATATTATTCATTCTTGTATCAAAGTCAATTTTAAACACATCTTTAATACTCATATTGGATCTATTTATCCCATAGATGGATCCCTAACAGTACTACCACTCCGCGGTCTGGTTGACCAGGAGTAATGGGGATAAAGGGGTACCACATTCCCCAGACCTCCAGAATCATATACTTCCCGATTAGATGAAATTTAGCGTCATACCCAGAAGAATAAGACTAGCTGGTAATTGATAAAAAGGTTGGGGGATCCCAACTCATAGATTGTCCCATCTATGAAGTTAAATAGAAAAACATGAGTCTTAAACAAAATTGTATTATGCATAAGAATGAATTTATTTCACAACTTTGTCGGTATTAAATGACCCAACGAGGTTGATGTGCCGTAAAACCAACAAACCAAAAGAGTTCTAATCTATATAAAGCATTTTAGAATGTATTTTAACTCTCTGCCGAGATGCAAACCCCAAGCGACAGAGCGAAATTAATTATGGATAGTTTATTCTAGAATCGGACTTTATTTCCAAAGAACCTTATATTTTCTTGTCGATGATGTGACTCAAGCTCAATTTTTAAGCGGAGTTTAACAGATTTAATTTAGAGTACTTTATAGACCAGTTGTTCTACTAAGAGTTGAAAGCCTAAAACTGCCCCACTATTTACCATAGCTAGAGGGAGAATATTTCCATGCATAGCTTTCCCTAGCGTATATATCACTGAAATTCGTAAACAATTGCGACATGCCAGTTACGGGAATTTATGTGACGTTATGCGGTGAGGGGACAAGACATGGGTTGATGCATACCCCCTTTCTTGCAGGTATTAATTCTAGATCAGTGGTTCCCAATCTTTTTCTATTCCTTAAAAGAGATTTCTCTGACCTCGCACCCTACAATTTATACCTTTGTTCAAAAATGAATTCCTACTACAGATGTATCAACAAAAGATCATACATATTTTTCACTCTCTAAAATCTAATTTAATATGTAATATGTTCTTCACATGATGAGGTAATGATAATAATTGAAATAAAGATAACAAAATATAAATAATATATAATTACAAAAGAAAAATAATAATCTAACTTGAACGGACGCTTCTCGCACCCCTGAAAAGAATGCTCGCCACTCCCAGTGGATGAGCACCCTCAGGGTATGAGCACCCCGGTTGGGAATCCATCTGTTTCTAGATGAATATAAAACAATCTCACTGTTAAGCATTACGTAAAAAAGTAAAGAAGTGGAGTAGCCTATTGTCAGTATCAGCCGAATAGCGAGGGAGTCTTCCTCATTTCACAAGCGCTAGAACAGGGAAATGTTTTTGCATCTGATGGGGAGTGCCACACTACCATCAGCTCTTGGTAAATTATGAATTTTTGTTTAGTAAATTAGGGTGTCCCAGAAAAAAACTGAACTCACACATTTTTAATAAAACTGTTAATTTTAACTAGTGGGGGTTTAAGGTTAGGGTTAGGGTTAAGTTGGAGTTTAGGGTTAGTTTTAGGTTAGTTAGTTTAATGGGAAAATAAATAAATATATGGGTTCTATTTTTTTCGGTCACCCCTGTACTGGATGACCCAGAAACCTAACCTACCTCCAACCCTAACCCTAACCCTAACCCTAACCCTAAACACCCCTAGTTAAAATTTAACAGTCTTATTACAAAATTTGTGGGTCTTGTTTTCTGGGACACCCTAATTTACTAACAAAATTTATAATTACCAGGCTCTGTCACTACTGCATAGATCCAAGCCGTGCTACTCATGTGCTGAGTCGGCGATGGCCGTATCGATTCCGAACCTTATGGTACCCAGCATCTCCTGACGAGAAAGTAATTACAGGACAAAGGAAAAAATCTCAGGAAAAGAAAATTCGCGTCGCCAGAGATAAAAGAGAAGATATAGGAAAAGTGACGGCCGATTATGGGAGAAATAGAATAGAAAAAAAAATAAAAATAAAAACAGAATGACATAAAGAATCCCAGTGGAGTCTCATGCAAACGATTAAAGACCGTGAGGACAGTCATTAAAAAAAAAAAAAAAAAGGAAAGATAAAATATAAAAGTTGGACGAAATAAAATAAAATGCAAAAAAAAAAAAAAAAAAAAAAAAAAAAAAAAAACAAGAGCGTGTTGGAGACGAACGACGAATTAAAATTAGATAGAAATAAATCAGAAATACAGAGAAACCAAGGTGACTTTTGCGTCGTTGATCTGCGCATGGCGTCATCGATGTGCGAGGCGCATGCGTGCTCTTATGGAACTTTTACATTTTGAGATAAAATAAAAAGAAAAAAAAAGAAGAAAAAGACGCTTATCGTAGAGCAAAACTATTTCTTTCGCTCGCACACATATTCGCGGGGATGATTTATTTTAATGATTATTTATTGTTCGCCTTTTTTTTCATCACGAAAGAAAAGTGCGTACGGCCATTCGAATTGAAGTGAATATCGACAAAAAAGATCTATTTTTAAAATGTAAAAATTACTATTAAAAAAAATACAAGAAAAAAACAAAAACAAAAAAAAAAACAAAGAATAAAAGATGATAATTATAACTCGGAAATACACTTTAACGAAAGACGTACTTTAAGATACTTGTAAAAAGAGAGTAAAAGAAAAAGCTAACATTTTCTCTCTATCTCTCTCCCTGTCACACTTTATATATATATATTATATATATATATAATAATATACATATAGATATATATTTAAAGTACACACACACATACACACACACACACACGCACATATAATATATATAATATATATATATATATATTTACACTACAATAGCCATACATAGTGAACACATACGTAATAACATATAATAATATATATATATATATTATATATATATATATATATAATATATATATATATACATACTCAATCATTTCTCTCACATAATTTGCACATATTCGTATGCATTTAAAATTGCACTGTACTAATAATTAGACGTGGCCACTCAAGAAAAGTGCATTCATTTTAATGCATTAGAAGTGCACATATATGAGGAATAAGTGATATAAATATATAATAAAACATTATAAACATATATATATATTAACATATATATATAATATATATATAATTTGAGAGAGAATTGTTCTTAATTGAAGTCGTACCTAATTTTTAAAATTTAATTAATTAATAATTAATGAATTAGCGGTAATGCCTATTCAAATTAACGGATAAGACAATTTGAATAGGTATCCCGCCTAATTCATTAATTAATTATTAATTAAATTTTCAAAAATTAGGGTATCAAAAACACATCGTCTGTTTATTTCTCATATATATATATATATATACTTATATAGTATATATATATATATATATATATATATAATATATGCTGAATGGTTAGGAATGGACGGTTTGAAAACTACTTATAATAACGACGTTGTTGAACTTTACAGTAATACAATGAAGATTTGGGATCCAACTTTTCCCTTCCAACAAGGGAAAAAAGTAATGAAAGACTGGCCCTTTAACCTTGGTTAACAATATGAGAAGGGGAATTCAAACCTATTAAACTCTGCTTAAGGAATTACCTTGTGTCACATCCTGGATGTTGAATTAGTATATAATATAGTATATATACTTAATTCTCCCAAACAATCAGGATGTGACACAAGGTCAATTCCTTAAGCAGAGGTTTAATAGTTGAATCAGAGATTTCCTCTCCTAATTGTTTGCCTAACCAAGGTTAAAGGGCCCAGTCTTCATTACTTTTTTCCCCCTAGTTGGAAGGGAAAAATTGGATCCAAAATCTTCCAATTGTATTAGCACTATGTAAAGTTCAAAACAACGTCGTCCAGTATTATAAGTAGTTTCAAACCGTCCATTTCCTAACCATTACAGAACATATTATATATATATATATATATATAAATATAATATATATATATATATATAATGAGAAATAAACAGACGATGTGTTTTGATACCTAATTTTTGAAAATTAATTAATAATTAATTAATGAATTAGGCGGGAATACCTATTCAAATTGTCTATCCTTACATTGAATAGGCATTACCGCCTAATTCATTAATTATAAATTAATTAATTTTTCAAAAAATAGGTACGACTTCAATTAAGAACATATCTCTTCTCAAAATATATAATATATAATATATATATATATATAAATATATGTTTATATGTTTATATATATTTATAATTTATATTATATCCATATATATATGTATTTATATATATTATTTATATATATTTATATATAGTATTTATTATATTATATATGTATTTATAATATATATATATATATATATATATATAATAGTAATATATATATACTCTCATATATGTGCACTTCTAATGCATTAAAATGAATGCACTTTCTGAGTGGCCACGTCTCAATTATTAGTACATGCAATTTTAAATGCATACGAAATATTGCAATTATGTGAAGAGAATGATTGAGTATGTATACATATATAATATATACATATATATTAATATAATATATACTAAATATATATTATATATATATATATACGTAATGTGTGTCACTATGTATGGCTATGTACGTGTAATAATATATATATATATATAATATATATAATATGTGCGTGTGGTGTGTGTAGACTATAATATAAATATAATATACATATATAATATATATATATATATATTACAAATGTGACAGGGAGAATATAGAGAGAAAATTTCACTTTTTCTTTTACTCCTTTTACAAGTATCTTAAAAGTACGTCTTTCGTTAAAGTGTATTCGAGTTATAATTATCATCTTTTATTTCTTGTTTTTTTTTTTTTTTTGTTTTTTTTCTTGGTATTTTTTTAATAGTAATTTTTACATTTTAAAAATAGATCTTTTTTGTCGATATTCACTCAATCGAATGCCGTACGCACTTTTCTTTCGTGATGAAAAAAAGGCGAACAATAAAATAATCATCAAAAATAAATCATCCCCGCGAATATGTGTGCGAGCGAAAGAAATAGTTTTGCTCTACGATAAGCGTCTTTTTTTTCTTTCTTTTTTTTCTTTTCTTTTATCTCAAAATGTAAAAGTCCATAAGAGCCACGCATGCGCCTCGCACATCGATGACGCATGCGCAGACAACGACGCAAAAAAGTCACCTTGGTTTCTCTGTATTTCTGATTTATTTCTATCTAATTTTAATTCGTCGTTTCGTCTCCAACACCGCCTGTTTTTTTTTTTTTTTTTTTTTTTTTTTTTTTTTTTGCATTATTTTATTTCGTCCCAACTTTATATTTTATCTTCCTTTTTTTTTTTTTAATGACTGTCCTCACGGTCTTTATCGTTTGCATGAGACTCCACTGGGAATTCTTTATGTTCATTTCGTATTTTATTTTTTTCTATTCTATTCTCCCCATAATCGGCCGTCACTTTTCCTATATCTTCTCTTTTATCTCTGCGACCGAATTTCTTTTCCTGAGATTTTTTCCCTTTGTCCTGTAATTACTTTTCTCGTCAGGAGAGCGGTACCATAAGGTTCCGGAATCGATACCGGCCATCGCCGACTCAGCACCATGAGTAGCACGGCTTGGATCTATGCAGTAAAGTGAAGAGCTGGGTAATTATAAAATTTTGTTTAGTAAATTAGGGTGTCCCAGAAAAAAACAAGACCCACAAATTTTGTAATAAAACTGTTAATTTTAACTAGGGGTGTTTAGGGTTAGGGTTAGGGTTTAGGGTTAGGGTTGGAGGTAGGGTTAGGGTTTCTGGGTCATCCAGTACAGGGTGACCCAGAAAAAAATAGAACCCATATTATTTATTTATTTTCCCATTAAACTAACCCTAAACCCTAAAACTAACCCTAAACTCCAACCTTAACCCTAACCCTAACCTTAACCCCCCACTAGTTAAAATTAACAGTTTTATTAAAAAATGTGTGAGTTCAGTTTTTTTCTGGGACACCCTAATTTACTAAACAAAAATTCATAATTACCAAGAGCTGATGGTAGCTGTGGCACTCCCCATCAGATGCAAAAACAATTTCCCTGTTCTAGCGCTTGTGAAATGAGGATAGACTCCCTCGCTATTCGGCTGATACTGACAATAGGCTACTCCACCTTCTTTACTTTTTACGTAATGCTTAAACAGCTGAGATTGTTTTATATTCATCTAGAACAGATGTTCCCAACCAGGGGTGCTCATACACCCTGAGGGTGCTCATCCACCCTGGGAGTGCGAGCATCTTTTCAGGGGGTGCGAGAAGCGTCCGTTCAAAGTTAGATTAATTATTTTTCTTTTGTAATTAATATTATTTATATTTTTGTTTCTTTATTTCAGATTATTATCATTACCCTTCATCATGTTGAAGAACATATTACATATTAAATTAGATTTAGAGAGTGAAATATGTATGATCTTTTGATACATCTGTAGTAGGAATTCATTTTTGAACAAAGGTATAAATTGTAGGGGTGCGAGGTCAGAGCAAATCTCTTTTAAGGAATAGAAAAAGATTGGGAACCACTGATCTAGAATTAATACCTGCAAGAAAGGGGGTATGCATCAACCCATGTCTTGTCCCCTCACCGCATAACGTCACATAAATTCCCGTAACTGGCATGTCGCATTGTTTTACGAATTTCAGTGATATATACGCTAGGGAAAGCTATGCATGGAAATATTCTCCCTCTAGCTATGGGTAAATAGTGGGGCAGTTTAGGCTTTCAACTTTAGTAGAACAACTGGTCTATAAAGTAACTCTAAATTAAAATCTGTTAAACTCCGCTTAAAAATTGAGCTTGAGTCACATCATCGACAAGAAAATATAAGGTTCTTTGGAAAATAAAGTCCGATTCTAGAATAAACTATCCATAATTAATTTCGCTCTGTCGGCTTGGGGTTGCATCTCGGCAGAGAGTTAAAATACATTCTAAAATGCTTTATATAGATTAGAACTCTTTTGGTTTGTTTGGTTTTACGGCACATCAACCTCGGTGGGTCATTTAATACCGACAAAGTTGTGAAATAAATTCATTCTTAATGCATAATACAATTTTGTTTATAAACTCATGTTTTTCTATTTAACTCATAGATGGGACAATCTATGAGTTGGGATCCCCCCAACCCTTTTTATCAATTACCAGCTAGTCTTATTCTTCTGGGTATGACGCTAAATTTCATCTAATCGGGAAGTATAGATTCTGGAGGTCTGGGGAATGTGAAGTACCCCTTTATCCCCATTACTCCCTGGTCAACCCAGACCCGGAGTGGTAGTACCTGTTAGGGATCCATCTATGGGATAAATAGATCAAAATATGAGTATTAAAGATGTGTTTAAAAATTGACTTTGATACAAGAATGAATAATATTTCTCTAAATTATTACGATGGGACTTGATAATTTGTATTATTTAAATTATTCCCACTTTTGTCTTCATCTGTATTGTTATCTCTACAACGTTTCGGCCGATGTGACCTCCGGCCTTCTTCAGGTATTTCTTGTCGGATTTTGGAAGAATCAAACATAAGTATACATAGTCTAGGTAAAACAAGACATTAGGTTTATAAGTTCCCAAAATTCACTCTGAAAAATTGTACACATGGCGTAGTGGATATAGGCGTTCGGTAAATACAGTTTTAAGTTGTAGTTATCTCTAGGCTGCAGGTTCAGTCCTGGTCAAGGGCGACAGTAACATAGAATAATAATTAACCCAGCCTGTACACAGTCATGGTTAGCGGAATGAGAACAGTATACCCCCGTAGATGGAATAAAGGGCTGGGTTCAAAGTTCCGTGAAAGCTCCCGATTACGACAAGGAAGGTTCCGGATTTCGAAGAGAAGGTTCCCGAGTCCGACCTGCAGGGTGTCATATCGGCGAAACGTTGTACAGATAACATTAAAGATGAGGACAATAGTCCGAAAAAATCAAATAATACATAGATTAAATGGAACAATGTCTTCACCATGAAATAACCCAACAAGGGTTGGCAGGCCGTAAAATCCAACCAACCAACCAACTGCAACTAAAGATTTAGAAATCGGTCATTTGCTGCATTATCTTAGAGCAATAATTTGGCTGCAATTATAATTAGTTCGATTCTTACTAGTTTGTGGCCCTAATGCATAATAAACTAATCAGCGACACTAACTACAATCGATGGTTGATAAGCTTGCCTTGAAGATAATGAAGGGCGTTTGATTCTCACAAGCGCTCGTATTTTGCCTCGAAGCGAGACGAAGCGAGCCTACTAACAGGCCTACAAGTGGGTGTCTGTGTGCGTTTATAACCATAAGAATATGCCTATTAATTGGCAGTTGCGTGTATACCATTCGGGCTTCAGGCAATGAAAAACCTAATATTTCCAAAGTTGATTTTTTTGTTCAAATCGTACTAAGCCTGCTGGGGTGCGGCTATGTCTTCATAAAACCCATTTCCGTGTTAAAGATAAGCTTAAAAAATAACACCCTCTCTGCCTCCGTTTATATCTGACTGTGTTTAGTTTACGGCATGTCAACCTTAGCTAATTTTATACCAAAAACGTTTTTTATACATTCTTGTTGAGTATGTATTAAAATTTAAACTATATATTTTTTAAATATCTAAAGTGCTAGGCAAACATGATTTAGAATAAAAAAGTGTTCTATCCATATTGTGACGGAGAACAAGTACCACCGTACTCATTTGGAAAAAGAGTGAGAGTGCCTTGCCTGCAGGAGTCGAACCCGCGCCCTCCGGAATGCAAAGAAATGAGATTTAGGCACTGGGTGGACGCGAGGTGCAATTCAGGTGCCCGGGTGTTGGGGCCTACACGCGTCCATCCGAATGCACGAGAATTGTGCACGGGCGCGATGTTCGACTGATGTGCCCGGATGATAAGGGGAAACGGCAGTATATGTAGAAGTGGGGTGACGGCAGTAACAGTGTTGCGACTTCAGCTGCTGGTAGACAATGACGACGATGACGACGACGACAGTGTTGTAGCCTGCGAATAAGGCGTTTGACTCGCTTGTTTTTGCCGCGCCCCTCAACAAAGAACATTTACTTGAAACCTATCTTAAACAGACTGGAGATCGAAAGACTGATCAAAAGTAGAACAAACAAATATTTATTTCCCCCCTCTATTTTTTCCTTCTATAAGCTATTTCGGCATAGAATTGGGTAATGGCAAACAAGTCTAAGGTACGCTCTTTCAGACGTTTGTGAACAGAAATGGGCGAGATATCGTCACCAGTCTCTCCCCAGGCAATTTGAAAGTCAAAACTGGATCAACATGCCATTGTACCTCGGAAGTTGGCCATTTATTTCAGAATATTATCGCTGGTTTCATAATTAATATATATATTAATCGTACGTTGTCTGAATTCTATGTATACAGTTTCAAAAATATTAATATTTTGATATTATTGTCGCCATGAAGTATGTTGTATTACTACCTAAATTATTACTATATTTTGTTGTAGAGCAGATATATTTTTAAATGATAGCCTTTAGAGCTAGAATCTGATAAATGTGAATATATATATATATATATATATATATATATATATATATATATATATATATATATATATATATATATATATCTGGTGAGTCTAGTTCCTGGTGTGAATATATTATATTTGTATATACTTTATTTATATACATATAATATTTTTGGTGATGGCGAGGCATTTTTGGGGTTGTGGTATTAATAAGAAACTCAGTTGGTGTTTAAATCTTATGTTTAATTTATTGTATTCATTATTTCGGAAGATTGACCTTCCTTTGTCAAGTTAATCTAGACTGACTGATTTGAATAGTTTAGGCGCGTTTATAGGTGGAAATGCTGTAACACTTAAACATCAAATGAGTTTCTCATTCTTTCCACAGCCCATGCTTTACAAAAAATAGCCCAAAATAAATATTATAGGTATATATAAATAACATACACACAAATACAAAATATTCATGCCATGAAGTAGACTCATAAATTTGCGAAATTGTAAATTAAAATTTAGTATAATATTTAGAAGAATGTGGATAGCTCAACTCTATAAAAACATTGAGTTTTCTCTCCCCTTTTATATATATATATATATATATATATATATATATATATATATATATATATATATAAATCTAATGAGTCAGACGAACCTACAATTAGTTTCGCTTAATGCTCTTCAGGGCTAAGGTCTTAGCCCTGAAGAGCATTAAGCGAAACTAATAGTAGGTTCGTCTGACTCATTAGATTTATCTTTATTATTTGCTCTACTTAGGTATTGGGCACTTTTTACTTATTTGCTATTCTCCTAGCGGTTATATGAATATATATATAATATATATATATATATATATATATATATATATATATATATATATATATATATACATATAAATTGTTTTTTCTTTGGGCCAAATACTGTACCAACAGATTATTTTTTGTTGGTACGACTATCTTGGTCTTCTTTTTTCAAAAAATTTTTTTCTCCCCGATTGATGTTTGGTAGTCAAACTATTTTTTTCTCACCCCAAGGATTTACCAACACGCTTGTATATATATATATATATATATATATATATATATATATATATATATATATATATATATATTTGGGTTGTTACTCCCTAGAAAATAATTCACAAATCTCTTTCTAATTAAGATCCATTAAATTACGAACAGAAAATTTACATCAAGTCAAGATTAGCTACCATACTTTCTAAACCGGAACCCTACAACTGATAGTTATTATATAAATCTCCTTAAACAATCCAAACAAATCGCGTAGATGAGCCATATTTCTGGAATATTAGCCAAATTGAATTCTTAGTTTCACTATTCTTTTATGTTTCATAATATTATAACCAATACCTTTATCCTTTATAACCTAGTAAACAAATACGTTTAACATAAGCGAAACCCTTACAATTGTATATATATATATATATATATATATAATGTATGTGTGTATGATGTCTCTCTCTCTCTCTCTCTCTCTCTCTCTCTCTCTCTCTCTCTCTCTCTCTCTCTCTCTCTCTCTCTGTGCGTGCGTGCGTGCGTGTGTGTAAAATGGTACCTTGATTTATAAGCTTAGCTCGTTCCGCTCCTAACTCAATTTCCTGGTATATCAAACCAATTTCCCCCTTAAAAAAATAAAGCGAAGTGCTGTTAATCCCTATTTTTTCATACGTTTTTTTTTTCGTGTATAAAAACATGTTTTTTAAGGTAACATTTTATAAGAACATGTAATAGTGTATGAAAACAGGTAATGAATCATGTGCTTTAATATGTTTGTATGTTTATTTTTTATAAGAAATATTTTTCTTTCGTGTAATAGATTAGGGGAATTAAATGTTTTTAGCGAACTGATGCCTATCTGATGCTCACTCAAAGCTTAAATTCGGGCTCTCAAGACAAAGCAAAAAAATCGACAGAGTGTCAGCTCATAACTCGGAAATCACGTAAGTTGCAGTAGTCGTGAGTCAATGTACCTCTGTATATATGTATATATTTATGGAGGGTGAAAATATATATTTGTGTGCACTCATAAGTATGTATTTAATATATATATATACATGTGTGTGTGTGCGCGCGCGCGCGTGTGTGTGTGTGCATAATATATATATATATATAATATATATATATATATATATATATATATATATATGAATAAATAATCGCGCAAACACTCACGCATATAGAACAGTAACACACACACACACACACACACACACACATATACATATATATGTAGATTGAAAATGGAAATGAATCCGACGGTATGTTGAAAAGAGAAATAAAGGAAAGAAAGTATTGATTGGATAAAATAGGATTATTTTAATTAATTTAACTTACATGTGTTTCGGTCAGGAGTTCATCCATGTGTACATTATTCTATCTATTATTATTTTTAAATAACAAAATGAAATAAAATAATAATAGAAAAAATATAGAAATGTTCATCCCACAAAGAAACATCGACCTTCCTCAGAATAAATCCTTATTTTTTGGATTTCAAAAAATAAGGATTTAATTAAGATAATCCTTTTTTGTCCATTCAATACTTTCTTTCCTTTATTTCTCTTTTCAACATATATATATATATATATATATATGTGTGTGTATGTGTGTGTGTGTGTGTTTGTGTAAATTAATTCATATGTGTTTGTGTATATAAATCTATACGTGTGTATGTGGATATGACGTTAAAATTCATCTAATGGAGAAGTTCCAATTTTGGAAAAATCGAGTAGCTAAAGAACTGAATGAAACAAAATTCTACCGGATAAAATAACCCCTTGTTGACATGCCGTAAAATCCAACCGACCAACCAGCCAACCAATATTTAGTAGAGTTTTAACATTACATCGGAACCAAATGCTTTAACGATTTCTGTCCTATTCTCTTGTGCTATCCTGTATGCATGGCTAATTCCGAAGAGACGCAGAAAATTAGGTGTGTGTCTCAATAAAATTTGTTCCAGGTCAAATTTACTATTCCAGCTATTTGGCAGTATCCTTTTAAACTTATCAAAATTTAGCAAACAAACAAGGGCGTGACGCAATTTACAGAGAATTCAATGATAATTCATATTTTCATTTTTTTTCTCTCACTACAATGAATGATAATATTGAATGCTCTGTAATTTTTATCCCTCCTGTACACAAATAAATATTATTTGCTTGTATTTATTAATTGAATTCTTTTTATTTATTTTCTTTGTGTTTACGACTTTCTTTTCTTTACAATTTTTTATGTTTACGTTTTTTTTTCCAATTGAAACGAGGAGGATGGAACGAATTGGAAGAATTTACTGGACGGATGGGAAAATACGCACCCAAATTTTTCTTGAAGAATTAAATCTTTCTTTCATTTATTTGGTTCATTTTTGTTTTAATGCTCTATGTTTTTTTAAAGGATTTACAGTATATGTAGAAATCTGTCTATGTGCGTACAATCGATCGATTGGATAAAAATCGATCGATGGTATGCAGATAGCATGCACCGAGACAAAATCACGATCAAAAACTCGACTTTCAAGCAAGTAACTCAATCTTAACAATATTACAATTTCTTTTCTTTTTTTTAATCATCATCCAAAAAAATGGTTTCTTTCCATTTCAAGTTCCTGATCGCGTGTCCGAATGAATTATTATTATTTTTTTTTTTGTCCCAGGAATAGTTATGTCTGAGACTTTTTGGTTAACCCGCTCGCGACTGAAGCCGTAGACGTAAGCCAATATAAAAAAAAGAAAATTTCACGTTTAAAATAACGTTAGCTAAGCATTTTTAATGTAACTATAAATCCGGCAAGCTCATCAGAAGCAAAAATATAATAATAATAATAATAATAATAATAATAATAATAATAATAATAATAATTATAATGATGATAATAATAATATAATTATAATTATAATTACAATGATGATAATAATAAAAGAATATATAATTATATAATTATAATTGATAAATAATAAATAATTATTATAATTATAATTATAATGGTGATAATAATAATGATAATAATAATATAATTATAATGATGATAATAAAATAATAAATAATAATAATAATAATAATAATAATAATAATAATAATAATGCACAAGCCAGAACCTGTCTTGGAGAATGAGACGCATACAATTCTCTGGGACTTCGAGGTAAAAAACGGATCACTTAATCCCGACCAGAAGACCGGACCTAGTATTAATCGACAAAAAAAGAGAGCCCTATTACCTGATTTTGTCGTCCCGGCCTACCACAGGGTGAAAATGAAAGAGAGCGAAAAGATAGACCAAATACTTGGACCTTTGCCAGAAAATGAGGAGTCTGTGAAACATGAAGGGGAAGGTCCGTACCAATTGTAATTGGTGCTCGTGGAACTGACCCGAAAGCTCTGGAAAATAATTTGGGTGAATTGGAAATCAGAGAGGAATCCCTCGTACCATCCAAACTACAACACTGTTAAGATTGGCTAGAATACTCAGAAGAGTCCTGGATACCTGAGGAAACTTCCTGTCACTCAGCCTCCAGTTAACCACGGCTATGGCAGATGTGAAAAAACCTAATAATAATAATAATAATAATAATAATAATAATAATCTGCTAGAATACTCAGAAGAGTACTGGAGACCCGATGAGATCATCAGCTAGCGATGGTGTGAGAAACTCACAAGGAGTGAAATGATAATAATCACCATCATCAGGTCCTGCTATTAACACGGATTGCCATGACTTTCTCTCAAGAGCAATAATCCTGTCGGTCATTACTCCTGACAGATCTCTCGCATGGCATCTAGAATCCGCGTAGAACTGGCTAATGTAGATTTTGCTGCTCAAACTGCATGCTGTTTTGCATAAATATGTTGTTGAAAAAGTAGCAGCATTTTGATCGCTTCTTGAGTCAACAATGTTGAGCCAAGATCTTTAGAGTGGTTGATGTCGAAACTAAATTTTCATAGGTATTAGCCCTTAGTGAAATACAAACAGCTTCGTCTACGATTTGAACTCGGGTCGACGAAATACGATTTTGTGGTTCTATCAATAATCGAATAAGATAAATTATCGATTCCCCATTTCAGGATCTGCGGACCTTAGCTGTTATCATTGCGGACCACAGTTCGAAAATTACTGCTTTTGACAGCATTCAGTGTCCGCACAGATTTGATGAATGCTGGATTTTGCTAGTTGTCCAAGACAATGTGAGTGACATGGCAAGGTATGACGTCAGCAGTAGGTGACGTGTGATGCCTTTGTGGAAATTGAAAGAGTGTGGATATGGAAAATAATCAGAATAATGAGACGTGTTATTTAGACATGTAAGTAATTGGCCTTGACTTTTGATTAGCCGAGCCAAAGCCAAAAGTGCGAAGAGTAAAAGAGAGTTGAAAAGATGTGAGTCTGGGTTGAGTGCTTGAAGGACACTAACGCAAGATACGGTGTGTTCTCCGAGGTTATTTACTTTGGTTGATTTAATAAAGACCTCGAAAAAAAAAAACCAACAGCAAGAATTGTGTTCGTTATTAAAAAAAACTACCAACGGATAAAAAGCAGAAAGAACCCAAGAGAACCCTAAGTATTTCCAGCTTATAGAATAACACAGCTACTCAACATCCCATATCCAAAATACAGAAACAGCCGAATAGTAGAGAAAAAAAACACGTTAGGCATCCCAATCAGACCCATAGAAGAAGATATACTCGAAAGGACATGCACCAAATAAGTATGGTACCTTAACATTTACTACCATTCCGGGTCAGAGGGTTCCTGGGAGTAACGGCGATGAAGGAGTACTAAAAAATCCTCAGAGCTCTAGGATTGTAACCTCACCATTAGATGCAGTCATTCTCAGGCAAGTTCTTAATTTGAGATCGAAACGATATAGTTGGTCAACACATATGTAAGTAACTTTATAGGTAAAGATAAATACTGTGATTTTGTAGGACTAAAGAAATCTGATAAAAAATAAAAATATTTACCTTTGTTAGTCTGTGAATCGCTCAATCAAACTCTTCAAGTGATTATGGATGGATAGAAAAATAGACTCACCTACAACAAAAAGAAAAGAAAACTTTGTTAGACACTTATTTTTTAATACATACTTGACTTTTGCAAATTATAATGACTAGCATCCGCTCTCCGGATGTAATTATTAGGTTTTAATATAATGAAATATATCAAATTAGCAATATTAACGAAATTAAATAAGTACGCATTTAAAAAAAATTACGCTTATTTTAATCATACTTTAATTGGTTTTGATAATTTATTTTTCATAGGATTGATTTTAATAATTTGGACAATAAAACAATAATATTAGAGATCAATAACGACAATTAATTATTTATTAAACCCGGTTTTGTTAAAACCTGTATGCAAATTAACCACATCATATATCATGTATATCTTTATTTCTTGGTATTTTAACTGTATAATGGGGTATTTCAAAATTCACCTCAGAACTCATTTCATTCAGATAGATTCCTATTATTGTAGTCTGCGTTACGCGCACGAGCCGCTGTCAGTAGTTTACGGTAGGATCGGAGTGGTGTGAAAGCCGACGGGTATTTGCCTCATATACCCACTTGTATGGGCTGGGCACAAGGCCTCCTTTAATGTGGCCCACCAACAAGCCAAAGCTCATGGGTGGGAATGAACAAAAAATTGTGTCGTTGCCCGGGGATAGCCCCCTGGAGATCCCTATTATTAAACTCTCCGACAAGTCCAGCGGGCCGAAGCTCGCTGGACCCCCGGTGTTAACGGAAAAACCGAATGTGCAATGAGTTCTTAAAAAAGGGTGTGAGAGTCGATGTGAGCGGCATAAAAATGCAAAGCGTTAACTTTTCTGGAATTAATGCTGGACAGGAGTTTCGTACTCGCTAACTACGATGTGCAGCCCAGCACGTTAGCCATAACACCACGGAGACCCACACTGCTTATTTGTCTACAGGAATAAAAACGAAAGCTATCAATCACAAAGACCCATATGTAACCCCTTCTCCAATAACAAAAAAAACAAAAACAACTAAAAAACAAATAACATGCGTAAAATGACAAAAGAAAATGACCAAAATACACTCATAAAATGGTGACTGTCACTTCATAAAAATAAAATCCACGCTCGTTGTTAATATTTACTATCAGCGCCAGTCTGTTGACACCGCCAAAATTGCGAAGAGTGTCAATATGTTCTCATGAGAGAAAAAAAAAAAGAAAACGTTTTCTAACTGAAAAAAGACAGCATTCTTGTGACTAAACTTACCAGTTCGGGGAAAAGCACAAATGTTATTTTTGATGCATCGAATAGTGAATGGGAATGGTTGTCACTCAGCATGGAAGTGAACATTATTTATAAAAAATGACAAGAAAAGATAAATATTTCATGTTCAAACGTCCAGTGTATTGCTGCGATTTATTATTATATTATATTATTATTATTATTATTATTATATTTACTCTCTTTTGAGTTTTCACATCAGTGTTAGCTGATGGTCTTTCACTGGAGTCTGAGTGACAGCAAGTCTCCTCAGGTCTCCAGGACTCTTCTGAGTATTCTGGCAGATTGTAGCAGTGCAGTGTTCTGAATGGTTTTCAATCCTTCCTCTGATATCCAAGCTTTCCAAACCCTTTTCTAATCCTTTGGACTGTTCCAAGTGCACCAACTACAATTGCGTATCACTTTCATTTTCATATTCCATAAACTTTTTCAGTTCTCTGGCAAGGTCCAGATATTTGTCTATTTTTCATTTTCCTTTTACCCCTTTTTATTATTAATATTATTATTATTATTATTATTATTATTAGTATAGTAGTAGTTGTTGTAGTTTTTCACACCAGCGTTAGCTGATGGTCTTTCACTGGAGTTTGAGTGAAAACAAGTCTCTTAAGATCTCAAGGACTCTCCTGAGTATTCCAACTGATTTAACAATGCTGTTATCTGGGATGCTCAATTCTCCATCTGATTTCCAGTTCCTCTAGTCTTTTTTTCCAAGCTTTTAGGGACCATTCCATGTGCCCTTATTATTATTATATTATTTATTATTATTATTATTATTATTATTATTATTATTATTTCATTCCTTGTGAGTTTTTTCACACCAGCGTAAGCTGATGGCATATCATCGGAGTCTGACTGACACAATGTCTCCTCAGGTTATCCAGGACTCTTCTGGGTATTCTAGCCCATTGCAGCAATAGTCTGGATCGTCTCAATTCTTCCTCTGATTCCCAGTTTCTCCAGTCTTTTTTCCAAGCTTTTTTGGGACCGTTCCAATTGCACCAACTACAATTGGTTGTATAGTATAATTTATAGTAATATATAGTAATACACGTGTTCCTTAATCTTATCATCTTGGAACATTATCTGGTTAAAAAATGCAACCGTTCAAAACGAATAAGATAAAATGCAAAAAGGTGAATTCTGATTATCTGATGTTACTTATTCTTATTTCTTATGAGTGTTGACATCTCAGATAAATTATGGACGATTATGTTTTCATTATAAAGAAAGAATGTAAAGGAAAATGACACGTTATACAGAAAAATAGAAGAAAGAAAGAAAGAGAGATAGAAAAAAAGAGAATGAATGAAAGAAAGAAAGAATGAAAGAATGAAAGAATGAATGTAAGAAAGAATGAAAGAAAGAAAGAAAGAAAGGAGAAAAAGAGTAGGAGACAGACAGACAGCGGGGGGTGCATATTAAGATTGTGTGATCGCTCAATCTCACCCCACCTTTTTCTTTCTCTCCATATATATATATATATATAT
>CM042152.1:42326929-42329429 GCA_023376005.1 Doryteuthis pealeii | reverse complement strand
TCTCTTGTTTCTTTCTTTCTTTCTTTTTTTTTTTGTTATTCTTTTTTTTTTTTTTTTCTTTCAATGTTCGTTTCGTTTGTTTGTTTTCATTTCATTTCGGCAGATTTTTTTAATCCTAATTTTTCTTATTGTTATCGTTTTCTGCTTGTATTACTTCCGAACCAACTCAGCTTCTTTTCTTTGGCTGTGTTCATTATTTGCATCGGTGCTAAGACGTAGTAGGTTGAGTTCCTTTTAGAACGATTTCCCACTTTCATCTTTACCGTTTACTTCCTTCTGTTTTTTTATACTCAACTTTCTTCCATTTTTACATCATTTTTTATTGTTTTTATTTAAGAAAATCTATATCTATATCGATATATATCTATGCTTATATAAGTAAAGTCGTCGGGGCGCCCTAATGTCGGTATCAGCCAATCAGCGAGGGAGTCTATCCCCTTTTCAATAGCGCTAGACCAAGGAGATTGTTTTTGGCGTCTGAGGTGGAGCGCCACACGTACCATCAGCCCCTTACTTTACCGCACAGATCCCTGTGCTACTCATAACGCTGAGTTGGCGAGGACCGGTATCGAACTAGGAACCTTGTGATTTCTAGCCGAACGCTCTACCGACTGAGCCAACCCAGCCACTGTGTGTGTGTGTGTGTGTGTTGTGTGTGTGTGTGTGTGTGTGTTGAAACGAGAAATAAAGGAAAGAAAGTATTGAATGGATGAAATGTGATATTTTAATTAATTTATCTTACACGTGTTTCGGTCTGGAGTTTATCCATGTGTACATTGTTCTATCTATTATTATTTCTAAATAACAAAATGAAATGAAATAATAATTTAAAAAAAATGTAGAAATGTTCAGCACACCAAGAAATATCGACGTTCCTCAGAGTAAATCTTTATTTTTTGAAAGGAAGAATCGATATTTCTTTGTGTGCTGAACATTTCTACATTTTTTTCTATTATTATTATTTCATTTCATTTTGTTATTTAAAAATAATAATAGATAGAACAATGTATACATGGATATACTCCTGGCCGAAACACGTGCGTCTTATATGCCGTCAAATACGGTACATACAGTTAACATTATTTTTTATATTAAAACCATTCCCTGCACATGATATATCCGCAACGTAAAACATGGGTTAACATTATGTGTAAATAATGTAGCCTAGTGACAGATAACTGCAATGACGGTGATGCCAGTCGTCAAATGGAGAAGAGAAATACAAAACACAACTCGTCTTAAGCGTTAGGATCTCGTTGTTTTATTTCTTCCATTTAGCTGGAAGCTAGAACAAATCCATAACGGGCACCACGTTCTTTTAGTAACGGACTGTTCTCGTATATTTGATTCATTTCTTGTTCTCCAATCACGCGAACGTTTGTCACCTCGTAACCCAGGCATCAACAGACGCAGAATCCTGAAATCCATTCTTTTATCTTGGGGTTTGTACAACATCTCAGCAACACATTCGTTCCAAGCGGAGACACCGTCCGACCAGCCCACGTCAACACTTACAAGGCCATCTCTGCTAATATAGGTAAAATCTATACCGGTGTCATAGGTCAAGTATATCTTGTTCTACCTAGCCCACCCGAATAATGGTAATATACCAAACCCCAAAAAGGGGAGTTTTGCCTCAGATTGGGAATCTCCAGTTGTTGATATCTGGGGAAAGTTAAGTTACCCGTCTGTCGCCATTACTCTGATAGTAGTCGTGGTACCTGCTACGGTCCTATCTATGGGTCAAATAAACCGGTTTAAAAAGTATTCTTTTCGATAAGAACATGTGCGATATTTAATGATAAACAACAATATACAAGGTGTGTCAAAAGAAGTATCGAGATCTTTTGTACTTTTTGACACACCTTGTATTCTGAAAAAAATAACATTCCGTTCGTTCATTTCTATCTTGCTAAATGCAGATTTAAAGTCGGCACTTGTCACCATTATAAATGTTCAGTTGTTCTGTTGTTCACAGAACCCATATGTTAATCCTAGTGTAAAGTTTTCCTCTGGTGTTAATCCGAAAGATGGGTCGTCTTGGCAGGAAGTTCAACTAGCAATTGCGTTGCGGACATTTGATCTTAAATGCTTTCTCTCTTCGTCTCTCATTGGCCAATTTTTAACGGAAGTGGCAATTGTTGTCTTGAAAGTTTATAGATAGATAGAAAGGACGATTTTGTATACATTTTTATAAATAGAGAGTCCAACAGCAATAATAGATATAGTCAATGTAAGCCATTTAATAGGACATCTCTTAAAGAAAAATACATCTTGCCGATGTTGGATTTAATATTTAGATTTGCCTATTTGGAATTGTGCCCTTTCTGCATTTAATATTTTACAGGTTTGTATAATGCATATTAACTGGTAGTACATATTTACCAACCCCCTCCACACGAGCAGGATTTGACACAAGGTCAATTATTTTAGGTGGAGTTTAACAGGTTTCATAGTTTTCCTTCTTGCCTAAATAAGGTTAAAAGCCCAGTCTGCTCTG
>CM042152.1:42302266-42321829 GCA_023376005.1 Doryteuthis pealeii | reverse complement strand
ATTATCCAAAAGCCCGACAATGAAAAGGTGAAATCTTCTTTGATAGTAAATTTTCAATTTCGAAGAGAAATATAAAAAAATTTCTACTAAATGGAATCTACTTGGTATATTGAATTTCATTACTTATTAGCTTGTGTTGACCAGTTTCAACTTTAAATTGCCTGGGGAGAGTTGGTGACGAATCTGCGCCCATTCTGTTCACAAAATTCTGATAGGCGTACCTTGATTGCGATTATCCCAAGCCGAAAACTACGCTTAGTTGAATTAAAAAAAATTGATCAGGTCGTCCACAAGTTTTCTTCACTGACTGCAGTCTCGCGTGGCACTTCGGCTCGCAACGCTCCACTCACGTTCAGTCATTATGGGCATAGTCCCCCACAATACCGGCAACATCATCAAACATCGCGCCGTCATTCGTCGTATCGTCGTCTACCAGCAGCTGAAGTCGCAGACACTGTACTGCCGCACTCACTTCTACATTTACTGCGTTCCCTTATACCCAGGCAACATCAATCGAACCTCGCGCCCGTGCCAATTCTCGGCATTCGGATGGATACCGTGTAGGCCCAACTCGGGCACTAATGCAGCCTCGGTCGCATCCAGCGCCTAAATCGCATTCTTTGTATCGGGAGGGCGCGGGTTCGATCCGGAGGCAAGACAATGTATTACTGCTTTCTTAAAAAATTAGTACGGTAGTACCTCGTTCTAAACGTCACAGATTACAGATACCTCTCATTTCTTTACTAAGTAATTAATACTAGTTTTCCTCCACTTAGCCGAGGGTTGACGGGTGGTTTGAGTGTGGATATCCTGTTATATGTCCTATTTTGTGTGTGGCGTGCGTGTGTGTATACTATCAGATTAACCGACGTGCCAGGGGATAAAAAGTAAGTTGACTTGAAGTAAGTAAGCGGACGGTATTCGAAACACCGGGAACTTTGTGATTCCTATGCTGATAACCAGGAACAAAAAAATATTAAAATTATGGAACACAAAAAAAAAAATCACAGAAACTAAAACAATTTACCTTTTTTTGTTTCATTTTGCAGGCAACTTTCCAATTCGGATCCAAAAAAGATAGACTCACCTGAAAACATAAAAAAGAAAGACTTAGACACATGTTATCTTTTGTTTTATGTCTTAATTTATTTACTTACTTTTTCAGAAACGATATTACCTAAACAGTTCCAGAAAAGACCTTTTTGTTAATAAATCCAAATACACACGTCTGATTATCAATAATTTTCGTTAAATTCATACACTCAGAACTTGCAGAGAGATGTACAACCATCAATGCCAGAACTGGCACTTCGGTT
This sequence comes from Doryteuthis pealeii, assembly GCA_023376005.1. NCBI lineage: Eukaryota > Metazoa > Mollusca > Cephalopoda > Myopsida > Loliginidae > Doryteuthis > Doryteuthis pealeii. The sequence continues at coordinate 42,320,513 of CM042152.1, read as the reverse complement.
TGTGAAGCCTGTGACCAAATTATAACCTGTTCTATATAGGCCCCGTCCTTTCTGTTATGCTTGTTGACATCCGCTATTTCATTAGATAGAATTAACTACCAGTTTTGAAGAGTCAGGTATTTGAATTTCAGTAATATATATAATCTGCTGGTTTGGTTGGTTATTTTTACTGGCATGTCAACCCCCAGTATTTCACCGAACGAGGTTTTTGTTTTATCAATTCTGTTTCGGTATTTCAATTTGTAAACCATTTTAAAACATATTTTAAAAACTTATCTTTATCTAGATATACGATGGGTATCTAACAGGATATTCATTCAGTTCATAGTGATCTGGAAGTAATCGGCAATGAGGGTACTCCCACCCTCAAACAACCGCCTTCTTAACACTATTATGATAGAAACAGTCTTGCAGTTTACCAAGAGGGTTTGGACATATCATTATATATAATTATATATTTACCAACCTCTTCTCGCACCGAATCAGATGTGACACAATGCCAATTTATTAATGCGGAGATTTAAAAGTTTAAATTCAACGTTTTTTTCCTTCTGCTTAGACCGTGTCTTATACCAAGGTTAAAAAGGCCCAGTCCTGCCTACTATCTACCCATAGCTGGAGGGAGAGTAGGATTCAATACTTATCCCAAGGGATTACGGCTATGGAACTGCAATTGGCCGTTCGTCCAGGATTTGAACTCGGGGCGACGAGCCCATTTCCAAGACTTTATATTCCATTACATCACGGCGCTTCATCGCTTTGGACAATCTATAGTGCTAGGGCTTTGAAAGCAGCCGATTGATCGTGAAGGAGCCCACTCAATACCCGTCTCATTCAAGTTAAGGGTCAACATTGGGTGTTTGATGACAAATGGACTGCTCAGCTACCAAGGAACCATCTATTAATCTTTATGGTTTACCACTCACGGCTAAGTAATGACTAACCAATGTGAATCTTATTCATGCTACAGTAAAGAAGATAAAGTAAAGAAATAACAAAGACTTAGAGAATTAGATATAGTCTTATTTCAGGGAGCTTAGACAAATAGTCTAAATCTCACGCTCATCAGATGATGCATTTAAAGTAAGTACCACAGAATTTCATCATTTCGCATCTGTGGTTGGGAATTTATACTATTTGTCTAAGCTCCCTGAAATAGACTATAATGGCTAATTTCTCTAAGTCCTTTTGTTTAATTCTTTAGCTTATACTATTTGATCTTGTGGACTCTAACATTAAGAGCAGACACATTGAGCACTCAAACTGCAGACTTGTGTCGTAAAAGATTTCTTCTTCTTCTCTGGACTTTGACATTATATTATATCTATATAATATATATATAATATATATAATATATATATATATATTGTAAGTGCAATATTATCCTGTGTGGCAACTACTACATCGTTTCCATTATATTCCGCAAGCTAAGCACGATATTTTTTTTCCTTTCATAAATATTTCGAGTCTTTGGCGTAAATGGTTTCTACACGATTTGAAGTAGGTAAATAGCCTCCTTCAGATAAAACACGCTCCTCGTACCTGCTTCAGGAATTTTGTTGGCTATTTTACTGTGCAGAATCAATCATAAGAATGTTAAGAAGTCTTTAATTGAATTACGAATCATTTTTTAAGTATTTAGAGGCGTTCGGTGTGAAACGGTTCCTGTCGTAACAAAATGGACACTGTGAACCCGACTTCAAATTCTGAAGGAGGCTGTTTACAATTTAATTTTTGAGATGTTTGATAATTTTAAATATTAATTTTTCGATCTTTTGTTCTCATCTTTATTGTTATATAGACAACGTTCCATCCGATGTACCCTCCAGCCCGTTTAAGGTGTACCTGATCATGGTTAATGTAAGAGGCTTTGATTGAATTAGGAATCCTTTTTAAATATTTAGATGCGCTTGGTGAGAAACGGTTCCAGTCGTACGAAATTGACACTATGATGTAAGTTCAAATTTTGAAGGAGGTTGTTTACAATTTGGCTGAAATTTTTTAGGTGTTTTGATAACTTTTACTATTTAGATTTGTCGGCGTTTGTCCTCATGGTTTTTTTTATATAGACAACGTTTCGGCCAATATACCCTCCGGCACTTTTCAGGTGAGCTCATAATTAACGAAATGAGAACAGTCTATCCTGGTGGATTGAATAAACGGTTCGGTTCTAAGATTCGAAAAGGCTCCCAATTACACTATGAAGGATCATAATTTCGATAAGAATGTTCTCAAGTTTGACAACAAACATCTAAAGATGGCCGGAGGGCACATCGGCCGAAACATTGAGTATATAACAAGAAAGTACGAAAAATGTAAATAATATAGAAACTGTTAACATAATTATTAATACTTTGGGAAATATATATATATAAATAATGTTATATATATATGTATATATATGTATATGCATATATAATTATATATATATAATATGTTATATATGATATGCATATATAATAATATATATATATATATATATAAAATATATTATATATGCATATATAATATATATATATTATATATATGTACTTTATCATATAAATTTGCTCTACCAAGGTATTGAGCACTTTGTATTTGTTATATCGCTGCCTATCATTGTGAATCTTGCATCAACTAACCATTGTGACCTTTTCCCCGTAAATCACCCTTTCCACAAATATCCATATATATATTATATATATATATATATATATATATATATATATATATATATAAGCTAACACTACCACAAATATGTAACAACAAAGTACTAACAGAATGGATTGATACAAGTAACCGTGAGCATCCCTCTATAGCACACCGACCTTTTAGACTTCTTCTGACGAACGGATATATTTCTTCCCGAAATATTTAAAAAATAATAAATCCCAGGTAAGTTAACAACAACCAGTCTACGAGAAGGAAAACTCAAAGGAATTCAAACCTGTAAACCCTACTTCACAAAACTGAACTCGTGTCACATCCTGCTCGTGAGGAGGGTTTGATGAATACATAAGACTAATAAAGCTGCCACTTTCCGACGGAGCAATGTTATTTCAACCAACAGATCATCATTATTTGTTCGTGGCAAAATACATTTTAAGGAATGCCAAAAGACTACATCATATTCTAGGCTGTTGTTGTTGTTGCATCAAAGTCAACGTATGCCAACACATCGCACACCATAAAACAACTGCCCATTAATCATGACCTCCGTTATTCCGGTGTCAGCCATTCCCATACCATAGTCAATCCGTGTGAATTGTGATTCTTTTAAGGAAGATCCATCTCCTGCAATATCAACTTCCTTGACGAGGCCATAATTAGAATGTTGATCATGCCTTTTATGTCCACATCTGGAGCGCAACGTAACGTTTATGTAAGGTGACACATTGATTTATATTATGTCTATAATGGACCAATGCTTTTCAGTCATATAGTAAACCGCCCTGTCGGTGGAGCGTTAGAATGCACTGACTGCACCTCTGCAGAGGGGTAAGACTCCCCCAATGGGGCCACCCGTTGGCCGTGGGTGGCGACCTGTAATGCTTAAGGATAGAACCCAGGTGGATGAGCAGTTCATGACTTGCAATACTCCACTTTGGTCCTATCTTCGGCTAGACGGGCGGTCGGAGAGGCCCCTCCGATCAATCGGCTGGTCACGTCAAAGCCCTAGCACCTATATGATTTTCCCAACCCTATTACCCTTATGGAAAGCCCCAACCCCTTTTTATCATATGGGTGCTAGAAGGCGGTGACTGCGGGCCTACATGTCCTGGGAATGACGTTAAACTCTATCTGATGGTGAGGTTCCAGTTTTGGAGGTTTGGGGAATGTGGAGCCCCCCGCCCCCATTCATCACCATTGCTCCCTGGTCCACTCTGACCTGGAATGGTAGTATCTGTTAGAAAAATGTATTTATAAGAAAATTGTATTATCCATTAAGAATTGATTTATTTCAAAACTTTATCGACATTAAATGACCCACTGAGGTTGATATGCCGTAAAACAAACCAAACCAAACCATATAGTAAAATATAGCGAACAGTGGCTCGATATACTCCAACCTTAGTATTGATTGAAACCCCCCTTTCATTTCATAGGCGACCGAGAAATATTCCAAAAGAATTACTTGTTTTAAAATGATATATATTAGCAAATATATGCACTTTCTAGGTGCAAGTATTTATGTTTTAATGAAATAAAGTATAATATTAAATTAGAGAGGCTAATGAAACTAAATAAGAATGCAGATAAAAAGATTTGAAATTGATGGGTATAATCGAAAAATAGAACAACTGAAGCTTACTCTTCCATCACTTACGTCTTGTATTGCTAAAACTTCCTAATTTAAGTATTTAGTTAAAATATGAAGTATAGAATAAAATTACAGTTATTTACTCTTGTTAATGGATTTCTTTTAAGATTTATCTCATATTCATTAAGATAAACCAAACAATTAGGCATCAATAATACTAAGCACATATTTATTAAAATCATTTTTAATATCAATGTGTAAATTAGCCTTCCCATTCACACTGTAAACCACTATTGTATTTATATATAAATGCAATTGCATATTATTAGTATGTTGAGATAGTCAACAGTATTAATAATGTAAAACAATTCTATTAATAATTGAAGTTTAAATAAAAATAAAATCATGGAGAATGTGATGTAGATAACTAAGATAATTGTGACTTGAGTAGTAATATAGTTTCGGTTGCAGACAGAAAAACACACAATCTCCATTATAATAAAATATTAATACCCGTGTTCCTTAAAAGTACGAACGTTATCATATTGCAACAACCTCTTGTTAAAAATGAGACCGTCCAAATCGTCCAAGAAGAGAAGCAGAAATGTAAATCCTGATTATCTGTTATTGGTTATCCGCCGAATTCTTTTTTTTTTAGTGTCGTCACATCAGATAGATAATCGAACATTCCGTTTTTAAAATAAAAAAAGAAAGGAAGAAAAAGGCATGCTACACAGAAAAATATAAGAAGGAAAGAGAGTCGGAGAAAGACAAGAAGACTGGATAGAGTGCGGAAGGCATCATACAATCTTTATATGATGGCTATCTGACGAGACTGGGATATTTTATAGTTACCAGCTGAAATAAATCATAATAGCCATATGACTATCTATCTATTTCAGTCTTCACCTCTCTATCTATATCTCATTCTATAAATATATCTCAATCTTTTCCTGTCTATCTTTATACCTATCTATCTCAATCTTATCGTATATATATATTCTCCCTCTATCTATCTATTTATCTATATGTCTCTCTTTCTGTATATATCTATCTAACTATTCGTCTTCTGTATCTATCTATATATCTATTTTACTCTTCTGTCTCTATCTATATCTATTCATTCGGTCTTCTATCAATCTATCTCTAAATATCTCTCATTTTATAAATATATCTCAATCTTTTCCTGTCTATCTATCTATCCCAATCTTATCGTATATATATATATCTTTTCCTGTCTATCTATCTATCCCAATCTTATCGTATATATATATATATCACTCTATCTATCTAATTATCTATATGTCTCTCTTTCTCTATCTATCTATCTATCTATCTATCTATCTATCTATCTATTTGTCTTCTGTATCTATCTATCTATCTATCTATCTATCTATCTATCTATTTGTCTTCTCTATCTATCTATCTATCTATCTATCTATCTATCTATCTATTTGTATTATCTATCTATCTCCATCTATCTATCTATCTATCTATCATCTATTTGTCTTCTGTATATATATATATATATATATATATATATATATATATATATATTATATATATATATATCTTCATATTTATTCGGTCTTCTATCAATCTATCTATAAATTCTCTCATTCTCTCAATATCTCCCATCTTCTATCTATCTCTCTACCTATCTCAATCTTATCGTATATATATATATATATATATATATATATATATATATATATATATATATATATATATATTATATATCCCTCTATCTATCTGTTTATCTATATGTCTCTCTTTTCTGTATCTATCTATCTATCATCTATCTATCTATTGTCTTCCGTTCTATCTATTATCTATCTATCTATCTATTTGTCTGCTTCTATCTATCTAATCTATCTATCTCTCTCTCTCTCTCTCTCTCTCTCTCTCTCTCTCTCTATCTATCTATCTATCTAGCTATCTATTCGTCTTCTGTATCTATCTATATATCTATTTTACTCTTCTGTCTCTATCTATATCTATTCATCCGGTCATCTATCAATCTATCTCTAAATATCTCTCATTCTATAAATATATCTCAATCTTTTCCTGTCTATCTATCTCTCTACCGATCTATCTCAATCGTATCGTATATATATCTCTCTCCCTCTATCTATCTATTTATCTATATGTCTCTCTTTCTGTATCTATCTATCTATCTATTTGTCTTCTGTATCTATCTATCTATTTGTCTTCTGTATCTATCTATCTATCTATCTATCTATTTGTCTTCTGATCTATCTATCATCTATTGTATCTATCTATCTATCTATCTATCTATCTATCTATTTGTCTTCTGTATCTATCGATATATCTATTTTACTCTTCTGTCTGTCTGTCTGTCTGTCTCTCGCTCTTCATATATATTATATATATATATATATATATAATATATATATATAATATATATATATATATATATATATATATATATATATATCCCTCTATCTATCTATTTATCTATGTCTCTCTTTCTGTATCTATCTATCTATCTATTTGTCTTCTGTATGTATGTATGTATCTATTTATCTATCTATTTGTCTTCTGTATCTATCCATCTATCTATTTGTCTTCTGTATCTATCTATCTATCTATCTATCTATCTATCATTTGTCTTGTATCTATCGATATATCTATTTTACTCTTCTGTCTGTCTGTCTGTCCTCTCTCTCTCATATATATATATATATATATATATATATAATATATATAATATATATATATATATATATATCCCTCTATCTATCTTTATCTATATGTCTCTCTTTCTGTATCTATCTATAAATCTATTTGTCTTCTGTATCTATCTATCTATCTATCTATCTATTGTCTTCTGCATCTATCTATATATATATATATCTATTTGTCTTTTCTATCTATCTATCTATCTATTTGTCTTCTCTATCTATCGATATATCTATTTTACTCTTCTGTATCTATCTATCTATCTATCTATCTATATATCTATTTATTCGGTCTTCTATCAATCTATCTCTAAATTTCTCTCATTCTATCAATATCTCTCAATCTATCTATCTATCTATCTATCTATCTATCTGTTTCAATATTGTGTATTTTCACCCTATAGCAAAAATTGAGTTGCCCTTAAAGAATATCAATACAAATCCATCATTCAATCGATTTCTTTTCCTTTTTTTTTCCTTTGAAATGTATCAGCATAAACAGAAGATGCCATCAAGTTTGTGTCTTTCTCATCAATATTGAATTAGCTAATAGTTTCAGCGCCTAAATACGCACAGCGAATGGTTATCGTTTTCAAATATTTCAACTGAAGAATAAATCTTTAGCGAACTAGAAGTGCGCAGGTGCTTTTCTGCGCGTGCGCACTATGGGCATGTTTGTCATTGTCGTTGGATAGGAAGTTTAAATCGAAAAATAAAAGAGAGCGGGAAAACAGAGGAAAGAGAACTCTGTGGTTTCTTTCAATGCATTCGGCTCATGAGATACTTTGATCTCTTCAGTAATGACCCTCACAATTGGCCATTTTGAATAAATTAGCACTCAGTGTGTTTGATTTCATAAGTGATCTAGACTTCTCAGTAACCTCCTTGTAGTTATTTGGGGGAATGTAGTCTATATATATATAAAGGGCAGCTGCGTTTATGTATGGGCGGATGCATGTAGGTTCGGAGGAAATTACGAAAATACAATATTTAATGACAAAGTAAATATATATATATATATATGTATATTTGAAAATGGTTTTAAAAGCGTGTGCATTGTGAGATGTTATAATAAATACAATTTCACAAATTTTTTTTTTCCTTCTGAAAAAGATATCTTTTTTTCGGTCACGTCTCATCAGAGAAGCATACCGTGACACTAATGTTTGTACGAGGAATACTGTGTAAAATCTCAGATGTGGAAGTAAAATATATAATATATATATATATATATATATAATAATATATATTACGTAGCAAAGTTGTGAGAACAGGCAGAGTTATTATCAACAATATTATTGTTGGAGGAGTGGTTGTTGGCCGAATAACAGTAAATTGAAGGATTGTTTTTGTATACAGAGTTCAGGACGGAATTGCTGATCAATAAGGATTCAAGAATTGAAAGACGTAATTCGTTGTCAGAGGCCTCTAATATAGTGAACATTGAATGATTATAAGACGCTGCGCATGCAGGATTATCAATTAGGTGACGTGTGATAGCGGAAGTGGAAGTTTGACTAGGTAGTTTAGTGGAATGGTCCAAATTATTGCTGCGTAGGGATGTGGGTATGTGCTGGTTGATTCTGATCTCCAATCTCTGAGTAGTGCGTCCGATGTAGCAAATATCACATTTGAAAAAGAAATTTGTAGATTAAATAGCTTTTGTGGTGAGGGGGTACACTGTCCTTGAGATTTTGGGGAAAGAGTGTATTAGATTTAAAAATAATACGTAAGTTGACGGCATTAAAGCAATGGTGGACTGATCGTACAATGCGTTCAATTTGTTGCATGCAGGAGTTGCCAGTCCAGGGTATATATATATATATATATATATATATATATATATATGTGTGTGTGTGTGTGTGTGTGTGTGTGTGTGTGTGTGTTCGGGCAGCATTCTTTCATTTATACATGTAGAATTAAACAAATGACACATCTCCTGTTTTACAATTTTATTTTTGGAGTTTTTGTTTATTTTTGTTTAACGGAAAATACACACATTCAGCACAAAGAGAAAAATAAACAAAAACTCCAAATACTAGAAGTTTTATACATAAAACAATACAAACCATCCTAAAACAAAATTAATTTCCAATGCAGTACACACATTTTAAAATGCCTATGACACCTTTCTCATCAATTCTTTTCCTTCCAGCCTCCACATTAATTTAATTTTTAAAAAACTGGAACACGTCACCCCTGATGATGGCACTTCGAAGTACTGAAAGTACTCGGGACCTGAACTTTGGTGGACTTATCCACGAATTCCAACCAAACATTAAAAAGTTGGATAGAAAACTCGAAAAGATCAAAAATAAAATTGTTAAACAGATGTGTCTTTTGTTTAATTCTACACACACACACACACACACACATATATATATATATATATATATATATTATTATAATGGAAATTGTGGGTTTTTCTGTCTGTAACCGAAATTATATTACTATACAAGTCACAATTCCTTTTGTTATTTACATCACATTCTCCATGATTTCATTTTTATTTAAACCTCAGTTATTAATAAAATTGTTTTACATTATTAATACTGTTGACTATGTCTACATATTAATAACATGCAATTGTATTTATATATACAACAAAATAGCAGTTTACAGTGTGAATGGGAAGGCTAATTTGCATATTGATCCTAAAAATTTGATTTTAATAAATATATGCTTAATATTATTGATTTCTAATTGTTTGGTTTTATCTTAATGAATATAAGCAAAAATCTCGGGGATAAATCTTAAAAGAAATCCCTGAACAAGAAGAAATAACTGTAATATTATTCTTTACCTCCTATTTTAACTAAATAGTTAAATTAGGAAAAGTTACCAATGAAAGACGAGAGTAACGGAAAATGATGGAAGAGTTAGGTTCAAAGTTGTTCTATTTTTTAATCATACCCACTCTGTTTCAAATCTTTTTATCTGTATTCTTATTCAGTTTCATTAGCCTTTTTAATTTAATATGATATTTTATTATATCAAAACTTAAATACTTGCACCCGGAGGGTGCATATATTTGCTAGTATATATATATATATATATATATATATATATATATATATATGTATGTATGTGCGTGTGTGTGTGTGTGTGTGTGTGTGTGTGTGTGTGTGGAATTAAACAAAAGGCAGGTTTCCTGTTTAACGATTTTATGGATGATGTTTTCACGTTTTCTGGACAATTTTTTTATAATTGGATGGAATTGGTGGAATTTTGAATCAATGGAAGGTCTTTTTACGTAGGGATTTTAATGAAGCAACCTGTGTGTATCCAACTCGCGTTTCTACAATAATGGATCTGCGAGACAACCATTTTTACTCACACTCTACTCAGGCGACGTCGGGTAACATCTTCTAGTTTATTATAAAAGACAACAGATTTAACATTAATGGGTGTTATATACAGCTATGGGTTAAATAGTAGGGCAGACTGGGCCTTCAGCCTTGGGTAGGTAACCAGTCTAGGAGTGGGATAACTCTGAATTCAAAAATTCCCTTCAGCTATGGGTTAAATAGTAGGGCAGACTGGGCCCTTCAACCTTGGGTAGGTAACCAGTCTAGGAGAGGGATAACTCTGAATTCAAAATTCCTGAGGTCGGTCGTTGATTGGGTTTGTGGCAATGAACCAATTCTTTCCTATCGACTATGCCAAAAATGTGGATGGTCGAACACAAGCCTTCACCACTATAAACAGATCGCTGTGTGGGTGTTCATTGTGTGAGTGAACCCTCATGCGTCGAAAATCGATGAGAGAGTCCATAATACACACACACACACACACACACACACACACACACACACACATATATATATATATATATATATATGTGTGTGTGTGTGTGTGTGTGTAAATATACATATATATTATGTGTGCAGACGTGCACACATATGCACACACGCACACACCACACACACACAGACAGACACGCACATATATAAAAGCACAAACCCTCGTATATATGATTATCTATCTATCTATCTATCTTATGTATGTGTGTGTGTGGGTGGGTGTATGAATTTTTTTATGAGTGTTTATGTTTTTAAAATATGAACAGAAGTGTTCGTTCAGACAGGAAAATATGTATATATATATGTGTGTCTGTGTGTGAATCTATGTACATATATATTCATGTACAAATATACACACACAAATATATATATATATATATATATATATATATATAGTTACTTGAAGCTATAATCGTTTGCAAACGATTATTATTCAATAGTCACTTGAAGCCATGTAATTGTGTATAGAATATTAATATTACATAGGAATATTGTAATATATATATAAATATATGTATAATATCTAAATACATAGATATTAATATATAAACGTATAAATGTATATGGTCACGCACGTACACGACACACGGACACATACAACTATATATAATATATATATATATATATATATATATATATATATATATATATATATATATATAATGTACGCACGTACATTAAAAAAACAATTTGAATAGTCGTTATTTATGTTCTTTAGGTTCGTAAATAAAACTTTATAAATTCTAAGAATCAATTATATTTTTTCATGTATTTGTCCATTCAACTGGAAATTATTATTTTCCACTTGTGACCAATAACAAAAAGATTCTTCAAGTCACAAGCATTTTTTGTTCAACTTGCAGCTCCAAGCACTGTCGGTCGGACAGTCTCCTCATTTCTTCAAATCTCTAATTATTTAAGTCTCGTCTCTACACTTTAATAGGAAAGAGAAGGAGACAGAAACAAATAGAAAAGAAAAGAAAAAGCTACTAATAGTTTATATTTGAAAACATGACTTGTGTTCGAGGTAATCGTCTTTTGACGTCTCGTTAAGCTCTCCTCCAATCATTTCCATTAAATCTTATTTTCGCTGTCGAGACGCAGCCGGCGCGACAAAGTCTCTAATTATCACGCAACACAAGTCAACAGGAATATACTTCTTTACGGGATTATAAACATTGCGATTTCAAGATACACATATGCCTCAACATTGTGATTCGTTATAGGAATACACGGGAAAGGGGCTTTACTACAAGAACTAATTGAAATGGGTTTATTATAGGAATACATTGAAAAGGGGTTTTACTAAAAGAACTAATTGAAATCAGTTTATTATAGGAATATATAGGAAAGGGGCTTTACTACAAGAAATAATTGAAATGAGTTTATTATAAGAATGCATTGAAAAGGGGTCTTACTAAAAAACTAATTGAAATTTGTTTATTACAGGAATATATAGGAAAGGGGCTTTACTACAAGAACTAATTGAAATGGGTTTATTATAGGAATGCATTGGAAAGTGGTTTTACAAAAAAAACTAATTGAAATGGATTTATTATAGGAATACCTTGAAAAGGGGTTTTACTAAAAGAAATAATTGAAATGGGTTTATTATAGGTATACATAGGAAAGGGGCTTTATTAAAGAACTAATTGAAATGGGTTTATTATAGGAATGCATTGAAAAGGGGTCTTACTAAAAGAACTAATTGCAAAGGCTTTATTATAGGAATACATTGGAAAAGTGTCTTACTAAAAAAAAAACTAATTGCAAAGGGTTTATTATAGGAATGCATTGAAAAGGGGTCTTACTAAAAGAACTAATTGCAAAGGGTTTATTATAGGAATACATTGGAAAAGGGTCTTACTAAAAAAAAACTAATTGCAAAGGGTTTATTATAGGAATGCATTGGAAAGGAGTTTATTAAAAGAACTAATTAAAATCGATTTATTATAGGAAAGTGGATTTACTAAAAGAACTAATTGTAATGGATTTATTATAATAATGCATTGGAAAGGGGTTTTACTATACTAACTAATTGAAAATAGTTTATTATAGGAATGCATTGGAAATGGGTTTTGCTACAAGATACATTTGAAAAGGTTTCCTAATATAACAATGCATTGGAAAGGGATTTATTTTAGGGTGGTTGACTGGTTGAATTTTACGGCTTGTCAAACATTGTTGGGTTATTATACCCCGAAAAGATTTTATTTTGTTTATTCTTCATAGTCAATTCTTTAAACACATTTTGAAATGATATAATTTAATACTTAAAATTGATTTGCGGGACTTGCCACAGCTCTTCATCGGTAAAAAAAGTCTTAAGACGAACGATGTTTAAATCCAGCAGAAATATTTATTTTAATTCAGAACTAATGGTAAGAAAAAAACTTAATTTGTTGGTAAGTAAAAAAAAAAACATGAAAATTCTTTCAAACCAATTGGTACCTTTATTTGAATTACCATTCTAAATTCCCCCCCCAAAAAAGGCATTACCAAAAAAATATTATTCTTAAATCTTTTTTATTGTTTCATTTTTATGGGGTAAAAAAGAAAATATTAAGTTAATACATTTTATAACATTTGAACTCAACAACAAAAATAAAATTGGTTCAGACCACTTACGAGTTTAGGGTAAAAAAAATTCTAAAATATTCTAAATGTTGGTTTTTACCTAACCCATTCGACACGGATAGGATGTGACACAATCACAAGTATAAGGCATCCACCGAGGACTACCTCGCTATTTAGCAGTAATGCATTTGCGAGACTAGCTTGCCAACAATTACACTATGAAGAGACGCCCTTATTTTTACACAAACTGCTCGCAACACGTAGGATGTGACACACGATCACAAGTATAGGGAATCCTTCATTATTGTGTAATAATGGATCGGCGGTATATATATATATATATATATATATATAAAGGTTTGTCAAAAAGGTATCGAGATTCCTTTTACCTTGTATTCTGACAAAAAAAAAGTTCCATTTTTTTTCAGAATACAAGGGGTGTCAAAAAGTACCAAGTTCAAAGCTATAATCACCAAGATAGAAATGAAGAATCTATGGAACGTTATTTTTTCCAGAATATAAGGTGTGTCATAAAGTACAACGAAACTTGATAATTTTCTGACATACGTAATATATATATATATATATATATATATATATATATATATATATATATATATATATATATATATATATATATATATATATGTTGTTCGTGTGTGTGTTCCAGGAATGTTTGGGTATTTAAATGAAAAGTTTCCATTTATATATAGTTATAAAATGTTTATTATATTCTGTGTACGATATTTGTGAATCACAATCACATTACATTACCTTTCAGCTATACTGGGAACTCCAGTACGAAATAATCTTTTTTCTTTCTTTCTTTTGGCTTGATGAAGTCTTCGAGGAATTTTACGACATCTTAGAATTTTTTTGACTCATGTATAGACAAGGTGTCTTGCTTGGAAAGAGACAAGGAGCATATTAACGTTGACATGTCTGGAGTATATACCGCATTAGGAATATAAGTCACAGCTCAATAAATTGTTTGGTAGTTGTATGCCGTCATTTACTATGCCATTTGCTTGTTTGTTTGTTTGTTTTTTGTTTGTTTTGTTTGTTTTTTTTTCTTTTTTTCTTTTTCGAATGCGTCATTCAGTAAAGTCTCTTGCGTACTCAAGCAGTGCACAATAAGTTTGCATAGATTTTAGCTGTTCGCAATAAAGAAACTTTTTTGGAGGGGGTGGGTGTTCACACACACATATATATGAATATATGTATATATATACATATATGTATGTATATGTACATATATATGCATATGTATGCATATATATATGCATATATATATATATATATATATATGCATATGTATGTATATATATATGCATATGTTTATATGTAAATATATATACATATGTACATATGTATATATATGCATATGTGTATATATATATGCATATGTATATATTTATATGTATATATATATGCATATGTATGTATATATGTATATATATATATGCATATGTATGTATATATGTATATATTTGCATATGTATATATGTATATATATGTATATATGTATATATATGCATATAAATGTATGTATATATGCATATAAATGTATGAATATATGCATATATATGCATATATATGTATGTATATATATGCGTATATATGTATGTGTATATATGCATATATATGTATGTATATATATATGCATATATATGTATGTATATATGAATATACATAAATGCATATATATGTATGAATATATGAATACATATAAATTCATATATATGTATGTGTATATGTATATATATATATGTATGTATATATATATACATATGTATGTATATATATATACATATGTATGTATATATATATATATATATACATATATATACATATATATATATATATATATATATATATATATTATATATATATATATTATATATATATATATATTATATATATTATAATATATGCTATTTACGTGGATTTATTTCCTAGATGATGAAAAGACCTTGCTTTATTTTTTTTATTCTTGAAATAAATTAATGTTTAGTCACTGAGAAGTGAGACAGGTTGAAATTAACTTCTCAGTGTCAACAAAGGAATTAAAGGTGACATATTTAAAAAATGACAAGATTCTTGTCTACCAAAGTCCATATCGAATCCATTTTCGAAACATTGGAATTTTTGTATAATATTTTTAAACGATGCAATACAGTTGACTGACTGTCTTTTTGTCTGTCTGTTTGTCTCTCTTTCTCTCTCAATTGAAATAATTATAAAATATTCTAACATATAAACGCTTGAGCGATCATTAAGAAATGAAAGTATCAAGTCACATGCATATATATATATATATATATATATATATATATATATATATATATATATATATTATGAGAAAATGGAAGTGAATACGACAATTATGTTCAAAGATAAATGGGAGAAAATATATAAAAAAGATTTTATATATCTAAATATCTTGCCCTGAAGAAGACCACTTTTTGTATACTTGAATTTTATATTTTTCTATTATTATTATCATTATTATTTTACTCCTTTTGAGTTTTCCCATCAGCATTAGCTGATGGTCTTTCACTGGAGTCTGAATGACAGCAAGTCTCCTCAGGTCTCCAGGACTCTTCTGAGTATTCTGGCAGATTGCAGCAGTGCAGTGTTCTGAATGGTTTCAATCCTTCCTCTGATTTCCAAACTTTCCAAACCCTTTTCTAATCCTTTTGGGACTGTTCCAAGTGCACCAACTACAATTGGAATCACTTTCACTTTCATGTTCCATAACTTTTTCAGTTCTCTGGCAAGATCCAGATATTTGTCCATTTTCATTTTCATTATTATTATTATTATTATTATTATTATTATTTTGTATGTAAATAATAATAAGTAGGATACAATGTATACAAGGACAATCTCTTGGTCGAAACATGTGTCGGCATTTCAATATATTTCATCCATACAACATTTTCTTTCCATTTATCTTTTAACACACACACACGCGCGTGCGCACACACATACACACACACACACACACATATATATATATATATATGCATGTGATTTTATACTTTCATTTCTCAAGCGTTTATTTGTTAGAGTATAATATTATAATATAATTAGGGGCCGGGTTAGCTCAGTCGGTAGATCGTTCGGCTAGAAACAACAAGGTTCCTAGTTCGATACGGTCCTCACCAACTCAGCGTATGAGTAGCACAGGGATCTGTGCGATAAAGTAAGGAGCTGATGGTAGGTGTGGTGCTCCACCTCAGATGCTAAAACAATCTCCTTGGTCTAGCGCTATTGAAAAGGGGATAGACTCCCTCGCTGACTGACTGATACCTACTTTAGTCCGCCCCGACGACTTTACTTTTACTTTATATGCTCCCACAACCCGGTAGACCACTCTAGAGGATATTTTAACGAACTTTAACCGCTTAGCGTACAGCAATACCCGTCTGTTGTTTACAGACATGAGTCCTATGGTGCTCGTAATGTATATCTACCGATGTATGTATTCATCAGTTAAATGTTTGCATCTTAACGACAGTAGCTGTCGTTAAGATGCAAACAACGGTAGAAAGGAAATTATTCGGACTAATTAGTCAATCGGATTTCGCTCCCGGCTAGAAGTGATGTCAAGTCTAGCCCCACTGATTAAACTTAAACGTCAAAACACGGTGTCTGTGGATGACTCTCTCTCTCTCTCTCTCTCTCTCTCTCTCTCTCTCTCTCTATATATATATATATATATATATATATATATATATATATATATATATATATATATATACCCAGGGTGTCTATAAAGCCCTGCAACACATTTAAAAAGTTACAAAGATATCAGTCTTATTGAAAGGTAATATAGTTGCGACTTTGTGTCACATCGTCCCCATGGTGAACGGGTTGGACACATACTTACACTCTCTTCCTCTAGTCTGTTACTCTCTCTCTCTCTCTCTCTCTCTCTCTCTCTCTCTCTCTCTCTCTCTCTCTTCTCTCTGTCTCTCTCTGGCTAAATTTCTGAACCTACATATAAATGTAATCAAGCACAGGCTTTTTCTACCCCGCCGTATAATTGACGTATTAATCAAAGTAGCCTGAGTATAATTACACCTATATATACCAAGTCACACTGAAAGCACCGGTTTCCGCTAGATCACCGACCTTACACAATGCTGATCCTCTTCTAACACTTAACTGGGTGATCACTTAAGCAATAGCAGGTATTGTGAGTCATTAGAGTCCTTTCTTTTTCAAACTGATTTAGTGTCTATCTCAGTCAGTATCTATCTATCTATCTATCTCAGTCCATTCATCTAAGTCCATTCTATCTATCTATCTATTTATCTAAGTCATTCAGTATCTATCTATCTATCTATCTATCTATCAGTATTCAGTATCTATCTATCTATCTATCTATCACAGTCCATTCAGTATCTATCTATCTATCTATCTATCTATCTTTCTCAGTCCATTCAGTGTCTATCTAAGTCCGTTCAGTATATATCTATCTATCTCTATCTATCTATCTATCTCTAAGTCCATTCAGTATCTATCTATCTATCTATCTATCTATCTATCTCATTCAGTGTCTAAGTCCATTCAGTATCTATCTATTATCTATCTAAGTATCTATCTATCTATCAGTCCATTCAGTATCTATCTATCTATTCAGTATCTATCTATCTATCTATCTCAGTCCATTCAGTATCTATCTATCTCAGTCATTCAGTGTCTATCTAAGTCCATTCAGTATCTATCTATCTATCTATCTAAGTCCATTCAGTATCTATCTATCTATCTATCTATCTATCTCAGTCCATTCAGTATTTATCTATCTGAAAATGTTGATTTGCCGTAAAACAAAACAACTTAACCAAACCTAAAACACACGGTTTTGAGTTTCTAAAAATTCTTTATAAATATACACCTCCCTGTTTGCAATGTCA
>CM042152.1:42287266-42297266 GCA_023376005.1 Doryteuthis pealeii | reverse complement strand
CCGGCAAGTGGGTTCTCTCGTAGTGTAACGGTTAACATTGTAGAAAATAGAAACGGCAGCCCGAGTTCAAATCCTGGACAAAGCCGTTTGCATTTCCTTTAGCGCTAAAAGGCAGGGCGTCTTATCGTGGTGTAATGTTCAGCAAGCTAGTCAGTCAGATCTATTCACTAATGAATAGAGAGTTCAATCATCACTAGATGCAAATACATGCGACCTTAATTGAGTAAATATATACGCTAGGGAAAGCTATGCATCGAGATATTCTCCCTCTAGCTATGGGTAAATAGTAGGGCAGTTTAGGATTTTAACCTTAGTAGAACAACCGGTCTAGAAAGAAACTCTAAATTAAAATCTGTTAAACTCCGCTTAAAAATTAAGCTTGAGTCGCATTATCGACATGAAAATATTTGGTTCTTTGGAAAATAAAGTCCGATTCTAGAATACACTTTTCCATAATTAATTTCGCTCTGTCGGCTGGGGTTGCATCTCGGCAGAGAGTTAAGATACATTCTAAAATGCTTTATATAGATTAGATTAAATTATTCCGACTTTTATCCTCGTCTGTATTGTTATCTCTACAACGTTTCGGCCGATGTGCCCTCCGGCCTTCTTCAGGTATTTCTTGTCGGATTTGGGAAAAATCAAACATAAGTATAACGGTAAATATTCTAGGTAAAACAAGACATTAGGTTTATAAGTTCCCCAAATTCACTCTGAAAAATTGGACACATGGCGTAGTGGATATAGGCGTTCGGTAAATACAGTTTAAGTTGCAGTTATCTCTAGGCTGCAGGTTCAGTCCTGGTCAAGGGCGACAGTAACATAGAATAATAATTAACCCAGCCTGTACACAGTCATGGTTAGCGGAATGAGAACAGTATACCCCCGTAGATGGAATAAAGGGGTGGGTTCAAAGTTCCGTGAAAGCTCCCGATTACGACAAGGAAGGTTCCGGATTTCGAAGAGAAGGTTCCCGAGTCCGACCTACAGGGTGTCATATCGGCGAAACGTTGTACAGATAACATTAAAGATGAGGACAATAGTTCGAAAAAATCAAATAATACATAGATTAAATGGAACAATGTCTTCACCATGAAATAACCCAACAAGGGTTGGCAGGCCGTAAAATCCAACCAACCAACCAACCAACCAACCAACCAACTAACCGCAACTAAAAATTTAGAAATCGGTCATTTGCTGCATTATCTTAGAGCAATAATTTGGCTGCAATTATAATTAGTTCGATTCTTACTAGTTTGTGGCCCTAATGCATAATAAACTAATCAGCGACACTAACTACAATCGATGGTTGATAAGCTTGCCTCGAAGATAATGAAGGGCGTTTGATTCTCACAAGCGCTCGTATTTTGCCTCGAAGCGAGACGAAGCGAGCCTACTAACAGGTCTACAAGTGGGTGTCTGTGTGCGTTCATACCCATAAGAATATGCCTATTAATTGGCAGTTGCGTGTATACCATTCGGGCTTGAGGCAATGAAAAACCTAATATTTCCAAAGTTGATTTTTTTTCTTCAAATCGTAATAAGCCTGCTGGGGTGCGGCTATGTCTTCATAAAACCCATTTCCGTGTTAAAGATAAGCTTAAAAAATAACACCCTCTCTGCCTCCGTTTATATCTGACTGTGTTTAGTTTACGGCATGTCAACCTTAGCTAATCTTATACCAAAAACGTTTTTTTATACATTCTTGTTGAGTATGTATTAAAATTTAAACTATAATTTTTTTAAATATCTAAAGTGCTAGGCAAACATGATTTAGAATAAAAAAATGTTCTATCCATATTGTGACGGAGAACAAGTACCACCGTACTCATTTGGAAAAAGAGTGAGAGTGCCTTGCCTGCAGGAGTCGAACCCGCGCCCTCCGGAATGCAAAGAAATGAGATTTAGGCGCTGGGTGGACGCGAGGTGCAATTCAGGTGCCCGGGTGTTGGGGCCTACACGCGTCCATCCGAATGCACGAGAATTGTGCACGGGCGCGATGTTCGACTGATGTGCCCGGATGATAAGGGGAAACGGCAGTATATGTAGAAGTGGGGTGACGGCAGTAACAGTGTTGCGACTTCAGCTGCTGGTAGACAATGACGACGACGATGATGACGACGACGACAGTGTTGTAGCCTGCGAATAAGGCGTTTGACTCGCTTGTTTTTGCCGCGCCCCTCAACAAAGAACATTTACTTGAAACCAATATTAAACAGACTGGAGATCGAAAGACTGATCAAAAGTAGAACAAACAAATATTTATTTCCTCCCTCTATTTTTTTTCCTTCTATAAGCTATTTCGGCATAGTATTGGGTAATGGCAAACAAGTCTAAGGTACGCTCTTTCAGACGTTTGTGAACAGAAATGGGCGAGATATCGTCACCAGTCTCTCCCCAGGCAATTTGAAAGTCAAAACTGGATCAACATGCCGTTGTACCTCGAAAGTTGGCCATTTATTTCAGAATATTATCGCTGGTTTCATAATTAATATATATATTAATCGTACGTTGTCTAAATTCTATGTATACAGTTTCAAAAATATTAATATTTTGATATTATTGTCGCCATGAAGTATGTTGTATTACTACCTAAATTATTTCTATATTTTGTTGTAGAGCAGATATATTTTTAAATGATAGCATTTAGAGCTAGAATCTGATAAATGTGAATATATATATATATATATATATATATATATATATATATATATATATATATATATCTGGTGAGTCTAGTTCCCGGTGTGAATATATTATATTTGTATATACGTTATTTATATATACATATAATATTTTTGGTGATGGCGAGGAATTTTTGGGGTTGTGGTATTAATAAGAAACCCAGTTGGTGTTTAAATCTTATGTTTAATTTATTGTATTCATTATTTCGGAAGATTGACCTTCCTTTGTCAAGTTAATATAGACTGACTGATTTGAATAGTTTAGGCGCGTTTATAGGTGGAAATGCTGTAACACTTAACCATCAACTGAGTTTCTCATTCTTTCCACAGCCCATGCTTTACACAAAATAGCCCAAAATAAATATTATAGGTATATATAAATAACATACACACAAATACAAAATATTCATGCCATGACGTAGACTCATAAATTTGCGAAATTGTAAATTAAAATTTAGTATAATATTTAGAAGAATGTGGATAGCTCAACTCTATAAAAACATTGAGTTTTCTCCCCTTTTATATATATATATATATATATAAATCTAATGAGTCAGACGAACCTACAATTAGTTTCGCTTAATGCTCTTCAGGGCTAAGGTCTTAGCCCTGAAGAGCATTAAGCGAAACTAATAGTAGGTTCGTCTGACTCATTAGATTTATCTTTATTATTTGCTCTACTTAGGTATTGGGCACTTTTTACTTATTAGCTATTCTCCTAGCGGTTATATGAATATATATATATATATCTTATATAAATATATATACATATAAATTGTTTTTTCTTTTGGCCAAATACTGTACCAACAGATTATTTTTTGTTGGTACGACTATCTTGGTCTTCTTTTTTCAAAAAAAATTTTTCTCCCCGGTTGATGTTTGGTAGTATATTTTTACAATCAAACTATTTGCTGTTTTTTTTTCTCACCCCAAGGATTTACCAACACGCTTGGTATATATATATATATATATATATATATATATATATATATATATATATATATATATATATATGGGGTGGTACTCCTAGAAAATAATTTGCAAATCTCTTTCTAATTAAGATCCATTAAATTACGAACAGAAAATTTACATCAAGTCACGATTAGCTACCATACTTTCTAAACCGGAACCCTACAACTGATAGTTATTATATAAATCTCCTTAAACAATCCAAACAAATCGCGTAGGTGAGCCATATTTATCGAATATTAGCCAAATTGAATTCTTAGTTTCACTATTCTTTCATGTACATTTATTCTTTATAACCTAGTAAACAAATACGTTTAACATAATTGAAACCCTTACTATATATATATATATATATATATATATATATATATATATATATATATATATATATATATATATATATATATATATATATATATATATATATATATAAAATTTGTCCTGGTTCCAACGGGAGGAAATTCAATATTTTATAAAAAGAAGAAGGTCCGCGAAATGTAGTTGGTTCTAAGAAAATTTTTTAAAATTATTTTTGTTTTACATATGCAACACGTGTTTCAGATCTTCTGGTATCTTCTTCAGGCTTTGATTGATAATATGAAAATGAATTCTTACATGCATGTGTATATATATATACACATGAGTATTTCACTCCCTCTTCCTGTTTTTGTGGTGTATGATGTCTCTCTCTCTCTCTCTCTCTCTCTCTCTCTCTCTCTCTCTCTCTCTCTCTCTCTCTCTCTGTAAATTGGTAGCTTGATTTATAAGCTTAGCTCGTTCCGCTCCTAACTCAATTTCCTGGTATATCAAACCAATTTCCCTTTAAAAAAATAAAGCGAAGTGCTGTTAATCCCTATTTTTCCATACGTTTTTTTTTTCGTGTATAAAAACATGTTTTTTTAAGTAACATTTTATAAGAACATGTAATAGTGTATAAAAACAGGTAATGAATCATGTGCTTTAATATGTTTGTATGTTTATTTTTTATAAGAAATATTTTTCTTTGGTGTAATAGATTAGGGGAATTAAATGTTTTTAGCGAACTGATGCCTATCTGATGCTCGCTCAGAGCTTAAATTCGAACTCTCAAGACAAAGCAAAAAAATCGACAGAGTGTCAGCTCATAACTCGGAAATCACGTAAGTTGCAGTTGTCGTGAGTCAATGTACATCTGTATATATGTATATGTTTATGGAGGGTGAAAATATATATTTGTGTGCACTCATAAGTATGTATTTAAATATACATATATATTGTGTGTGTGCGCGCGTGTGTGTGTGTGTGCATATATATATATATATATATATATATATATATATTTATATATATATTTATGAATAAATAATCGCACAAACACACATATACAACAGGAACGCAAACACACACACACACACACACACACACATATATATATATATGTGTGTGTGTGTGTGTGTGTGTGTGTGTGTGTGTGTGTGTGTGTGTAATTTGAAAATGGAAGTGAATCAGACGGTATGTTGAAAAGAGAAATAAAGGTAAGAAAGTATTGAATTGATAAATTAGGATTATTTTAATTAATTTAACTTACATGTGTTTCGGTCAGGAGTTTATCAATGTGTACATTATTCTATCTATCTATTATTTCTAAATAACAAAATGAAATAAAATAATAATAATAGAAAAAATATAGAAATGTTCAGCACACAAAGAAACATCGACCTTTCTCAGAATAAATCCTTATTTTTTGGATTTCAAAAAATAAGGATTTAATTAAAATAATCCTTTTTATCCATTCAATACTTTCTTTCATTTATTTCTCTTTTCAACATATATATATATATATATATATATATATATATATAATATATATGTGTGTGTGTGTGTGTGTGTGTGTGTGTGTGTGTATAAATTAATTCATATGTGTTCGTGTATATAAATTTATACGTGTGTATGTGGATATGACGTTAAACTTCATCTAATGGAGAAGTTCCAATTTTGGAAAAATCGAGTAGCTAAAGAACTGAATGAAACAAAATTCTACCGGATAAAATAACCCCTTGTTGACATGCCGTAAAATCCAACCGACCAACCAGCCAACCAATATTTAGGAGAGTTTTAACATTACATCGGAACCAAATGCTTTAACGATTTCTGTCCTATTCTCTTGTGCTATCCTGTATGCATGGCTAATTCCGAAGAGACGCAGAAAATTAGGTGTGTGTCTCAATAAAATTTGTTCCAGGTCAAATTTACTATTCCAGCTATTTGGCAGTATCCTTTTAAACTTATCAAAATTTAGCAAACAAACAAGGGCGTGACGCAATTTACAGAGAATTCAATGATAATTCATATTTTCATTTTTTTCTCTCACTACAATGAATGATAATATTGAATGCTCTGTAATTTTTATCCCTTCCTGTACACAAATAAATATTATTTGCTTGTATTTATTATTGAATTCTTTTATTTATTTTCTTTTGTGTTTACGACTTTCTTTTCTTTACATTTTTTTATGTTTACGTTTTTTTCCAATTGAAACGAGGATGGAACGAATTGGAGAATTTTCTGGACGGATGGGAAATACGCACCCAAATTTTTCTTGAAGAATTAAATCTTTCTTCCATTTTATTTGGTTCATTTTGTTTTTAATGCTCTATGTTTTTTTTAAGGATTTACAGTATATGTAGAAATCTGTCTATGTGCGTACAATCGATCGATTGGATAAAAATCGATCGATGGTATGCAGATAGCATGCACCGAGACAAAATCACGATCAAAAATTCGACTTTCAAGCAAGTAACTCAATCTTAACAATATTACAATTTCTTTTTTCTTTTTTCTATCATCATCCAAAAAAATGCTTTTCTTTCCATTTCAAGTTCCTGATCGCGTGTCCGAATGAATTATTATTATTTTTTTTTTTTTTTTGTCCAGGAATAGTTATGTCTGAGACTTTTTTGGTTAACCGCTCGCGACTGAAGCCGTAGACGTAGGCCAATGTAAAAAAAAGAAAATTTCACGTTAAATAATAACGTTAGCTAAGCATTTTTAATGTAACTATAAATCCGGCAAGCTCATCAGAAGCAAAATATTGATAATAATAATAATAATAATAATAATAATAATAATAATAATAATAATAATAATGATAATAATAATAATATAATTATAATTATAATTATAATGATGATAATAATAATAATAATTATAATTATAATTACAATGATGATAATAATAATAATTATAATAATAATAATAATAATAATAATAATAATAATATATGCACAAGCCAGAACCTGTCTTGGAGAATGAGACGAATAAAATTCTCTGGGACTTCGAGGTAAAAACGGATCACCTAATCCCGAACAGAAGACCGGACCTAGTATTAATCAACAAGAAAAAGAGAGCCTGTCATTACCTGGATTTTGTCGTCCCGGCCTACCACAGGGTGAAAATGAAAGAGAGCGAAAAGATAGACAAATACTTGGACCTTGCCAGAAAAATGAGGAGTCTGTGAAACATGAAGGGGAAGGCCGTACCAATTGTAATTGGTGCTCGTGGAACTGACCCGAAAGCTCTGGAAAATAATTTGGGTGAATTGGAAATCAGAGGAAGAATCGGTACCATCCAAACTACAACACTGTTAAGATTGGCTAGAATACTCAGAAGAGTCCTGGATACCTGAGGAAACTTGCTGTCACTCAGCCTCCAGTTAACCACCGGCTATGGCAGGTGTGAAAACCTAATAATAATAATAATAATAATAATAATAATAATCGGCTAGAATACTCAGAAGAGTACTGGAGACCCGATGAGATCATCAGCTAACGATGGTGTGAGAAACTCACAAGGAGTGAAATGATAATAATCACCATCATCAGGTCGTGCTATTAACAGGGATTGCCATGACTTTCTCTCAAGAGCAATATTCCTGTCGGTCATTACTCCTGGCAGATCTCTCGCATGGCATCTAGAATCCGCGTAGAACTGGCTAATGTAGATTTTGCTGCTCAAACTGCATGCTGTTTTGTATAAATATGTTGTTGAAAAAGTAGCAGCATTTTGACAATGTTGAGCCAAGATCTTTAGAGTGGTTGATGTCTAAACTAAATTTTCATAGGTGTTAGCCCTATGTGAAATACAAACAGCTTCATCTACGATTTGAACTCGGGTCGACGAAATACGATTTTGTGGTTCTATCAATAATCGAATAAGATAAATTATTGACCCCCCACCCCCATTTCAGCATCTGCGGACCCTAGCTGTTATCATTGCGGACCACAGTTCGAAAATTACTGCTTTAGACAGCATTCAGTGTCTGCACAGATTTGAGGATGGCTGGATTTTGCTGGTTGTCTAAGACAATGTGAGTGACATGGCCAGGTATGACGTCAGCAGTAGGTGACGTGTGATGCCTTTGTAAAAATTGAAAGAGTGTGGATATGAAAAATAACCAGAATAAGGAGACGTGTTATTTAGACGTGTAAGTAACTGGCCTTGACTTGTGATTAGCCGAGCCAAAGCCAAAAGTGCGAAGAGTAAAAGAGAGTTGAAAAGATGTGAGTCTGGGTTGAGTGCTTGAAGGACACCGACGCAAGATACGGTGTGTTCTCCGAGGTTATTTACTTGGGCTGATTTAATAAAGATCTCGAAAAAACAACAACAGCAAGAATTGCGTTCGTTATTAAAAACTACCAACGGATACAAAGCAGAAAGAGCCCAAGAGAACCCTAAGTATTTCCAGCTTATAGAATAACACAGCTACTCAACATCCCATATCCAAGATACAGAAACAGCCGAATAGTAGAGAAAAAAAGTTAGGCATCCCAATCAGACCCATAGAAGAAGATATAATAGAAAGGACATGTACCAAATAAGTATGGTACCTTAACATTTACTACCACCTCGGGTCAGAGGGTTCCTGGGAGTAACGGCGACGAAGGAGTACTAAACAATCCTCAGAGCTCTAGGATTGGAACCTCACCATTAGATGCTGTTTAATGTCATTCTCAGGCAAGTTCTTAATTTGAGGCCGAAACGCTATAGTTGGTCAACACATATGTAAGTAACTTTATAGGTAAAGATAAATACTGTGGTTTTGTTGGACTAAAGAAATCTGACAAAAATAAAAATATTTACCTTTTTTAGTCTGTGTATCACTCAATCAAACTCTCGAAGTGATTATGGGTGGATAGAAAAATAGACTCACCTACAACAAAAAGAAAAGAAAACTTTGTTAGACACATATTTTTTGATACATGCTTGACTTTTGCAAATTATAATGACTAGCATGCGTTCTCCGGGTGTAATTATTAAGTTTTAATATAGTGAAATATATCAAATTAGCAATATTAACGAAATAAAATAAGAACACATATAAAAAATAGCTTATTCTAATTATATTGGTTCTAATTCATTGGTTCCTATAGAAAAACTTTCATACGATTGATTTTAATAATTTGGACAATAAAACAATGATATTAGAGATCAATAACGCCAATTAATTATTTATTAAACCCGGTTTTGTTAAAACCTGTATGCAAATTAACCACATCATATATTATGTATATCTTTATTTATTGGTATTTTTAACTGTATAATGGGATATTTCAAAATTCACCACAGAACTCATTTCATTCAGATAGATTCCTATTATTATTGTAGTCTGCGTAACGCGCACGAGCCGCTGTCAGTAGTTTACGGTAGGATCGGAGTGGTGTGAGAGCCGACGGGTATTTGCCTCATATACCCACTTGTATGGGCTGGGCACAAGGCCTAGTTTTAATGTGGGCCCACCCACAAACCGAAGCTCATGGGTGGGAATGAACAAAAATTGTGTCGTTGCCCGGGAGGATAGCCCCCTGGGATCGACGCTATTATTAAACTCTCGACAAGTCCAGCGGCCGAAGCTCGCTGGACCCCCGCTGTTAACGGGAAAACCGAATGTGCAATGAGTTCTTAAATAAGTGGTGTGAGAGTCGATGTGAGCGGCATAAATGCAAATCGTTAACTTTTCTGGATTTAATGCTGGACAGGAGTTCGTACTCGCTAACTACGATGTTGCAGGCCAGCACGTTAGCCATCACACCACGGAGACCCACACTGCTTATTTGTCTACAGGAATAAAAACGAAAGCTATCAATCATAAAGACCATATGTAACCCCTTCTCCAATAACAAAAAAACAAAAACAACTAAAAACAAAATAACATGCTGTAAAATGACAAAAGAAAATGACCAAAATACACTCATAAAATGGTGACTGTCACTTCATAAAAATAAAATCCACGCTCGTTGTTAATATTTACTATCAGCGCCAGTCTGTTGACACCGCCGAAAATTGCCGATAGAGTGTCAATATGTTCTCAT
>CM042152.1:42224766-42282266 GCA_023376005.1 Doryteuthis pealeii | reverse complement strand
TTCTACATTTTTTTCTATTATTATTATTTCATTTCATTTTGTTATTTAAAAATAATACTAGATAAAACAATGTACACATGGATAAACTCCTGGTCGAAACACGTGCGTCTTATATGCCGTCAAGTACGGTACATACAGTTAACATTATTTTTTATATTAAAACCATTCCCTGCAGATGGTATATCCGCAACGTAAAACATGGGTTAACATTATGTGTAAATAATGTAGCCTGGTGACATATAACTGCAATGACGGTGATGCCAGTCGTCAAATGGAGAAGAGAAATACAAAACACAACTCGTCTTAAGCGTTAGGATCTCGTTGTTTTATTTCTTCCATTTAGCTGGAAGCTAGAACAAATCCATAACGGGCAACACGTTCTTTTAGTAACGGACTGTTCTCGTATATTTGATTCATTTCTTGTTCTCCAATCACGCGAATGTTTGTCACCTCGTAACCCAGGCACCAACAGACGCAGAATCCTGAAATCCATTCTTTTATCTTGGGGTTTGTACAACATCTCAGCAACACATTCGTTCCAGGCGGAGACACCTCCCGACCAGCCCACGTCAACACTTACAAGGCCATCTCCGCTGATATAGGTAAAATCTATACCGGTGTCATAGGTCAAGTATATCTTGTTCTACCTAGCCCACCCGAAGATTGGTAATATACCAACCCCAAAAAGGGGAGTTTTGCCTCAGATTGGGAATCTCCAGTTGTTGATATCAGGGGAAGGTTAAATTACCCGTCCGTCGCCATTACTCTGACAGTAGTCGTGGTACCTGTTACGGTCCTATCTATGGGTCAAATAAACCGGTTTAAAAAGTATTCTTTTCGATAAGAACATGTGCGATATTTAATGATAAACAACAATATACAAGGTGTGTCAAAAGAAGTATCGAGATTTTTTGTACTTTTTGACACACCTTGTATTCTGAAAAAAAATAACATTCCATTCGTTCATTTCTATCTTGCTAAATGCAGATTTAAAGTCGGCACTTGTCACCATTATAAATGTTCAGTTGTTCTGTTGTTCACAGAACCCATATGTTAATCCTAGTGTAAAGTTTTCCTCTGGTGTTAATCCGAAAGATGGGTCGTCTTGGCAGGAAGTTCAACTAGCAATTGAGTTGCAGACATTTGATCTTAAATGCTTTCTATCTTCGTTTCTCATTGGCCAATTTTTACCGGAAGTGGCAGTTGTTGTCTTGAAAGTTTATAGATAGAAAGGACGATTTTGTATACATTTTTATAACCAAAGAGTCCAATAGCAATTATAGATATAGTCAATGTAAGCCAATTAATAGGACATCTCTTTATGAAAAAGACATCTTGCCGATGTTGGATTTAATATTTAGATTTGCCTATTTGGAATTGTGCCCTTTCTGCATTTAATATTTTACAGGTTTGTATAATGCATATTAACTGGTAGTACATATTTACCAACCCCCTCCGCACGAGCAGGATTTGACACAAGGTCAATTATTTTAGGTGGAGTTTAACATGTTTCATAGTTTTCCTTCTGGAAGGGTTGCCTAAATAAGGTTAAAAGCCCAGTCTGCTCTGCTATTTACCCATAGCTGGAGTGTAAGTCTGGGCTGGGTCGTCTGTCCTCATTTCTTGTTTATACTAAATAAGCAAGACTTTGTTGTTTTTTTAGACGTCTATTCTTTTTTTACAAAAAAAAAACCCCAAGCCCAGAAGCGTTGAACTCGCGCGGTGAGAAGTTGTTATTTTATGAGCGATGCACCCCTGCGTCTGCTCCTTCAGACTAACTGCCTAAACCTGCTAACTAGACTAGTTCCCTTTCCCACTCCTTTTCTTCTGCCAATCAGAAGTCAGCTTTGAGTTTGAGTTTGAGTTTGTTTAACGGCATATCAACCCCTGTGGGTCATTTAATGCCTAAAAGGTTATTTTGGATTTCAGACTTTAAGGTATGGTTCTATGGAGATAATTGGTTATGTTCTGTTATATTTTGTTTGAAAAGGTTGCCTTTTTTAATAAAATTTTAAAATGTTTTCAGGGTTTGTATTCTTGAAGATGTCTTTCAGGTTTCTAGCTTGATAGTAATTGCGCGGATATGTTTAAGTCTGTTACAATTTAGAAGGATATGCTTGGTTGTAAGTTGTACTTTGCATGTTGGGCACACTGGGGCACCCTCCCCTTTTAACAGGTACGAATGGGTAATGTGGGTGTGCCCAATACGCCAATCTGGCGAGTATTAGGTCAGGGAAAGGTTAATTGCTGTTAATAACTTTTTTATTCGCGCTATGTGAAATGTAGACAGCCTCATCTAGGATTTGAACTAGGGTCGACGTCTCCATTTTCTAAAACTGTAACCGTTACACCATACGCCTCCATTAAACTGGAAGTAAACCATTATCATAATTTCATTTTCTGTATTTTCTGTTTAATATGTCACGTCATCTTAAAGTATGTTTGTGTGTATGAGTGCGATGAAAATGAATACGTCGCATCGTTTAAAAATCTCTTTGTTGAATTTTTTTGTTAAAAATGTTTGCATCCTCGTGAGTAGATTTTCCCGTCATTTAGGACTCGACTGTAAATTCTCGCCATTATATTGGCACGGTACAATAAGAAGCAGACACTTTTTTTCAACGGTATGACTCATTTTACTTTTCTGGTGACTGTAGAAGAGACAGAATCCGGTAGAGAGCGAAGTATAGAAATTTATTTACGGTCTCGCATAGACAAATTAATTTCCAGTAGTTCAAAGTGTAGTCTGCAGTTGTTTTTCTTTACTGAACGTGAACTAATAAATAGAATATATATATATATATATATATATATATATATATATAATATATATATATATATTATATAATTCTAGTATATGTATATATATATGTATGGATTTGTTTATATATATGAATATATATGTACATATATATATATATATGTATGTGCATATATATATAATACATATCTGTATATTTATATGGATTATTAAATATATATGTATTTGTATGAATCTACATATATGTAACTATATATAATTGTATATATGTTATATTGTTTATATATTATATATTATATATATATATATATATATATATATATATGTTTATATTGATATATATATATACATATATCTTTATATTGATATATATATATATATATATATATATATATATATATTTATATAATATATATATATATATATATTCTATATATATATATATTATATATATATATATATATTATATTATATATATATATATCAATATAACATATATATATATTTATCGATATAAACATATATAATTATATATAGTTACATATATGTAGATTCATATAAATACATATATATTTATAAATCCATATAAATATACAAATATGTATTTATATATATATATATATATATATATATATATATATTATATTATATATATAATATATTAACATATATATACAATATATACATATATAATGTACATATATATTCATATATAAACAAATCCATACATATATATACATATACTAGAAATATATATATATATATATATATATATATATATATATATATATATATATTACGTGCACTAATATTTTAGAATGTATATACGTATATATATATATATATATATATATATATAAGAAAGAAGCGTAGTGAAGACATGATGTCGACGGCGCTTGGTACAATTTTTTCTCGACTATGTGACTTTCAAACCTAGATATACATGCCTTTCATTGATATTAAGCACTATTTAACTCTTTACTTATAAATATAGCAATTTATATTATTCAATATTAAGAAATTTATAATATATATATATATATATATATATATATATATATATATATATATTAGTTTTTAATTAACTAACACAAGACTTGATGTTGTTTTTTATTCAGAATGCTTTATATTCAATTCTCAAGTTACCCATCGAGAAATGACCTCTGAGGACAGACCGCATCTTGAGTTTGTCCCTTTCAAACAAGCTACCAATTCTCTCCACCCATCTCCTCTGAAAACCTCAGCATTATCCTCATTCTCACCATTTCTGTCACTCTCACTCTCGTTCTCATCTCGTTCTGTACAATGAGAAACCAAGGTCACTTCCCCGTTTCCTTATTCTGTTTTTTTTTTCTTTCATTTCTATTTGCACTTGCATAACACATCAACCCACCGTTGATGTCACACACTGACTTTCACACTCAAATGTATTTTAAATCCCATCTCGCTAACAATATCTTAACAACTAAAGCGATGTCAACACACACATGGGAAGTTATTGAGAGTTTATCTACCATATGAAAAATAGGTTCTTTCTGATAAAATAACACGCGAAAGTTTCCAAGCTGTAACCATTTACCCAACCCCTCCCTACGACCATGATGTGACACATGGTTAACTTGTGGAGTTTAGCGGGTGTGTATTCAGAGTTTTCCTTCTCCTATACGGGTTGGCATACCAAGATTAAAGAACCCAGTCTGCCCTACCGTTTACCCATAGCTGGAGGGAGAATAGTTGGATTCGGACTTTTCCCAAAGGAATTAGCACTATTGAAGTTCAACCCGCCTCGTCCAGGAGTTGAACTCGTCTAGCCCTGTGAATAGACATTCACTATGACGAATGCTTCCACGCTGCAGCCGTGTTGGTACAACTGTAGGTTTGTACCATTTCGACTCTAACGAGGACGATTTGATAAATAATTAAACCCGACAAGACAATACTATAGTTATGTGTGGTAGGCTAAGGCAAACTACGCTCTCTCTCTCTCTCTCTCTTCTCTCTCTCTCTCTCTCTCCTCTCTCTCTCTCTCTCTGATTCTATTTTCTGTTTTAATATCTATTTCTTTTCTTTACTCATTCTTTTCCTTCTCTCTCTCTCTCTGATACTCTTTCTCACTCTCTCTTTTTTTCAAAACCCCTCTCTCGTTATTTCTCTCTTGGTCTCCCCTCCCATCTCTCCCCCTCCTCTCTCTCTCTGATATCTCTTTCTCACTCTCTCTGTTCATCTCCCTCTCTCGTTATTTCTCTCTTGGTCTCCCCTCCCCATCTCCCCCTCTCTCTCTCTCTCTCTCTTCTCTCTCTCTCTCTCTCTCTTGGAGAATTGCGGAGAAAATCTGATGAAACTCATGTATTTTAATAAGCGTGACATTAGTCAGACAAAAAAAAAAAATTATGTTTAGATATTAAATATTCACTGGTTGATATTTTTATTCTAATTTTTTTTGATTTTCATTAAATTTCTGTAAGTTATCTATGTCCACAAGGATTTCTTTAATTAAATCATCATGGAGATGCGAAAACACGGATTATTTTGATTGTCTCTCGCCACTCATCCCTATTTTCCATAGTAAGTCCTCTAGACGGCACCCAGTGTCCCTACAGATCTAATGAATGTAAGCTTTTAATAGTAGACCAACATTTGTTTGTCTATATATAGGAATTCATTTGAGAACGTCACTTTCTCTCCCTCCTCCTCCTTCCGTGTGTGTGTGTGTGTGTGTGTGTGTGTGTGTGTGTGTGTTAGAGACCTTGAAGAAGGACAGAGAAAATCTCTAATGAAAATCATGTATTTTAATAAGGGTGACATTAGACAGACAAACAAATTATAATTTATATTTAGATATAGATATTCATTGGTTGATATTTTTCTTCTAAGTATATCTTTTTTTATCATTTAAAGATTTTTACCTATTTCCTGTACTTAGGCAAGAGGAACTGGTGAAATTCATTAACAATTTTTGTGAATTTTTTCGAATGTTTAACACGTGTAAAATATTTATTAAGAATAGTTAATTGAAGCTATAATTGTTTTCTTTGTGCAGATTATTTGTATTATGAATTCTCAGTCGGTAGAGCGTTCGGCTAGAAACCACAAGGTTCCTACTTCGATACCGGTCCTCGCCAACTCAGCGTATGAGTAGCACAGGGATCTGTGCGGTAAAGTAAGGAACTGATGGTTGGTGTGGCGCTCCACCTCAGACGCTAAAACAATCTCCTTGGTCTAGCGCTATTGAAAAGGGGATAGACTCCCTCGCTGACTGGCTGATATCGACTTTAGGCCGCCCCGACGACTTTACTTACTTTTTTATTTAAAGTTATAATTGTTTACTAAGGATTATTATTATTAGTTACTTGAAACCATATAACTGTGTTCAAATTATTAGTATTAAGAATAGTTAATCAAAGTTATTAATTGTTTACTAAGGATTATTATTATATTAGTTACTTGAAACCGTATAACTGTGTGCAAATTATTAGTATTAAGAATAGTTACTTGAAGCTATAATTGTTTATTAAGCACTATATTATTAGTTACTTGAAACGTTACGCGTTTGTATTTATTCTTGGTCCCCATTTTATCCATCGAAAAATTTCATTAAATTTCTGTACGTTATCTTAAACCCCCCCCCGCTCTGTCGTCTACTTAGAAATTTCAATCTTCTATAACTTAAATATAAATAAATAAATAAACAAAAGAAACAAGTAAATATCTTTGGTAATACGCTTATTGCTATAAGGCATTTACTGATTGGATGATTTTTTTTTCAATTAACTATTCACAGGGATACATTTCGGGGAAGGAGATAACATGAACACCATATATACATACTATCATACATAGATACACACATACACTTTTTTTCTCATATTTTTATGTGAATCATTTCTATTGATGGGTTTGTGTTGGCGACGTTTCGGGATATGCGTGTGCGTATGCTTTTGTGTGTGCTTTTAAATTTATGTTTTGTTAACAAAACACTCTCGGAAGTTAGGATCACTGAGACGGTATCTCAATGCCTGTTATGCATTCATTTTATTTCACAGCACATGCCTATTCCCAACATTAATCTTTAATGAGATTAAGTATTTCACACTTCTTAGCTATAAATCATCCTGAATAGAAATAAACAAAGAAAGAATTGGAAGAACTACGATCGAGAAACAGAAATAAGAAAAAGAAGGAAAGAATGAAATAACTAAGAAATAAAAAGAAAGAAGGAAAGAAAGATAGAAAAGAAGGGTGAAAGAGAGAACGATCATTTTTAAAGAAAATATATATTTCTTCTTTCTTTATTTTTTATTTTTTTATTTAAAAAAAATTTTTTTAAAAGAATTTTCAACGATGAGAATGAAGGAAAATTGAAAAATACTAAAGAGAGAGTAATTTGGAAAGAAAAAAAAAAAACATTGAACAAAAAAGCCATAAACTATATAAAGGAAATAAAAAGCAACACTTCAACTCCTGACGCATATTCAGACATATTACGCATGCGCAACTAATGCACAGGGTTTTTTTTATTATTATTATTATTATTATTATTATTTCTTAGATTTTTATTTTTTTATTTTTTATTTTTTATTTTTTTTTTACATTTGATTAAAAATGAAAACCCGAAAGGCAGAGAATTAAAATCGATAGCCTATTATGAAAGTCTGAAGAGCTCTCTGAATTTCGACGCTGATAAATGAAGTGGTGTCCGCTCTTTGTAATTCCTGAAAAACTGTTTTTTCTAACAAAATTCTAAAATATAAAAATGGAGAAAAAAAAGTTACGATCTATCGATCAATATACATGAATACTGATGATGTCTCTTGTTACTGATTGATACTAGCCAACTGATCACATAAAGTAGAAATTAAATTTTACGTGCAAATAATGGACATATCGAAGATTCTGGCGATCTTGTCGTTGGCTGAAGTCAATAACATCTCCTTAAGAGCCCTGTCGGCTGTGGCTATAGAAAACACCAACTGGTCCGTCGCAGAGGTGAGAGACCCCCATAATGGGGTCATTGTTGATCACGAGTGGTGACCCATGAGGTGTAAGGATATAATTCTGATAAATGAACAGTCCATGACTCCACACTCAGCACTTATGGTACAACCTCCCACTACCAATTGTTATTACCTCCCACTTTTAATTCCTTGCTACTATTCGTTCTCGTTAAAAACGAGACACGAAACCATACCATCGTTTCCTAACTGATGATAGCAAACTGTATTGTTGAAAGCGCTCGTTTTGAAACCTTTGGTGGACTGTTACACCAGTTAAACACGGACACCAAAAAGATGTCCCAAAAATTTGAAAGGATCAACCAAAACCTTGTCCGACAAGAATTGTCTGTACAGTTCAACAAAACTTGTATATATAATATATATATATATATATATATATATATATATAATATATATATTGCAGGGGAAGTAAAACTAAGGATGAAGAGGCAACATGGAATTCTTTGTTGTCTCTGGAGTGGGTATGCCTCTGTTTCTTTTGATTTATTTTCTATTCAGGGCTGTTGTGCCCTCCACCCCTCCTCGTTTGTTTTCCGGCATTATATATATATATATATATATATATATATATATATATATGTGTGTGTGTGTGTGTGTAGAATTAAATAAAAGACACATCGCCTGTTTAACAATTTTATTTTTGATCTTTTCCAATTTTCTGGCCAACTTTTTAATGTCCGGGTGGAATTGATGGATAAGTCCACCAAAGTTCAGTTCCCGAGTACTTTCGGCACTTCGAAGCGCCATCATCAGGGGTGATGTATTCCAGTTTTCTTATTTTTTATTTATTTTTTATTTTTTTATATTAATGTGGAAGCTTGAAGGAGAAGAATTGGTGAGAAAGGTGTTATAGGCATTTTAGAATGTGTCTACTGAATTGGAAATTAATTTTGTTCAAGGACGGTTTGTATTGTTTTATGTATAAAGCTTCCAGTATTTGAAGTTTTTGTTTATTTTATGGTTTATATATATATATATATATATATATATATATATATATATATATATATATATATATATATATATATATATATATATAAACTGGACTTATCGCAGCATAAATATAAAAACACGCGTTCTAAAATGGAAATTTTAAAAGTTTTAAAATTCATCACGAGGAACCCCATTACTTATCCAACCCAAACCACATCAGATTCGGAATGTTAGAGTTATGGATGCCTTAAAATGTTGTTAATGTATCTTTTGATTTCATGTTGAGAATATTTCATGAATCTTAGCCGTTTAAAATTCTAAAGTCAATATGTTTAAAAATTTAAATTAAACAATGGATTGAACAGTTATAGATTAATAAGGAAAATATGATTTTATGTGTATGAATTATTTAATATATATATATATATATATATATATATATATATATATATATATATATATACTAGCAAATATATACACCCTCCGGGTGCAAGTATTTATGTTTTAATGTAATAAAATATCGTATTAAATTAGAAAGGCTAATGAAACTAAATAAAAATGCATATAAAAAGATTTGAAAAAGAGGGGGTATAATCGAAAAATAGAACAACTGAAACTTACTCTTCCATCAATCTGGTCTTTCATTGTTATTTTTTCTTATTTAAGTATTTAGTTAAAAGAGGAAGTAAAGAATAAAATGTCAGTTATTTTTTCTTGTTAATGGATTGCATTTAAGATTCATTGAATAGATTTTTGCTTATATTCATTAAAATAAAGCCAAACAGTTAGAAATCAATAATACCAAGCACATATTTATCAAAATCAAATTTTTAATATCAATATGCAAATTAGCCTTCCCATTCACACTGTAAACCGCTATTTTGTTGTATATATACATATAATTGCATGTTGTTAGTATGTATATATGCTTAACAGTATTAATAATGTAAAACAATTTTATTAATAATTGAGGTTTAAATAAAAATAAAAATAAAATCATTGCGAATGTGATGTCAATAACTAAGGGAAATGTGACTTGAGTAGTAATATAGTTTCGGTTACAGGCAGACAAACACACAATCTCCATTATAATAATATATATATATATATATATGAGAAGAAATATTTTTAAAATATAACAAACACAGGATGTTATGATTAGGGGAAACAATTTTATGTGTTAATACTTAAGCATTTCGGTATATTGTACCATCTTCAGGACACTCT
Organism: Doryteuthis pealeii; assembly: GCA_023376005.1. Taxonomy (NCBI): domain Eukaryota; kingdom Metazoa; phylum Mollusca; class Cephalopoda; order Myopsida; family Loliginidae; genus Doryteuthis; species Doryteuthis pealeii. The sequence continues at coordinate 42,272,330 of CM042152.1, read as the reverse complement.
TAAGTAATGTTTATGTGAGGGACAAAATGAAAGATGTTAAGTGTATAGTGAATGTGTGAATGTCCCTCACATAAACATTACTTCAGAGTGTCCTGAAGATGGTACAATATACCGAAAGGCTTAAGTATTGACACATAATATTGTTTCCCCTAATCATAACATCCTGTGTTTGTTATATTTCTAAAATATTTTCTTCTCATATTGTCGGATTAATTTCCTCACCATCTTTCCATATGTATATTATATATATATATATATATATATATATATAATATTATATATATATAATATATATATATATCATCACTATCATCATCATTCATCATGTCGCGCAATTAGCAAGGGTTTCCATGACAATCTCTCGCTAACATTCTCTATCATTCACTATCCTCGGGAGGTCCTCTGCGAGTTGTAGAAAATGTTTATGTGTATGTTTTTTACTAGCAAATATATGTAAATAGCAGTAGTCCCAATTAATTTATCATCCTTAAGAGATCTTGTAGTAATGACTGAAACCATAGTATATATATATATATATATATATATATATATAATATATATATATATATATATATATATTATATAAATCATTCTGCAACTATTAATGAGCTATGTTTATGATATATTGAGCACGGCTTGGATAAATTACTAATGCTACTTCAACGAAAACGCTAAAACGGCACTATATATAAATATATATATATATATATATATATATATATATATATATATATTATATATATATATATGTGTGTGTGTGTGTGTGTGTGTGTGTGTGTGTGTGTTGTATGTGTGTGTGTGTGTGTTTTATATATGTATATGTATTCGTCTATTTGTGGTATTTGTATTTTGTTTGGGCTTTAGTGTGAAGCATTAAACATATTAGAAACTCGGTCTTTTAACTGTTAAGTTTCGTTTTATTTGTTAAATTTTCGAGAGTATTATCTTCTCTTCATTGGAACATGAATCTGAGTAAGGTGGCTGGGTTTTTCTTATAGTAGCCGTGTCGGCTGTAAGGTGTATGCGGGTGGCTGCTGTTTGTGTCCTCGTTTCTGCCTTCTTCTTGTGCGGGTGTTTTTTTGTTCCGACTGTTTTTAATTGGTTTGTTTATAGTTGTTTGTTTTGTCTTTGTCATATATATATGCAAGGTGTGACAAAAAAGTATCGATATTTTTTGTAATTTTTTGAGAGATCTTGTATCCTGAAAAAAAAGTTACATTCATTTTTTTCAGAATACAAGGTGTGTCAAAAAACTACCAAGTTTAACTCTGTATTTGCCAAGACAGAAATGAAGAATAAATTAAACGTTATTTTTTCAGAATACAATGTGTGTCAAAAACTACAAAAAATCTCAATAATTTTTTGACACACCTTATAGATATATGTGTGTGTGGGGGATTTGAAGCCACACCATTTTTCTGTTAGATTCGGAATAGATTTGGCTCTAGAAATATCGTAGTACATTCTTAACCAGACTAAGTGCACGTGATTGTGGGTGAGATTGATAGAATAAAATATAATATGATACAGAAGATGTGCATTTCTAAGGTAATTTTTTTAAAGCTAAAGCAATTTATGGAACAACGTTAGAAACAAATGGGTTTCTGCACGCTTATCGGTATATCGCACGCATGCGCATTTGTCAATAGAATTATCACATGTTCTTAGGCCCGCCATACACGACGATCGGAAAGATTAGTGTAGCCGCCATTTGCACGAAGGGCATTTCTCAAACTACCTCATTAACCTTCTCATTTCCATCTGCGCCATAACTTCTGGATTGTCTGTGTCTGCGAATGTTCTATCAAGAGCTTGAAGAGAATCTACACCGTTTTACGATCCAAAATGTTGCACAAATGTCCGATAAGTTTAAGATATGGTATTCAGTAAAATTTGAACCTTGAGATTGTCTTGCAAAATCCCCAGATCCTGAGATCGAGCTTGAACGTATATAACTTATTGGTGTTTAGCTGATACCGAAAATTATACCCTCCATAGATTTTACTTCGGATAAAAACCCCAAAAGTAAAATTACGTATTCATTCCTAAATATTTTTTTTTTTCATATTTTCCTTACTGATATATCGTGAGATTTATTTCCATTCTCCTCACACACACACACACACACACGCACACACACACACAAGTAACGAGTAAAGAACTTCAACAAACACCATGGGATCTTGCTCAACAACCTGATGATTGCCCCTTAGCATGAAACCTGGGTCGCTGTTTATAATGAACATTGATCTGTGAAAACTTTGTAAAATAAATAAATATTAGCTCTTACAATTTGTGATTGAGCACTGTATTTTCTTTGTTTCATCACAAAAAAATTTTGTTTTTACATATACCTATATATATATATATATAATATATATATATATATATATATATATCTGTCTCTATCCAAATATATTCTAAATAAATGTGAGGAGTAACGGATTGAGTAAATCCGAAAAATGTGAATGAAAATAGAGGAAAATTCGGATAAAACACACACAAAAAAAAATCGTACAAACGATATTTCGCCTGGCTATATTACGAAGCTTTGTCAAATTTATTCGAGACAACTGAGACTCTAGTCTGCTTTTATGCTGAAAGAAAAAAAATCGAAGGAACAGCAGAGGAGAGGAGGTTGGATGCATGGTAAGCTGTGAGACAAAACACCACACATCAACATACCACACACCAGCCCTTCCCTCCTTTCTCTATCCTTTTGCCTCAAAGTTGTTTTGTGTTTTATCCGGACTTTCCTAAATAAATGTATATATGCATGCATGTTTATAAACCCCCTCTCTCTCTCTATCTCTCTCTCTCTATATATATCTATCTATCTATCTATCTATCTATCTATATATATATATATATATAATATATATATATATATATATATATATATATATATATATATATATAGATAGATAGATAGATAGATAGATAGACGCTACTCTACTCATGAACATTCGAGTTACTAACATTTGGGCCTACAAACAGATTACCATTATAGTTAAAATTATGTTTGCAATATTTCCGCATTCCGAATTTTAAGTTGCATAACATCAGTTTAATATGATATTTTGCCGCTACACATGCCAAGCAGTATTGACATCTACCATGTCAAATCAAGGCGCCATCGCACAGCTTCAGTTTGATAACACATGTTTGCTTGTGTTCTAGATGTTCGTAACATTTCTTTGTGCATTTTTAGTTGATTTTATTTATTGTCTTTTCTCTCTCCTTTTCGTCCTTCCATCATGAATAATGACATTAAAAAATGCATCGAAAATGATTTTTACGATAAAAAAAGTTTAATTCTACAAAAATGCACTAGAAATAGTTTTTACAATAAAGAAGCATTGGAAATAATTTTCACTATAGGATTGGATTTGAAATGATTTTTACAATAACATTGTAACTATAAATAAATAAATAGCATATAACTAATTTTTACTATAAAAATGCACTAGAAAAGATTTCTACCATAAAGATGCATTGGAAATGATTTTTACTATAAAATTAGATTGGAAATAATTTTTAGTAAAAAAATGCATTGGAAATTATTTATATTCATCCCCGCTCCAGCGGGCAGGTTGCGACTGAAGGTCAATCTTTTCAACGGAGCTCTGCTAATTTAACGTCAGAATGCGATAGCTTTATCCCTGAATTTGAACTCGGTTCACTGATTTCGTTTTTGGATAACGATAACCGTTGCGCTGTACATTTATGTTTTCACCTGTTAACTTCTTTTTTACAGGTATGTAGAAATGTCTTCGCTGTATAAGAGTTTTTTTATTTGCCCAGTTTTTTGAGAAGATTTGCACACACACACACTCACCTAATATTTTAATTGCCTGATTAAAATCCGTGTTTACGTCTTGTCTGCATTGAATTATATTTCATTCAACTTTGAGATTCGCTGCAAATTATTAAATTAAATTCAATAGCACATTCACGGATAAATACTTATTTGTTCAGTTCGCTGCAGGGTTATTTTTGATGAATCCTTTATTCGAATTGGATCGTATGGAAGTTTGACGCACCTGGAGGCGTTGTAAGCTAATTTAATATTGTTAAACACACACTCCGTTCCGCCGGGCTATGCGCCATGAAGCTACGTAAATATCACCGTATACATACACGGAATAAAGCGATATAAAAATAATAAAGGATTTGTTTATCTATTCTTCCGTTCAACAAATAGTGTTACCAAACGGAAATGCTCCTTGATTATAGTCGAATTAAGTCATACGCTCGTCAAAAACAACGGATATGGGCTTGAAAACAATTTCGAAGAAAAGCATTTAAATAAATATTCTTGATTAGATAAAGATATATGAAAGGATGCTTATGATCTAAATAGCATTGTTTTGAATGCTAGAATTGAACAAAGGGGAAATATGAGCAAGTATCTTGTTTTTCTAGAACGCACAAATATTGTGTACTGGCTCTGGACTTTGACAAACGAAACACGATATATATATATATATATATATATATATATATATATATATATATATATATATATAATCCTGTATATATATATATATATATATATATATATATATATATATATATATATATATATAATTTAATATAACAAACTTGTTGGTATATCCTCGCGGTGAGAAAAAAAAACAGCAAATAGTTTGATTGTAAAAATATACTACCAAACATCAACCGGGCAGAAAAAAATGTTTGTAAAAAAGAAAAGACCAAGATAATCGTACCAACAAAATAAATAATCTATTAGTACAATATTTTGGCCAAAAGAAAAAAACAATTTATATGCATATATATATATAAGATATATATATTCATACAAACCCGCCAGGAGACTAAAGCTAATAAGAAAAAGTGCTCAATACCTAAGTAGAGCAAATAATAAAGATAAATATAATGAGTCAGACGAACCTACTAAATGTTTCGCTCAATGCTCGTCAGGGCTAAGATCTGACTATCTCTCTCTCCCCCCCCTCTCTCTCTCTCTCTCTCTCTTCTCTCTCTTTATATATATATATATATATATATTATGGAAAAACTGCCTTACCGGTGAATATGGTCACAATGGTTAGTTAATGCAAAATTCAGAAAGTTAAGGCAGCGATATAACAATTAAATTGTGCACAATACGTTAGTAGAGCAAATTTATTGTAATACAGGTTCAAGTGATAACCTACTCGAGTTTCACCATAAGGATCTTGAGGGTTAAATCCACTGGATTAATCACGATATTGATTAATTGCAGTCGATTACACGTGTGTGTCTATCGCGATAAACGGTTCGTTATATCGGTTTCTCCACCTTGTTTTAAACACATACACTCTGTAATACATCTTCTGGTAAATAAGATGTCGATGAGATATTGCTACCAAGTTATGAGAACTGGTCTACTAAATTCAGAGACTTGTCATCCAGTGTGTAGACGTGTCTATTTTATTTGAAACACATGAACTATTGCTCCTCCTGTCTTCTCGTAAATAAAACTGAAATTTACTTCAATTCAGTAATAAAGGGTTATCAGCAATTGCTTTATATTTGCCTTTTTCGTTGCAAAGTATCGAATTCTATTTGGCCACTTTTTTTTTCTTAAATGATTGCAATTTTGCGTGCACTAACTTGGATAAGTACTTGTAACTATACTATAGATAAAACGGCTACTCTTAACATATACACAAAGGACACTGTTAAAATAAGCGTAAGCAAGATATGGTTTATATTAACGAGAGTAACAGTCCACAAGTAAGATGTCAAACTCCATCTAATGGAGAAGTCTGTAGTACCTCACTATTATTCCCAGGTCCACTCGGACCCGGAGTGGTTGTACTTGTTAGGGTCTCATCTATCAGTTAAATACAAAGTGTTGCATAGCGCCTTCTTTACCGGCACTAAATAGGTATATGTTATATACTGGTCTTTTCACTAAGCCAAATCAGCATATACGTTATATACCTTTCTTACTACTACTTACTCTGGTCGTCTATTCTTCTGGCCTGGTATATCTTCTAAGGTATCGTCTGCTCTTCTATTGAGGATTCCGGGTCTGGTTTCTGTTGCTAGTGATTTCTTGTTATCAGAAGCCCTGTGTCATTGTTAGTTTTTAGTAATAAACACAAGACTTCGATTTACGATGATGTTACTTTATTCGTAGGTCCCCAGACCAGACAATGCGCGCGGATCCTTACATCTTGCTAGCTCGGCTTCTAAGTTCTAACTGACTAACTGACTATATCCTTAAACCGGAAGGGGGCTTTCTATGGGGTTTCCGGTTCTCACGGTCTATCCCCAGAAAGCAAGGTCAGAGTGAGTTCAAGCGCCGTCACTCACTCTCAAGGCCATCAGCTATACTGATCGCCATAATGATTTCTACACTATTGTCATAATCATTAGGTATCTAATGATTATGTAACACAAAGTATGAGTTAAAATGTGTTTTAAAAGATTGAGTTTGAAAAAAAAAGCTACAATACCAATCAGGAATAAATCAAACAAAGCCACTTCAGCATAAACTAACCCAACAAGGGTTGACATACCATAAAACTAACTAACCAACCAACCAACCAACCAACCACACTGCAGGGAATAAAGTCATCGTATTTTAAGCTCTGCCAACAGGGTGACGAACCAATTTGAATGTGTGACCGTTCTAACATGAATTGATACTGTACTTTTTTGTAAATCTTTATTTTTCTTTTATAGCCAAAAGCATTGTTAGATGGTACCGCGTTTGAATTGACGCAGTAGATGGTCATCGGAGGGTTAATGGAAGAGCTGATGTCCACTTGTTGCTGAGCCGAGAAAGAAGATTCAATCAAACCAGGTTCAAGAGACATCGGTTTTGTTTGAAATCAGATCTGATCAATTCCTACATTCAAGTGCCCTTCTTCTTGGGGCCACAGCTGCACTCTTGGTAAAATGGCGAGCGAAAACGTGTTTAAGCGGCAGGGGGGGGGAAGAGGCGAATAAAACCTGGCTTAAGAAGAGAGGAGAGAAAGAAAGAGCAAGATAACTGAAGTGGATAAGAGACCCCGAACTAATAGAAATAGATGGAATTTAACGGGTGGAAAGCGATAAAAGGCTGTTTGAAAAGAACAGCGAAATTGTCGCAAGAAGTAACAAAATGGAAGCAATTACCGGAATCTACCCTGTGCATTCCGTAAAAGGTCGCATATAGCGATTAATACGCTCACATGTTTCAACAGAGGCCTGTTTCGATAACACTCGGACCCGTGTTAATAGTAAATGTTAACTCAGGCCTAAATTCTCACATGCATACAATACGATGTATTGGTTTCAGTCGTACGCCACCAGTTGGAGAAAACCCAAGAAAATTTAATCGGAATATCCACTACACTAATCTCAAAACTAGGATCATCATTCAAGATTCTGCAGTGGTTCAATTCAGAATATATATATATATATATATATATATATATATATATATATATATATATATATCGGTTTATATGCATATATATGTAAACCGTTAGCGTTATGTAGCGACACCTTATTGCTAAAAACAAAGTAATTTAAATAAAAAATAACAAATAATAAACAAACGTGATAATGGTTCAGAAAAGAACTGAAAGTACTTGGTTTACTCATGAAAACTCTTTCGGACAACGTTCAATATAAAAAAAATTAAAAATTGAAAGAAGAATTGAAAAAAAATATCATAAAAATAAGGATTACATAAGCTTTAACCTTTTTGTTTAATATATATATATATATATATATATATATATATATATATATATATATATCTAAATGGACTCTCCCGTCGATTTTCGACGTATGAGGGTTCATGCACACAATGAACTCCCACACAGGGATTTGTTTATAGTGGTGAAGGCTTGTGTTGGACCATCCACACTTTTTGGCACAGTCCATAGGAAAGAATTGGTGCCACAAGGGTTGCCACAAACCCAATCAACAACCAACCTCAGGAATTTTGAATTCAGAGTTATCGCTCTCCTAGACTGGTTACCTACCCAAGGTTAAAGAGCCCAGTCTGCCCTACTATTTAACCCATAGCTGGAGGGAGAATATATGGATTCATACCTTTCCCAAGGGTATTGTATGGAGGCGCGTGGGCTAGTGATTAGAGTCGTGGAAAATGGACTCGTCGATTCGAGGTCAATTCCTAGACGAAGCTGTTGGCATTTCACACACACACACACACACACACACATTATATATATATATATATATATATATATATATATATATATATATATATATACTGATACCTGTGGATAGAAATATATCTATAACCGCAAAATGATCGATTTTTTTTACCTTGCCAATTACTTATATATAAGACGAAAAGCAAGGGAATGTTAAATTTTGTTTGGTCCATAAGGAGAGCTCTATGTACTATCATTAAGGAATTATATCAAAAGCAAAATATTTCTTATAGTAAAAGGCTTGAATATCAGTCCTACTAACTGTTATAGATCTATTTCCACCCATATAAAATGGGTTCCTTCAGACTGCAACTTTATTCAAATAACAGTCGCAGTCTAAAGAAGCCCATTTAATGTGGGTTGAAATAGATGCATAACTGATAAAAGACTTAAATATCAGTCATATTAGCATTTATAGGTCTATTTCAACCCATATTAAATGGACTTTTTTAGACTGCAACCTATATTTCAATAAAGTTGCAGTCTAAAGCAGCCCATTTAATATGGGTGGAAATAGATCTATAACTGCTAATGTGACTCATATTTAAGCCGTTCTCTTTACCACACACACACACAGACACACATAAAGGGCCGGTTTAGCTCAGTCGGTAGAGTGTTCGGCTAGGAATCACAAGGTTCTTGGTTCGATACCGGCCCTCGCCAACTCAGTGAATGAGTAGCACAGGGATCTGTGGGGTAAAGTGAGGAGCTGATGGTAGGTGTGGCACTCCACCTCAGACGCAAAAAACCTCCTCAGATGCTAAAATAATCTCATTTGTCTAGCGTTAGTGAAAAGGGGATAGACTCCCTCGCTGTCTGGCCGATACCGACATTAGGCCGCCCGACGACTTTACTTATATATATATATATATATATAATATATATATATATAGAGAGAGAGAGAGAGAGAGAGAGAGAGGAGAGAGAGAGAGAGACAGACACACACACACACACACACATATATATATATGTATATATATATATATATATAGAGAGAGAGAGAGAGACACACACACACACACACACACACACACATATATATATATATATATATATATATATATATAGAGAGAGAGAGAGAGAGAGAGAGAGAGGGAGAAAGAGAAGGAGAAAGAGAGAGTTACGAGATAATTTAATTGGAATAGTAAATTGGACATGGTGCAGCAAATGCAATAAAGATGCATTTGGCAATTCGATTCAAATCTGATAACGAACATGGTTATTGCATGGGTTCAGGAATTAACCCCCAGGGATAAGAATATTCAAAACGAGGCTACGAAGAGGAAGAACCAATGATTTCATCAAGGACGAATAATTTAGAAATATCAATAAATGTAATGTCAAGAACAACAATGGAATCGCCCTCCAGCAAAATCCATTTCCTTTTCTGACTGCTTCTCCCCATTTTTTTTTGTGTGTGGGTTGGTGTAGATTTACCCCTCTGCAGGGGATACAGTCAGTGCGGTGGAATTTGCTGATACGAAAAATCAAGTCATGGTAATTTGGGGGGAAAATTTTACATTTTGTAATATTTGGATATTATTTCAAAAATGTGTTTGTTCGTTAGTATGGAATAAAATAGAATCTTATTAAAATAGAGATTCGGTGTTTGTATGTCAGTAACCGAAGCTATGTCACTGCTAACGTCACAATTTCCATCAGTAATTGCGTAAATTTATCATTGAGTATTTAATTCATATCATAATCAAAATCAGTTATATATAGACTAAATCTTACTTAATAACGATGTTTTATAGACACCAATTTAAATATAATTAAAATGAGTGTAATCTTTTTATATGCGTTTTTATTTAATTTCGATAGACTTTCTGATTTAATATATTTCATTAAATAAAACCTTAAGTACTTACGCATGAAGCGGTGCGTATTTTTGCTTATATTATTAATGACGAGTGATATAGTTTGTGATTATTAATCGTATGCTATATTTCTGGTGTGTCTGTCTGTTTGTCTTTCTATCAGGGATTTAAGTAAAGTAAAGTCGTAGGGGCGGCCTAAAGTCGGTATCAGCCAGTCATCGAGGGAGCCTATCCCCTTTTCACTAACGCTAGACCAAGGAGATTGTTTTTAGCATCTGAGTGGAGCGCCACACCTACCATCAGCTCCCTACTTTACAGCACAGATCCCTATGCTACTCATACGCTGAGTTGGCGCGGACCGGTATCGAACTAGGAACCTTGTGGTTTCTAGCCGAACGCTCTACCGATTGAGCTAACGCAACCCTGTTCCAAGACCAAATGAAATTTTTATCAGGTAGAATTCAACGAGAAATCCAGTGGTGGTATTTTGTTTCACTGGTGGAACAATTTATTGGCTGTGTCATGAGAAAATAGGTAAGAAAAAAATCATTATACTAAGGGTAATAACTCCGATAGCTTTTCACATTTACTGAATTCACATATCCTAATATATTCATTTTGCATTAATACTGCGATTTATTCCCTCTCAAAAATAGTATCATTGCGTTATTGGCAAACGGAGGTTAACATGCACACATTTCTGTTGTAATATTTTCCCAATCAGAACATCGAGCGATAAGCACTGCTATACAATGGTGAAAAATATGAAATGTAAAAGGTGTATACCTACATTTAGCAGGATACTATATAACCCGAGCAAGGCCTGAATATAATCAGAACATCGAGCAATAGACACTGCTATCCAATGGTGAGAAATATGAAATGTAAAAGTGTATACCTACATTTAGCAGGATACTATATAACCCGAGCAAGGTCTGAAACATACAACTAGTAAAACTATGAAATATGAATCAAAATTATTTTTACTCCCCTCTTCTTTGTCAGTTATTTACCCCTATTTTCTAGGCCTGTCGTCTGGGGCTTTAGAATAAACTGACTGCACCTCTGTAGAGGGGTAAAATCCCCTTAATGGGACCACCTGTTGGTCCTGGATGGCAACGCGTGATACTTAATGATAGAACCAGTCCACTTTGCCCTTAATTAGGCTAGACGGGCAGTCGGAGAGGCCCCCTCCGATCAATCGTCTAGTCAAGTCAAGCCATAGCTCCTATATGATTGCCCCAACCCTACTGCCCTTATTGAAAGCCCCAACTCATTTTATCATATATGTGCTAGAAGGCGGTGACAGAGTGTCCTGAATAGGATGTTAAATTATATCTGATTTGGAAGTTCCAATTCAGGAGCTCTGGAGATATGTGGAGCACTCCTTAAGTCCCATTATTCCCAGGCCAACATTGACCCAGAGTGGTAGTACCTGTTAGGGTCCCACCTATAGGTTAAATAGAAAAATGTATTTAAAAATGTTTGTATAAAAATTTGAGTTTTTAAAAAAAATTGAGTACCCAACATGCATGAATAAAGCAAAATATCTTCAGCATAAAATACCTCTACAAGGGTAGACGTGCCGTAAAATACAACCAGCCAACCAACTCCTATTTTCTTCTTCTTCTTCTTCTTCCAACATTTTTTATTTGCTAAGTTCGATTACGACATATTTATTTAAACCTTATTCTTCGCACTTTTCCCGCAATTTTTTTTATCGTCATATCTTTTCATATTTACTTATCATGAATATGTTGCTGTATTTCTCCTTACAATCCCTCGTTAACCCTTTGTTTTCGTTTTTTTTTTTTGTCCCTTAAAATACAATATAATCCGCCCTATCTCCCCACATATCTCCTCATCACCCTTATTCCAAAACTCCAATGAAATTAAATGTCCTCAACTTTCGATGCTCTAGTCATGACATTAAAGCGAAAAGCAACACCTTAACGACGATACTGGCAGCTTTATAGGCGTTCATCCCGAATAAAAGTGAGAGAGAGAGAGAGAGAGAGAGAGAGAGAGAGAGAGAGAGAGAGAGAGATAGAAAGAGAGAGTGAGAGGTAGAAAGAAAGAGAGAGTCCTAGAGAGAGAGGGGGAGAGAAAGAGAGGGTGAGAGAGCGAGGGAGAATAGACAGAGAGATTGAGATATGGAAAGAATGAGAGATGTTGCGAATGAGGGAGAGATAGATAGATAAAGAGTGAGTGAGTGAGTGAGAGAGAGAGAGAGAGAGAGAGAGAGAGAGAGAGAGAGAGAGTGTGTGTGTGTGTGTGTGTGTGTGAGGTAGAAAGAAAGAATAAGAGAGTCCAAATGAGAGAGAAAGAGAAAGAGAGAGACAGAGAGAGACAGAGAGAGACAGAGAAGGGGAGAGAGAGAGCAAGGTCTATCTTTAGGAGGTGGAGTGTGCCAAAAGTACAGAATTTAATAGTGCCCATACAATCTAAAATTGACATCGAGTAGTCATTTTGTCGTAAATAGTTTTGAAGAGAAGAAGAGAAATTTAAAGAGAAAGAGGAAAAAGAACAGTATCCTTTGTTTTATCTTTGTTATGGGGAGGGGGAATATTCAGCTTTAGCCTTGTAAAATTCAACTTAATGTCAATATTTCTAAAATCTTCGACATACTGTGTCTTTTTTAAATATTTTTTAAAAATCTTATTTTCGGTCATCGGTTGCTCTTCATTTCATTGCACATCTAAAAATGTGTTTTTCTTAAAAGTGATATAATATCATATTTTAGCGTACCGTATATGCTTCCGTAACGAGCGATGTAGTGTGATGAACAATCCCTAATGGTTAGCTACACAAAGGTTTTTTTTTATTGGCATTGTTAAGCCTATATATATTATTATAATGGGGATTGTGTGTTTTTCTGTCTGTAACCGAAACTATATTACTACTCAAGTCACAATTCTCTTAGTTATTTACGTCACATCCTCCATGATTTTATTTTTATTCAAACCTCAATTATTAATAAAATTGTTTTACATTATTAATACTGTTAACCATATCTACATACTAACAACATGCAATTATATTATATATACAACAAAATAGCGGTTTACAGTGTGAACGGGAAGGCTAATTTGCATATTGATATTAAAAAATCGAATTTAATAAATATGTGCTTAGTATTATTGATTTATATCTGTTTGGTTTTATTTTAATGAATATAAGCAACACTCTCTTCAATGAATCTTAAATGAAATCCATTAACAAGAAAAACTAACTGTCATGTTATTCTTTACTTCCTATTTTAACTAAATACTCAAATTAGAAAAAATAAAAATGAAAGACGAGAGTGATGGAAGAGTAAGTTTCAGTTGTTCTATTTTTCGATTATACTCCCTCAGTTTCAAATCTTTTTATCTGCATTCTTATTTAGTTTAATTAGCCTTTCTAATTTAATAAAATATGTTATTACATTAAAACTTAAATACTTGCACCCGGAGGTTTTGCTAGTATATAAGTAAAAATATAACAAAAGTTTTAGAATTTTTGCTTTATAGTCTATTTCAGGAAGCTTAGACAAAGTGTCTAACTCTCCAAAATCATCAGATACGAATGGGACAATAGCTTCCTGAAATAGACTATAAGTATTTTGTTATATTTTTACTTATAAATTAGCTATACAGCGAGGGAGTCTATCCCCTTTTCACTAGTGCTAGACCAAGGAGATTGTTTTTTTTGCGTCTGAGGTGGAGTGCCACATCTACCACCATCAGCTCCTTACTTTACCGCACAGATCTCTGTGCAATTCATACACTGAGTTGGCGGGGTCCGGTATCAAATTAGGAACCTTGTGGTTTCTAGCTGAACGCTCTACCGACTGAACTAACCAGGGTATATATATATATATATATATATATATATATATATATATATATATATATATATCTGAATATGCGTTTTTCTTAAAAGTGACATTAAATCATAATTTAGCGTTATATATATATATATATATATATATACACGATATCACATTTAGCGTATATATATACAATATCGTATTTTCCCATATATATATATATATATATATATCCACCTACATCCTCTTCTGACACCATCAACCGACCCCACCCCTTATTCATGACCTCCTTAATTCATTAGAAAGAAAATGTTCACCACAGAAGCAAGAACTACATTCCTAAAGTCCTGAAGAAGATCTAACAGACCGAAACATTGAATCGTCAACATCATTGCCTTCAATAAACATCCATTTTCTACAACATCCCGTGTTTGTCTACCTTTCTCCACATACTGTCGGATAATCTCCCCATATTTCTCCCACATAATTCTAAGAAAATGCATAAATGTCGCATCAGAATAACTAAATATATCTTAATACATGTGTTGGATTCTGATTACAAAACAAAATGATAATTCAGTAATATGTCTATTTGATTTGTGACGTCAGCTGAAAGGGTGTTTTTACATTCGAAAAATAAATTCGAGTTTTTCTTCAAAATCAAAACTTTCGGATCAAATCCCGAAGCTCTTGCAATCTTTAAATTTCACAAATTTCATAAAAAAATAATTTTGAAAGTCTCTAATTTTATAGAGAATGTGCGTCTTTTTTGCGTCTTTCATATTTTTTAAACAAATAACCTTGATTTTCCCTCTCATATTTTCGTTTCCACGGATCCTAGAAAAAAAAAAAAACCAAACAAACCCGTTTGTACTTCCAGGTGTCTTCTATTTGAGTGCAAAGTTTCAGAATATTGATAAAGATTACCTACTTTGATTTTGAAAAACAAAACAGCGGAAAAATTTACCCTAAAAAAAAAACTGGTCATATATTTGTTTTAAGCTGATAGACCAAGCAATTAGAAATAATCTTTTCCTGTTTGTTGCAATACTTGTGAGCAATATTGTACACACGATACGCTGCTAAAGCCTTAGGGGATATCAACAGCTCATGCGAAACTAATGTAACGCGACTATTTTTCGCTTCTATTTTAGAGCAGTTTTCTTCGTTCGATCGTTGTCTTCATGCCCAAAGGTCAGGCGTTGAATCAGTTTGTGTAAAATAGGTGATTGTTCATGTAATTATTTTTCTTAGTCATTCCCCGATATTTTGAGAAACCCGTTCTAGAAAATACACATGCTTGAAGCTATTCGATATTAATGAGAATGAAATCAACTTTTTCATAGAATTTAATAGGGTCCAAGTAAAGTATTTATTTCAAGACAAGAACAACTGAAAGAATATACAAGGTGGACCGAAGTTAAGTAGCGATGAGCCTGTGAAATAATTTAATGGGCGATCATTAAGCAAGGGCAGGTACTGTAAAAAGCTGAATATCAAAATGACTTGATTGGCATTAAAAAAAGGACCCTAAATGTGTTTATATGCCGTAAAAATAATCAACCAGCCAACCTACATACAAAAATATTCATTATAGAACTCTCGAAGTGATAGAATGTTTTTCTGTCTGTAGCAGTCTATGCCTTTCCTATGCGCATATTGACATCACTTTCTGTAGATGAGACATTGCTATCTAGGTATGTTATCTGGTTTACTAGTGTTAGAAGCTGCCTATCCAGTTTGGAGATTTCCCCATGAAAAGAAAGGCTAATGGAATCCATATGTACGAGGATGGGAGGAACTTATGGTGTGAAACATGTAATAAACTTTTAAATGTAATACGTACTACCGCTTCAGATGAAAGTAGACATGGGAGTAATGACAATGAACGGTACCCCACACTCCCCAGAGCTTCAGAACTGGAACCTCACGACCAGAATTACCACCAGAATTTTTCAAATCGAGGAATGTTTATAGCAAAGTGGGAGGAATCATGAAATTATCAGATTATATTATAACAGAAAATATATAGAGCATTTTTGTTCTGGAATTCTAGAAGTGATAGAATATTCACCTAGTCTGTAGATATCATCATCATCATCATCATGTCGTGCAAGCAGCACGGATATCCATGACAATCTCTCCCCAACCGTCCCTATCATTCAGGCCGATCCTCCAGCATCTGGTATCCACCAGGGACACTTACAGAATTTCCGAAATCGAGAAATGGTTCTAGCAAATCGGAAAGAATCCTGTGATTTTCAGATTTTATTCCGACAGAAAATATATTGAGCATATTCATTCTGGAACTCTAGAAATGATAGAATATTTACCTAGTCTGTAGAAATATTTATAGGATATTGGAAAGAATTCTAACATTATTCAAATAACGATTGATCGAAAAGGTTATAATTGTGTGTGGGCTTCTTTGCACAAGAGCTAAGAGAATTCTAGAACTAATATCGACAGAAAAAAAAATCTTTAGGAATTTCTATAGAAGTGATAATAACTCGAGTCTGAGTTCATTCAATTTGTCATAATAAAATTCTTCAAGCTACGCTACGATAATTCAGCCAATATTTTACATCAGGTCTTCTCTGTTAGTTTATCTGATCAGGAAGTCTCCGATAACTTTAAATTGAACGAAAAGTGACAACGACTAAAGCAACTAATATTTACATGAGACTTTCACAGAATAGCCGGGTTAGCTCAGTCGGTAGAGCGTTCGGCTAGAAACCGCAAGTGTTCCTAGTTCAATATCGGCCCTCGCCAACTCAGCGTATGAGTAGCACTGGGATCTCTGCGGTAAAGTAAGCAGCTGATGGTAGGTATGGCGCTTCACCTCAGACGCTAAAATAATCTCCTTGGTCTACTGCTAGTAAAACGGGGATAGACTCCCTCAGTGATTGGCTGATACCGACTTGAGGCCAACCCGACGATTTTCACAGAGATGTTGTAATAGAAGTACAGTTGGTGGTATCAGATAGATAACGAGAGAGTCTGTCTTTTTTCCACTAGTGCTAGACTAGAGAGATTGTTTTACGTCTGAGGTAGAGAACCACACCTATCATCAGCTTCTCGACTATGTAACAATTCTACCACTTCAGAAATTAACGAGTGAATATTTTTGAATATTCCAGAGAATAATCTCTTATATATATATATATATATATATATTATATATATATATATATATATATATCATACCACGGATATTCCTGACAACCTCTCACCAAGCGTCGCTATCCCTCATTGTCCCTAGTAGGTCCCCATTGCAGCATCCAGTATATGCACAGAGCCGTAAAATATAGTAATGTTTATATTTTTTCAAATAATATTTTTCTTAAAACTTTAACTTAAATGTTTTAACTGAACTCATCAACATTAGCGTATCTGAAGCTCCTTCATACCTCAAATTTTAGCTCCTAACAACAATAAAAAAATCAACCGAGTGACAACTTGTATCGTGTAAAACACACAATTTGGACCACTCATAGGTCAAGGTATATATAATGACTGTATTCTCAACACAAAGCAAAAAATCGACCGAGCTACTCAGAAAACTCAAAGGTTGGGGTCTCATAAGCCAATATATATATATATATATATATATATATATATATATATATATATATATATATACGTGGGTTTGTGTGCATGTATTTACTAGCTCACACACACAGACACAGACACAGACATATATATATATATATATATATATATATATATATATATATATATATATATATATATACTAGTAAATATATGCACCCTCCGGGTGCAAGTATTTAAGTTTTAAATTAATAAAATATTATATTAAATTAGAAAGACTAATGAAACTAAATAAGAATGCAGATAAAAAGATTTGAAACAGAGTGAGTATAATCGAAAAATAGAACAACTGAAACTTACTCTTCTATCACTCCCATCTTTTATTGTTATTTTTTCTAATTTAAGTATTTAGTTAAAAGAGGAAGTAAAGAATAAAATGACAGTTATTTTCTCTTGTTAATGGATTTCATTTAAGATTCATTGAAGAGATTTTTGCTTATATTCATTAAAATAAAACCAAACAGTTAGAAATCAATAATACTAAGCACATATTTATTAAATTCACATTTTTAATATCAATATGCAAATTAGCCTTCCCATTCATACTGTAAACCGCTATTTTGTTGAATATATAAATACAATTGTATGATATTAGTATGTCGATATGGTCAACAGTCTTAATGATGTAAAACAATTTTATTAATAATTGAGGTTTAAATAAAAATAAAATCATGGAGAATGTGATGTAAATAACAAAGGGAATTGTGACTTGAGTAGTAAAATTGTTTCGGTTACAGACAGAAAAACCCACAATCTCCATATATAAGATATATATATATATATATATATATATGGAAGTAAAATAGAGTATGAAATATAAGAGTTTGTAGAAACTGCATTTTCCTCATACACAACCAACAATTCGCAAACCAATCTCACCACATCCATTTTGCCTACTTCAGTTCCAGATGAAGGTTATAAAAACCGAAATTTTATAACGTCGACTCCACCATCAAGAATATAACTCATCTTTTGTAATACTTTTGTTTTCCATTTTCTACTCACACACACACGCGCACGCGCACACACACACAGTCTAGCACACATAGACATATATGTTTATATAAATACAAGGTGTGTCAAAATAGTATTGAGATTTTTTGTAAGTTTTCACACACCTTGTATTTTGAAAAAAAAACAACGTTTTATTCATTCTTCATTTCTGTCTTGGTAAATACATCTTTAAACTTAATACTTTTTGACACACCTTGTATTGTGAAAAAAAATTAATGAATGGAACGCTATGTTTTTTTTTTTTTCAGAATAGAAGGTGAGTCAAAAAGGTACAAAAATCTCGATACTTTTTTGACACACCTTGTATATACACATACATATACCCTCCCTCTATATATATATATATATATATATATATATATATATGTGCATATATATATATATATATATATATATATATATATATATATATATTAATGTTTTTGATTCTGTTTACAGGCATTCATCAACAATATCTCTTTTCAGTGTTGTAACCCATGGAATTCTGCTTGTGCATTCTATATCAAATTACAGAGGCGCGTAGATAGGAAACTGACATCTCTCTTATGTATATCAGATTCTGTAACCACGTTTTATGTAATAGAAATCTTATTATTTCCCTGTGACTTCAACAGCAAATACAGATAATAGGCCGATTGCTTTTGTGGTTGAAAGTTTCATATACAAAGGGAAAAATATTAAAGGAAAAGAAGAAAAAACGCAAAAACAAAAAAAAACAAAAATATGAACCACATAAGTATGGGATATAATCAAAAAGAAAAATCGAAAATATATCTCCCTAACACACACACACCACACACACACACACACACTCTCTCTCTCTCTCTCTCTCTCTCTCTCTCTCTCTCTTCTCTTTCTCTCTCTCTCTCTCTCTCTCTCTCTCTCTCTCACACACACACACACACACACACACACACACACAGAGTTTCTATCTTGATGTTTTCTCAGGCTGGGTGCGTCTCCCACAAAAAAAAAAAAACACTCATTGGTCATCCCCCCGGGAATTGAACCTACTTCAATAATAAAGGGCTGTGTAAAAAGATTTACACAACAGCAACTCTATACCAAAGCCACTTCTATTCTTGAGATCTTTCTTTTGATATCGAATGATGTTAGCTTAGTTTAGATACATGATAAATAACAGAAAAAAGAGTTTGTTATATATATATATATCTATATATCTTATTATAATGGAGATTATGTGTTTGTTTGTCTGTAACCGAAACTATATCACTACTCAAGATCACTGTACATTTAGTTATTATACATTAATTCTCCATGAATCATTTTTATTTAAGCCTCAATCATTAATAAAATCGTTTATCATTATTAATACTGCTGGTCATTTCTACAATCTAATAACATGCAATTGTATTTATATATACAATAAATAGCGGTTTACTGTGTGAACAACAAGCCTAATTTGCATATTGATATTTAAAATTTGATTTTAATAAATATGTGCTTGGTATTGTTGATTTCTAATTATTTGATTTTATCTTAATGAATATGAATAAAAATCTCGGAGATAAATCTTAAAAGAAAGCAATTAACAAAAAGAAATAACTGTAATTTTATTATTTACTTCCTAATCTAACTAAATAGTTAAATTAGAAAAGTTTAGCAAGGAAAGACAGGGGTGATGGAAGAGGAAGCTTCAGTTGTTATATTTTTCGATTATACCCCCCCCCACACTCTGTTTCAAATCATTTTATCTGCATTCTTATTTAGTTTCTTGAGACTTTCTAATTTAATATAACATTTTATGACATTAATACTTGCACCCAGAGGGTGCATATATTTGCTAGTATATATAATGTGTTCTAAAAAGTATCGAGATTGAAGCTGTATTCAACAAGATAGAAATGAAGAATGTATGGAACGTTCATTTTTTCAGAATACAAGGTGTGTCGAAAAGTACCAAAAATCTCAATACTTTTTGACACACCTTATATATATATATATATATAATATATATATATATATATATATATATATATATATTCACTTGTCATTATTATCTTCTATAATTACCGAATTTTATGCGATATGCGCATTGTAATTGCCTTCAAGCAAAAATATAAATATCAATATATACTTTTTCAACAATGCTTCTAAAATAAACAAACATCCAAAAATCTTATTTCCTTCGCCGAAGAGCTTAAAGCCCGAGTTTGTTATTGTTCACTCAACGCTCCCTTGCCTCCTATGGTAGAGACGTCTCAGTATCATTGACAGGTTAATTTCGCAGGAATTTCTCCGTGCTGTACCGTGGCTGAAGCAGTATAGTTTCTAACTATCCTGCTGAAGTCCCGGTTTCTGTCGGAGGGAAATCGTTAGCATATATCGCTGATGAGATTTAATAAAGTTGAAACAGTATGTACGATATTCTACACACCGAGTAATTCTTTGCGAAATTCACTTGTCATTATTATCTTCTATAATTATCGAATTTTATGCGATATGCGCATTGTAATTGCCTTCAAGCAAATATATATATATATATATATATATATATATATATATATATATATATATGCTTTTACTTTAGGCTTAACAACTACAGACTTCACATAAAAACTAAAGATCATAGCAAGTTCATCCCAGCAACACTTCCGCTTAGATGACCATGACTTGACAGAGACGCCACATTTACTCTTATCGAAAGAATTCAAAAAGATACTGACATTAAATCGAAAGAATTCAAAAAGATACTGACATTAAAATCTGTAATATTACAGTACAGATGGATAAAAAAGATAAGAAGTTTATACCCATTTGGACTTAACCGAGAAATAGACTCATTACCCTGGCGATAAAAGTCGAGGTGACAAAAAATGTCGGGGTCATTAACACTTAAATAAACAAACACATCAAATCAAACCTACCACTCCTTGACCAATTTCAAAATCTAAAAGTCACGCAAACAGTACCGGGTACACCCACACTAACACTCACACATATATATGTATGCACACACATACATTTATATGTGTACATATATGGTCATGCACACAACTCCCAAGAACCCTTCCGCACATATATAAAACATTCAAAAAGTACCCAACTCAAAGAGTTTTTTTCACGGAACAGATGGACTCGCTACTTCTAATACACACCTCTACACGGATTATGATAGCAGTCAAACCTTCAAAAAATCTTTCAATTTTAACAATTCTTTAATAATGCTCCCTTTCAAAAAACTCTCTAAAAACAATTTCTTCAAACAAGAAATTTTCTCCTGACGATGACCTAAGTCGAAACTAGTTGAGAATAAATAACATATAAGAAATATTCCTGTTTGTCTTATCACTTTTTGTTCATACCCTTCTCTCTCTCTCTCTCTCTGTCTCTCTCTGTCTGTCTGTCTGTCTGTCTCTCTCTCTCTCTCTCTCTCTCTATATATATATATATATATATATATATATATAGGGAGAGAGAAGGAGAGAGACAGACATACAGAGACAGAGACAGAGAGAGACAGAGAAAGAGAGTATTGAGGTAGAACTGAAACTTTGAGAAAGAAATGGATTAGGAAAAGTTAACAAACAGTAAACCAATCTCCATCTTGATAGATAGATAGATAGATAGATAGATATTATGAACAAGCGAGGATAGATCAATAAATAGATAGATAGATAGATAGATAGAAGATAAACTAAACTTGAGGGATTGATGGAGAAATTGGCAACGATTCAAACGACGTGGAAACAAACGAATTAGAAAAATAGAAAAAGCAATAGATAGATAAATAGAGAGCGAGAAAGCGATAGATAGATCGAGAGAGAGAGAGAGAGAGAGAGAGAGAGAGAGAGAGAGAGAGAGAGAGAGAGAGAGAGAGAGAGAGAGCAGAAGATAGATAGAAGATAGATGGAGAAATAAAGCAATAGATAGATAGATAGATGGAGAGGGTGGGAGAGAGATAGAGAGAGCGAGAGCGAGAAAAAACAATAGATAGACAGTTTGATAGATAGAAAACGGGTAAAATAGATATATACTTAGGAAGAAAGGGGTTAATATTGAAACACTGAGAAAGAAGTGGGCCAGGTAAAAGATATACACAGAAAGAATATAAGCTCTGATAGATAAAGAGACATAGATAGATAGATAGATAGATAGATAGATAGATAGATAGAACGTTAAAACATGGATAGATAGAAGATTAAGAAAATAGATAGATAGAATATTAAAATATATTGATAGATAGTTAAATACTTAGAAATAAGGTTATATACAATTCCAGATAGATAGATAGATAGATAGATAGAGGGACGTTTATAACAAGAAAAACAAAAACGGAAAGAAAAATCAAAAGGCGGATATCAGTTCGAAAATAAGGGAAAAGGTTCAGTATCTAAAAAAATGGATGAAATAAAATAAAATAAATTGCCGAAAAAACATGGAAAATGACAAAATAAATCAAAGTACAAATAAAATGAATTAATAAACAAACAAACAAAAATAGGATGGGAAATGAGAAGAAACACAATTAAAATAATGGTGAGTGTGAGAGCGATTAAGCGTGCAGCGAGAAAATGACGAATTGCCAACATGAAATCCAACAACCAATTCTGTATCAACAATCTTTATGCGCTTAAAGAAAACTGCTGAAAACAAGCAATGCTGAAATCGGCAACAAAAGGAAATTCAATCAAATTACAAAAAGATAAATAAATAATTAAAAAATAAAGAAAGAAAATAAAGAAAAAGAAGAACGCAATCAGAAACAAATCGCTTGCATCCATCTTCAGGCTAACTCGTGATTTTAGAGGAATATCTTTCTTTGTTTTTTTTTTCTTTAAATTTTATTCTATATATCTGATTCATGTCGTTCGTCATTCGGTGAAAACCCACAGTTTAGCGTAATACGTTCGCGCACTGGGTTTCTGCTTAGAGGAAAACCGCGCATTGCTTTTAAATGATGCTTATAAATGTATACGACACACATTTTCAATATGTTATTTACCCAACACCTCCGAAAGAGCAGGATGTAATACGAGGTCAGTTTGTAAGCGGTGATTTATAGAGTTTTTCTTTGAGATGGGAGGTAAGTGGATGTACAACTGTTCTTTTGTTTAAAAAATAGACATAAAAATGAGTTTGAAATAGGTTAAAAATTAGTTTAAAAAAGGCTGAATACCCAACATGAATGAATGAAATAAAACATCTACGGCATAAAATAATACAAGGTTTGATATATAAAACCCAAACAACGAAAGAGCTCATAATGTTTTTGTGTGAGTGAGTGCGTGCATCTGTGAACGAGTGAGTGCATGTGGGTGTGTCTGGGTGTGTGTATTTGACGACATACATTCAATGTATTTTTATTTTTATTTCATTCTATAATCTGATTCATGTCGTTCGTCATCGGTGAAAACCACAGTTTAGCGCATAACTGGGTTTCTGCTTGTTTAAATGATGCTTATAAATGATACGACACACATTTATGTGTTATTTACCCAAACCCCTCAAACGAGTAGGATTTAATACGAGGTCAATTTTTAAGTTTTAGAGAATTATCTGAGAAGTAATTGGATGTGCAGTTGCTGTTTTGTTAAAAGAAATAGATATAAAAATGAGTTTAAAAAGACTGAATACCCAATATAAATGAATTAAACCAAACATATTCGGCATAAAATAAAACAAGGGTTGACATGTTGTAAAATCCAAACAACGAAACAACCAATAATGTTTTTGTGTGAGTGAGTGCGTGCATGTGTGAGAGAGTGAGTGCGTGTGGGTGTGTCTGGGTGTGTGTATTTGACGGCATACATTCAATGTATTTTTATTTTTATTTCATTCTATATATCTGATTCTTGTCGTTCGTCATCGGTGAAAACCCACAGTTTACCGCAATACGTTCGCGCACTGGGTTTCTGCTTAGAGGAAAACGCGCATTGCTTTTAAATGATGCTTATAAATGTAAACGACAAACATTTCCAATTAGTTATTTACCCAACCCCTCAAAACGAGTAGGATTTAATACGAGGTCAATTTTTAAGCGGGTTTTAGAGAATTATTATTTGAGGTGAGAAGTAATTGGAGGTGCAGTTGCTGTTTTGTTAAAAGAAATAGATATAAAAATGAGTTTAAAAAGACTGAATACCCAATATAAATGAATTAAACCAAACATATTCGGCATAAAATAAAACAAGGGTTGACATGTTGTAAAATCAAACAACGAAACAACCAATAATGTTTTTTGTGTGAGTGAGTGCGTGCATGTGTGAGAGAGGGAGTGCGTGTGGGTGTGTGTATTTGACGACATACATTCCGATATATTTTTATTTTTATTTTATTGTATATATCTGATTCTTGTCGTTTGCCATCGGTGAAAACCCACAGTTTAGCATAATACGTTCGCGCACTGGGTTTCTGCTTAGAGGAAAACCACGCATTGCTTTTAAATGATGATTATAAATGTATACGACACACATTTTCAATATGTTATTTACTCAGCCCCTCCGAAAGAGCAGGATGTAATACGAGGTCATTTTTTAAGCAGTGTTTTACAGAGATTTCCTTTGAGATGGGTCGCAAGTGGAGGTGCAACTGCTTTTTTGTTAAAAAACAGATATAAAATAGTTTAGAAAGACTTTATACTCAACATGAATGAATTGAACAAAAACATCTTCGGCATAAAATTGTGACATAAAAGGGTTGACATATTGTAAAATCCAAACAAACAACAACCAATTATGTTTTTGTGGAGTGAGTACGTGCTTGTCCGTATGTATGTGTGTGTGTGTGTGTGTGTGTGTGTGTGTGTGTGTGTGTGTGTGTGTGTGTTTGGTTGGGTGTATGTATTTGACGACATACATCCGATGTATTTTTATCTTATTGTATATATCTGATTCTTGCCGTTCTCCATCAGTAAAAACCCACAGTTAAGCGTAAAATATTCGCTCATTAGGATTCAGCTTAGATTACATTTAAATGATGCTTATAAATGTATACGACACACATTACCAATATGTTATTTGCCCAACCCCTCCGAACGAGCAGGATGTAATACGAGGTCAATCTTTAAGCGGTGTTTTACAGGGAAGTAATCAGAGTTTTCCTTTGAGATTGGAGATAACTGCATGTGCAGCTGTTGTTTTGTTCAAAACGGCACACAAAATTATTGTGTAGTTCTCATTTAGCTTCTTCTCCAAACTTTCTAACGTAATTTCATTGAGGCCGGACGAGCATAGCAAGCCGTGAATAGTGAGTTCTACACAGAGATCCTATTCTTTGACCTTGTACCAGACAATATTAAATTTAGTAAGTTCATTTTATATTTGGAGGAAATTCCGAGATTAATAGTGCGTAGTTCAGTTTCTGGAACTCCGGGTATCGTTACCATGACTTCCAGGTCCACTCATCTATTGGTCAGATTCCACTTCTCTGGATGAGGTGAATGCTTAGTACCCCATCAATGCTATGATTCCCTGGTCCACTCTGATTCAGAGTGGTAGTACCTGTTAGGGTCCCATCTATTGGTTAAATAGATATAAAAATTAGGTTAAGATGTGTTAAAATGAGTTTTAAATATTGAATACGCAACATAAATGAATAAAACAAAAGCGTCTTTGGCATAAAATAACCCAGCAATATTTGACATGCTATAAAATCCAACCAACCAAATAATCAATTATGTTTTTTTGTGAGGGAGCGCGTGCGTGGGTGTGTAAGTGAATGCGTGCATGTATGTGTGTGGGGGGGGAGGGGTGTTGACGACAGAAATCCGATGTAGGTTCTGCTGGTTCCACACGTGTGTTAATGTGTGGAGATCCTCGGTGATTTGTGTAAAAGTTTGAGAAAATCTTGCCTTGTGCCATTTAGAGTGTTTTAGTAATAACAAAATGCCACTTATTTTACTCATGAGATTTTTATGTTCTCTAAAGGCACAACTGCTGAGAGCACGTCTAGCTTTCTCAACGCACAGTACCAGACTCCCTCCACACTCTCAGCTCTCACTCCATCACTCCCACTTCGCCACATCTCACTTCTCATCTAATAGAACCAATGCCACGTGGCCTTATGATGATTAAATCTTGAACTTTTCCATTCAAATCTAATACGTAATTCTTATTTTCCTTATAAAACTTTTCCGTTCTTACTTACACGTCACTGTTACACTCATTCTCTCCCATATTATGTTACAGTGCTACTATTTAACACATAGCTGGCGGACGTGGGGGTTCATACTTATTTGAAGGATAATAGTCTGAAAGAGAACGCAATTGCATGACCAAAGTTCCGACTGGCTTACAACGATGTCACAGTCCGACGTGCTAGTCACTACGCCACGGGGACTCAACCTGTAGTTCTTGATAGACATTGATGTGTGTAACTCATTTTTAACACCTGAAACGAATTTAAAAAATTCTTATTAGCTTTTACGTAGACAGCTGTCTCTTTAACTTTATGATCTATCGCCTCTTTTTCCAAAATGTTTTCAACTTATGGCTAATTTCATTATAATTATGACATTAAATATAGAGAATAAAAATAAAAAATTGAAATGACCTTTTTACGACTGAAAAGCGCTTGTCACTTATTATAGAAAAAAAAGCAGTATTGAAATGTCAGAATCTAAAACTACAAATTTTAGTGGAAAATACTAAGACAATATTGACTTTGTGTATTTATTTTTTACGCAATATGTCTAGGGTATGACATAAAACTGAATCCAATGGTGAGGCTACACACCCTTGTCTGTGTGGAGTGTGGAGTATTCTTTTAATAACATTAGTCCCAGGTTTACTATGATCCGGGTGTGGAGTAACTGTTTAAAAATTATTAGTTTTAGATTGTATTACAATATCTTATTATAATGGAGATTGAGTGTTTCTCTGTATGTAACCGAAACTATATTACAACTAAAGTCATAATTCCCGTAGTCATTTACGTCACATTCACCATGATTTTATTTTTTATTTAAACCTCAGTTCTTAATAAATATATCTTATATTATTAATACTGTTGGCCTTATCTACTTAACAATAACATGCAATAGTATTTATTTATACAACAAAATAGCGCTTTACGGTGTGAACGGAAATACTAATTTGCATATTGATATAGAAAATTGGATTTTAAAATATGTGTTTAGTATTCTTAATTTCTGATTGTTTGGTTTTATCTCAATGAATATGAGCAAAGATCTTGCGGATAAATCTTAAAAGAAATCCATTAACAAGAAAAATAACTGTAATTTTATTATTTTCTTCCTCTTTTAACTAAATAGTTATATTAGTAAAATTTAGCAATGAAAGACGGGAGTAATGAAAGAGTAAGTTTTTGTTCTATTTTTCGATTATACCCCTCTGTTTGAAATCTTTTTATCTGCAGTCTTATTTAGTTTCATTAGCCTTTCTAATTTAAAATGATACTTTATTACATTAAAACTTAAATACGTGCACTCGGAGGTTGTATATATTTGCTAGTAACTAAAATAAGTATATATACCGATATATTCACACACACCCTATATATATATATATATATATATATATATATATATATATATATATATATATATATATATATAGTTTTTTTCCGTAGTTAGGGTCTTTCCATGTGTGGTTTAACCAAGCTGATGCAGGTAGACCATAAGGAGATGGTCATGTTCTTGTGATTACCTGAAGATGCCGTATTAATACGGTTGAAATAAATTATTGTAATGAAGCAAGTTTAGAGTTTTTCTTCATTTACTAAATATATATATATATATATATATATTAATTCTTATCTCTCATAACTTAGTTCGTCTGTTTCTATTAGTTTTATATGCTAAATAAAATGAAGAAAAAAACACAATCATAAGAGAGAACTTTATGTCACACGGGATCACCACTGTAAAACTGCTCTCAACTACAGCCTAAAAATGGCTACACAAATCGTAACAGAATATCGAGTTAATTCCTCACTGGATGGCTCATACTTCTGACCTTGTGTCACATCCCATCTGTGGCGAATGGGTTGGGTAAATACCTACTCTGGGTACTTTCGTTTATCCGTAGGGATTTGAGTCTTTGCCAGAGAGCGGTAAAATTCTCAGTCTTGTTCGATACTTTTAGTGAAGGAAAAGGATTATAGTTGTCATATGAAAAGAACTAAAAAAAAATAAAATAAAACATAACTGAATCCAAATCGAAGTAGAAGCAAAGATGCCATTAAACGATTTTTATAAAAAAAACAAGATTGATTGTCGTACAAATAAGGACACAAACACCAATAAAATGAAAGAGTAAAAGAAAGGGTGGAGAATAAAAAGGGAATAGAGAGAAACTATAAAGTCGAATAAAAGTAGAAATAATCTTAAAATAATGGAAAATACCATACCATTAGAAAAATAAAAACAAAGCCATTCAGTATTTTAGAGACAAATAATAATAATAATAATAATAATAATAATAATAATAATAATAATAATAAGTAATGGTCTCGTATTGATTACCAGGAATAAGAGAATTTGTCAACTAGTAGATATTGCAGTTCCAGCAGATCACTGGGTGTAGATGAAGGACAACGAAAATATAGACTAATACCTGAATCTTGCTTTGAATCTTGAGATTTGAAAAAAGCTGTGGAATATGAGAGGGAAAGAAGATTCCTAAGGAGACTTGTTGTCACTCAGACTCCACTGAAAAACCATTAGCTTTAGCTGGTGTGAAAAATCCACAAGGAGTAAAATAATAATAATAATAATAATAATAATAATAATAATAATAATAATAATAATAATAATCCTAGCAAGAAGACCAGACCTAGTGCTGATTAACAAAAAAGAAAGAACTTGTCAACTGGTGGATTTTGCAGTTCCAGCAGATCACAAGGTGAAGCTGAAGGAAAATGAACAAATGTACAAATACCTGGACTTTGGCAGAGAACTGAAAAAGTTATGGAATATGAAAATCAAAGAGATACCAATTGTAGTTGGTGCACTCCGAAGAGCTTGTGTGAAAAACTTGAAACAATCTATGTATTAATACTCGTGTTCCTTAATTGTACGACCATTATCATCTTGCAACACCCTCTGGTTAAAAATGAGACCGTCAAAATAGTCCAAGATGAAATGCAAAAATGTGAAACCTGATTATCTGGTTTTGCTTATCCACCAAATTCTTGTTTTTTATGAGTGTCGTCACCTCAGCTAAATAATGGACCATTCCATTTTTAGCATAAAGAAGGAAAGGGGGGAACAGACATGCTACACAGATAAATATGATCAGAAAGAAAACAAGAAAGAAAGAAAGAATCAGAGTAATGAAAAGATAGAGAGGATGGGTGATTGTGCGGGAACGATAACGGTGATCTGTTTAAATTAGACATAATAAAAAGAAGGAAAGAAAGAAAGAAAGAAAGAAAGAAAGAAAGAGAGAGAGAGGAGAGAGAGGGAGAGAGGGAGAGAGAGAGAGAGAGACTTAAGTAAAGATTATTATATCTTTCACTCATTGAACGTTTTTTAATAGTCCTTAAGTACAGATATCAAACGGTGTAATAATTAAATTATCATACTGTGATATATCCACTTGTCCTGCTAGTAACACTAATAATGGCAATACAGAAGAAAGAAACTGAAGATGGCGAAAATTACGAGGTTGATATTGTAGACGACACCGAAGAAGAACAACAATAACAACAACAGAAGAAGAATAGACGATAGTGGAATTCAATGCAGAAAAAGATAACATAATATGTTAAGACTTGGAAAGAGGGTATTGAATTAGAGAAAGCGGCAAGCACCTAATATTAATAACTGTAAGAGAGAAGAGAAGAATACGAATATAACAAAGGCAAGTTACTATAATCTCTACATAGAATACTATTAAAAACAACAACAACAACACTAATAATAATAATAATAATAATCTTATTATAATGGAGATTGTGTGTTTTTCTGTCTGTAACCGAAACTATATTCCTACTCAAGTCACAATTCTCTTAGTTATTGACATCACATTCTCCATGATTTTATTTTTATCAATTATTAATAAAATTGTCTTACATTATTAATACTGTTAACTATGTCTACATACTGACAACATGCAATTATATTTATACCACAAAATAGCGGTTTACAGTGTGAACGGGAAGGTTAATTTGCATATTAATATTAAAAAATCGAATTTAATAAATATGTGCTTAGTATTATTGATTTTTAATTGTTTGGTTTTATTTTAATGAATATAAGCAAAAATCTCTTCAATGAATCTTAAATGAAATCCATTAACAAGATAAAATAACTGTCATTTTATTCTTTACTTCCTCTTATAACTAAATACTTAGATTAGAAAAAATAACAATGAAAGACGAGAGTGATGGAAGAGTAAGTTTCAGCTGTTCCATTTTTTATTATACTCCCTCTGTTTCAAATTTTATTATACTCCCTCTGTTTCAAATATTTTTTTATCTGTATTCTTATTTAGTTTCATTAGCCTTTCTAATTTAATACAATATTTTATTACATTAAAACTTAAATACTTGCACCCGGAGGGTGCATATATTTGCTAGTAATAATAATAATAATAATAATAATAACCGTCAAAGTATATAGAATGAAGAGTGCAAAAGACAGCTGAACTAATAAAATAGTATGAAGAAAATAAGTTGAAATTGAATCATTAAATATCAAATGTGCAGTGTGAGGAAAAGAAGAATATATATGTGTGTGTGAGAGAGAGAGAGAGAGAGAGAGAGAGAGAGAGAGAGAGAGAGAGAGAGAGAGAGAGAGAGTCTGTATGTGTAACTGAGTGAGTGAGTGTCTGTATATGTGTGTAACTGATTGAGAGAGTAAGTGAGTGAGTGAGAGAGGGTGGATTTCCGAAGAGAACTGTTTTATACGTAAAGTGTTTAGATCTTTTTTACGATACAAGTATTTTAATTGAATCTGACACGTCGGATGGCTTTGAACGGAGAGAAGATATGAAGAGAATGAGGAGAAACAAGAAGAGATAAAACCAAAAGGAAAGTAAAGAAATTGAAATGGAACTCTACTAAATCATTCAGTGGTATGAAGGGATTATAACGGATGGGGCGAACAATAGATTCTAAAATGATGAGGATGAAAAGATGGGCAAGAGAAATCGAAGAATAGGAGTAGAGGAGTAGAAAGAAAGAAGAAAGAAGAAGACAGGAACGAAGTAGAAGAAGAAGAAGAAGCATGAAGAAGAAGAAGAAGAAGAAGAAGAAGAAGAAGAAGAAGAAGAAGAAGAAGAAGAAGAAGAAGAAGAAGAAGAAGAAAGAAGAAGAACAAGAACAAGAACAAGAAAGGAGAAGAAGAAGAAGAAGAAGAAGAAGAAGAAGAAGAAGAAGAAGAAGAAGAAGAAAAGGATGAAAATGAGAAGATGAAGTAGAAGAACATAACAACACAAAAACACAAGAACATCCAAAATATGTGGAAAAAATAACCAGTAGATAAAGAACACGAAGAAGAAGAAGAAGAAGAAGAAGAAGAAGAAGAAGAAGAAGAAGAAGAAGAAGAAAGAGAAGAGAAAAAGGAGAGGAAGAGAAAAGAAGAGGTAGAAGAAGAAGAGAGAACGAGAAGAATAGAAAAAGGGAGGAAAGTGAAAAGAAGAAGAAGAAGAAGAAGAAGAAGAAGAAGAAGAAGAAGAAGAAGAAGAAGAAGAAGAAGAAGAAGAAGAAAGGATGAAAATGAGAAGATGAAGTAGAAGAACAATAACAACAACAAAAACACAAGAACATCCAAAATATGTGGAAAAAATAACCAGTAGATAAAGGACACGAAGAAGAAGAAGAAGAAGAAGAAGAAGAAGAAGAAGAAGAAGAAGAAGAAGAAGAAGAAGAAGAAGAAGAAGAAGTAGGGGCGGAAAGAGAAAAGAAGAGAAGAAGAAGTAGAGAGAACGAGAAGAAGAGAAAAAGGAATGGAAAGAGAAAAGAAAGAGGAAGAAGAAGAAGAATAGAAAAGAGAACGAGAAGGAGAAGAAGAGAAAAAGGAGAGGGAAGATAAAAAGAGGAAGAAGAAAAAGAATAGAAAAGAGAACAGGAAGAAGAAAAGAAAGAAAGAAAGAAAGAAAGAAGAAGAAGAAGAAGAAGAAGAAGAAGAAGAAGAAGAAGAAGAAGAAGAACCAGTAAGAAAAGTAGCTAATACAACAGCAGCAACAGCAGCAAAAGAAGAAGAAGAAGAAGAAGAAGAAGAAGAAGAAGAAGAAGAAGAAGAAGAAGAAGAAGAAGAAGAAGAGAGGACGAATAAGAATAGTGATGGTAAGGGATGATTAGGATTTTTAAAAGAATAGCTAAATTACGGAGGAAATAAATGTCTGTATACCCAAGACAAAAGATAGGAAAACTGATGAATGATAATAAAGAAATTTAAAAAAAAAGACAGAATGTAAAATGAAGAGACTAAGCAATAGAAGAAGGTAATTCACTAACTCTCGGCCTCTGAGGGACAGACAGATTACATATTCTCGTCCAGAAAATTAAAACTCATTATTTTCGGGAAAATTACTGGCAACGAGGATTAAACTCGCTAATTATATTCTCCTTAATTCAAATAAAAGAAAATTAAATGAATATAAAGAAGTGCTAGTACCGTGACTGTTGAATTTCATTCTCAACACCGAAGCTTATCTAATGGCAATGAAGGTGGTTTGGTTGGATTTTCCGGCATGACAAACTTATTGGGTTATTTTATATCGAAAGTGTTTTCTTTTATGCTGCGTGTGATCCTGAACAAGACGTGGAAATTGACACCCGACGAGAAAACAGCTATACGACCACCTGACACATATCACCCAAACCATCCGAGTAAGACGGACAAGACATGCGGGACACTGCTGGAGAAGCAAGGACGAACTCATAAGCGACGTCCTCCTGTGGAAGCCAGCACATGGGCACACCAGTGTGGGCCGACCAACAAAGACGTACATTGAACAGCTCTGTAGGGATACAGGATGCTGCATAGAGGACCTCCCGGGAATGATGAGCGATAGGGACGGATGGAGAGAGATTGTCATGGATATCCGTGCTAACAGCGCGACATGATGATGATGATGATGATGATGATGATGTGTATTGTATAAACAACCGTATCAGAATGTGTGTGTGTTTTTTATTCTTTTTTTAAAATTATTTGTAATGTTTTAATTGTTTTCGTAGAATATGTAATTGTTACAATCTTATGGGCCATCCTTTAGGCTTTAAGCAAGAGGGCTTGTCCAGCGGAAATTATCGAAAAAGTATCCTTTGGTTCTCCTTAGTAGTGTAAATAGATTCTGGGAAGTATCAGTGTTTAAGTAGTGAATCAGCCACGTATTATGACT
Source organism: Doryteuthis pealeii (assembly GCA_023376005.1). Taxonomy (NCBI): domain Eukaryota; kingdom Metazoa; phylum Mollusca; class Cephalopoda; order Myopsida; family Loliginidae; genus Doryteuthis; species Doryteuthis pealeii. The sequence continues at coordinate 42,238,612 of CM042152.1, read as the reverse complement.
GTTGGTTGGCGCAGGAAGAAAAACCACGTGACCTCGGCAGTCTATAAATTTAGGCGGGGAATTGTAGCACACCTTATATACACAAATAATCCAACAGTAACCGTTTTAATACCTAAATTATTAAGATTTCTGGTTACTATATCGTTGATAGAATTGTTAGGTAGAATGACATATCTATTGGAATTATTAATGTTATTTGAATATATATTTCTTGAAATTATAGTGTTTTATTATTAATAATTCCAATAGATATATCAATCTAACCAACAGTTCTATCAACGATACAATAAATAGAAACCTTAATATTCTAGGTATTAAAACGGTTACATATACCACGAAAATAAATAAATTTATTCTATATTTATATTAACATTTTTTCAAACTCAATTTTTCAAACTTATTTTTTTCTATTTAACCCATAACTTTTTGTGTTAGATTATTTGTTCAATGGACATGTTTAAAATCAACCCCAAACAATGCGAAAGACTAACGATTGTCGATTTTCCATTTTATATGTAGGCTGTCAATCAGTCGTTCCAAAACTTATTTTTAGTTAAAAGCATTGGCAACTTATTCGTCTGTGTTGGATTTAATGCATACAACATTGATTTTTTTGGAGGGTAACCGAAGACGAAATCAAAATTTAATTACCCTGTTATTCTTAGTCCATAGTATTATATGGTAGGATGGCTAGCATTAGCTTGAGCTGATATTGCCATTGATTCTGTTGTCAAAATCCATGACTCCGAATCTAAATGGATATATACACACATACCCACACATGCACACACGCACACACGCAAACACACACACACACACACACACACATATATGTATATGTGTGTGTTTGTGTTTTTTACGTATACGCTCGCGCTTATTTTGTCTCAATTTCCATATATATATATATATATATATATATATATATATATATAGTGCGTGTGTGTGTATGCGTGCGCGAGTGTATTTTCTATTCGAGAAAGGCACACACACACACACACACACATATATATATATATATATTATTTATTTGTTGAGTTTTTTTAAAATATAATTGTTTTCCATAGGCAACTACCCAGGTTTCAGGCTATTTGCCATCATCAGGTTTCTAATAATTCTTCTGGTGTTTATGCGAAGATATTTCTTGCTGTTAAGAATTATTAGCAAACTGATGAAACCTGGTTAGTATCCTGAAACCTGGGTAGTTGCCTATGGAAAACAATTATATTTTTTTAAAAACTCAACAAATAAATAAATAAGGCTCCTACAAATTTGTGGTTGTGCACTGGGATTTCTTTGTTTCATCTGAAAATCTTTTTTAAACATATCTATATATATCATATACATATATATTCAAACCAAGGGCTTGCTTTGAAAATGGCAAAAGCGATTTGTCCTGATGATAAGCTTAAATTACGCTGCTTTGAAACCAATCATAATAAATGCCTTTTAATTGTATACTATCTTATCTTATAACAATTATTTATATATATATATATATATATATATATATATATATATATATATATCGGATTTACTCAATTCTTTACTCCTCGTATATATATACACACATATATATATATTTATATATATATATATATATAAATATATATATATATATATATATATATATATATATATATATATATATATATATATATATATATATATATATATATATATAAGTAGATATATAACAGGATGAATTATATATATATATATATATTGATATTGATATTGATAGATAACAATTACCAGTTTTTCTTTTGAAATGGGAAACGTTTTCGATTTGAATATTCATTGGTTGCTGATTTTATCGGTAAGTTTCTCTATTCTTTAGATCACTAAATCGTTTTCGGTTGCATCCGCCTGGTTTGTAGATCCCTTTTTTTCAAAAGGATCTAGTATATGAACAATCTCAACAACAGAAAGATTTTTCAATATAAGCATAATTTGAGGCATGGAATACTAGAGAGAGATTATTGATCATATAGAAATCTGATGAAATTAGAATTCTTCCAAGCCATAGCCGTGTCAGTTCCACGGTATGTCTGCACTACTTGGGCTAATTAAACGTTTAAATCCAGTGGTTGAGCAGTCCATGAGATGTAAGTCTCCACTTTGGTCCTTACTTAGGCAGACCGGCGGTCGGAGAGGCCCATTCTAATCAATTGGTTAGTTCTGTCAAGCCCTCGCCCTATATGATTTCCCAACCCTATTGCCATTATGGCAAGCACCAACCCTTTTATCATATATGTGATTGAAGGCGGTGGTTGAGAGTCTTATTGTCTTGGGTATAACGTTAAACTCTGTCTGATAATGAGGTTCCAATCTCTGGAGAACGTAGAATACCCTTTCATCACAATTAGTACCAGGTCTATTCAGACTCGGAGTGGTAGTACCTGTTAGCGCGCCATCTATGGGTTAAATAGAAAAATGAGTTAAAATGTGTTTTAAAAAAATTGACTCTAAAAGAAATGAGTACCCATCAAAAACGTATTTCGCATAAAATAACCCAGTGGGTTGATATGCCGTAAAACAAACCCAACGAACCAACAAATCAATCAACCAAATCATAATAATAAGAAGAATTCCTTGTCTTGGTCACTAATAGTAAGTTCGAAGTACGCTTTATAGGCTCGCTTCACAAACAATATTATATTGCACCTCTGACGAATAAGCGTGAAGTATCAATAAATATGGCAGAAAACACTTGGGTTATTCACACATTGATGTCTCCTTGAAGCCCTGATAAAATTTGACAGAAAAAAAAATTAGATACCCCTATTGATACCATAAACGCGTAAATAGTTAATTTAGTCACAAAATTAATTTAGTAACTAAAATTTTTTTTAGTAAAAGCGGGCCTGGAAGTACTTGGGTAGCAGGTGCACTCTCCAAGAACCCACACAACCCCGGAGCTGTCTTCAGTACCTGAGAGAGGAGGCGACACACATTAGGGTAACGGGGACTCCAGGAATTCCAAACAAACACCTGAGGGTTATTCCCCCAACGGAGATTTTCCCTGCTACAACCGTGGAAAAAGAGCAAGCAAGGACTGCGACAGGGTCCACACAGTCCTTCAGGGTCCAGCGGGCCTTAAGAGGTACAGGGAAAATCTCCGTTGGGGGAATAAACCTCAGGTGTCAAAGAGGTCACTTCCAGTGGCGTTTGACAGGGTTTGTTTAGAATTCCTGGAGTCCACGTTACCCTAATGTAACTAAAATTTGATTTAGTCACAAAATACCTCGAATTGCATGGAAACTAGAGCATACAGAAGAAAATTGTTTCCATATATGAAATCAGCAGGTCAAAAATAGTAAAAACAAGTAAACAAATCTCATGCAACTGAGACTTTAAAAAAATGTGTTGTCCTATGTTATCTATCATAATGTTGTGGTAGTTTTCAGCTGTTTCACTTGGTTTAAAACCAGATTTTAAGTATGACCATCGGTAATTCATTAAGCCATATTTATATAAATATTGGTATTTACCGAGCACACCACACGTTGGGGTTAGGTACAAGGCCCTATTAATGTGAGTCAGTGTTACTGACATGGGTACAACTTGAAAGAATTCCCCTTTTACAATATCAGAGAATAAAAACAAAGAAATCTTTGATTCTATGTCCGAAATCAATTATTAAATTCAAAAGTAAATGTAATAGTACGAGTGGTGTTTGCTTGTTACGATGTCCCAGTCAAGCACGTTAGCCACAACACCATGGGACGCTTCCAAATTTAAATATAGAAATTGGGTGAATATTGATGAGTTAATTGACGAATAATGGCTGAGTAATTTTGACGAATAACTGATAAGAAAATATCATTTCAAACAGATACAAAACCCGGCTGGAAGTAATCCCAGACGTAAACCCGAAAACGTATTTTTAACAACTTCTTCCTCAGGTGCAAAAATATTTTTTTTAGTTTAAGTCTCTATTCCTAATGTTTCTGCAATGCAGTTATTTCGACACTATTTGGCACACCAGCTGTGTTGCCACATTACCGATCTAGCCCGAGAGTAGAACGTGGAGTCATCAGAAGGGAAACCCCTTGTGGTTCATGTATGACTGTGAGAAAATAGACATAGGTGATATATATATATATATACGAGGTGAAACGGCAGATGCTCTCATTGGAACCACAAAAACTCTGTTTATAGAAAAATATTTTTGTTTATTCCTTATGTTGAAAGGTGTACCGGGAAAGACAAGTCTTATCTTTATAACACAAAATAGTGTTGAAATAAATAAACAAACAAAGTAGCAAGCTAGAACCTCTGTACAGGTGTAGCATCGTCCCTATGGGCTGGTCAGGTACATTGATTATCTTTCTCTCGTCCTTTTCTTGTCGGACCTAATTTATTCACCCTCTGATCAGTTTTTTTGGCTTCCTATTGAGGTCACGAGGAGAAGATTTTTCACACGTACATTTAAAAATATAATGATATGAACACCAAAGAAAACAGCATCAGTCAAAGCAAAAACAAAACTAATTTCATTGTTTTTAGGTTTCAGTATATATATATATATATATATATATATCATGAATAATTTGGCTGACAATTATATATATTGGTTGCTTAACCAAGGTTAAAGAGCCCCAATGTGCCTTACAATTTACCCATAGCTAGAGGGAACAGATGAATCCATACTATCCCAGGGGTATTAGTGGTTCATCTTTGTCCAGGATTCGAACTCTTCAAACACACACACACACACACACACACACACACACACACACACCACACACACACACATTACAAACCATAGAATATATATATATATATATATATATATATATATATATATTTCATAGATTAAGCCCGAATCTGCCCTACAATTTACCCAAAGCTAGAGGGAACAGATGGATCCATACTATCCCAGGGGTATTAGCGCTTTCTGAAATGTAAACATCTTCTTCCATGATTTGAACTCGTCACACCCCATATATATATATATATATATATATATATATATATATATATATATATATATATATATATATCACAGTTATTATAAATCATAGAAATAACTATGTTGGTGCTGAACAAATGTTTGTTGGCATCTTTTCGTCTATTAAAGACAATGGCGTAGTGTCCACCGTTTTATCTGAAACTGCGCGAGTGGCTGTACAGACCAATCTTTAAATGGCAATCTCTGGTGTAGGGATTGCTAACAAACGGTGATGCTTGCTGAAGATGCTGTTGTCTTTCCTTCCTTATGACTCTATTTTCTGCTTCTTTCCTCTCTTTTTCACTCCTTTTCGTTCATTGTTTGACGAGTAGGCGCCAGCTCTTACGGTCTTCGGCAAAGCCTCCCAAGTGTTGATGTCGTTGTGGCATACCTTAATGTCTCTATTGCAGACGTCTTTAAAGCGCAGGATTGGTCTCCTTACCAGTCGGGTGCCCTCTACTAACTCACCATACACTAGGTCTTTGGGGATGCGGTCTTAGTCCATCCTCCTGGCCAAATGTATATTACTTATTTCAATATTTAGAGATGTTCTGCTCACAGAAGTGTCTTACAAATACAATATGCACCGGCAATAGAGCTATTCATCAATGTGCCTGAAAGACTTTTTTCTGAGAGACGATATTATTCAGATGTCCACAGAGTGCTAACTCTGGTTCTTATAAAACAGTTACTTGATAAGTACCCAATGCTGAATACTTCAGTTAGGAAAACAACAAACGCGTTAGTTACATTTATATAACTTATTATAACATATTCAAAGTTCCCCAGGCTATTTAATGTCACAAGTGTCCAACATACACAGTAGTGTAATAGACAAAGTGGTAACCACTTACTGTAAGTAGAGTCTGTAGCGTCTGGTGTGCACCGTAGGTGTCTGTTGGAGAGAGATGACAAGCACGTCCAGGCTTGTTCAGTGGCATCGGAAGAAGAGCGTTCTCTCCATGCGTTCCTGTGTCACGTGACCAAAATAGCGTCTCCTGACACAGAAAATTCACCAAAACCTTCAGACAAGAGAGACTGCCCTTACATATGTATCATCATCATCGTCATCATCACCATCCTCATCATCCTCATCCTCCCCATCCTGTCACGCTAGCAGCACGGATATCCATGACAATCTATCGCTAACCGTTCCTATCATTCTTTGCTCCCGGGATGTCCTCTGCGCCGCCTCCAGTATCCGCACAGAGCTGGTCAATGTACCTCTTTGCTGGACAGGCCCATACTGGCGTGACTATGTGCTGGCTTTCACAGAAGTATGTCACTTCATCCCTGCTTTTCCAGCAGTGACCAGCGCATCTTGTCTGCCTTACACGGATAGTTTTTGTGATATGAAGCAGGTGGCCCTACAGCTGTTTTCTCGGAGGGTGTTGTTTCCACGTCTTGTTTAAAATTACACGCAGCATTATTGTACAGCTCCCATTTACTCTATTCACTAGACACTTCGTCAGGATCCAAATGATGCAGCTGTACAGTAGCACTGATACAACTACGGCTGGGAAGAACTGTCGCTTTAACTTGTCAATGAGATCGAATTTCCATATGGTTGACAATCTCTCTCTCTCTCTCTCTCTCTCTCTCTATATATATAATATATATATATATATATATATATATATATATTGTTGGAATTATTTTGATATAGGATGTGCTCTAATTTCCCACCAAGATGTATAGACTGGGCAAGGTCACATTATTTATTCCTGCAGCCAATCACAAACCACACTGCGTGCAAGACACACTATTTAAACCCCCCTCACTGGTCATAACTACAATTACGCTTACTGAGGATAGACATAGGATTACCTGATCGTTACCAAAACTCAGGAAGGAATTCTACGATTACCAGAGGAACCAAAGTATTCATTATCGAAGGACTCTTTACCAGGGATCCAATTCCACTGGACAAGCGCTCCTGTCTTAAGGCCAAAGGATGGCCCATAAAAATTTAACCCACACACACACACATATATATATATATATATATATATATATATATATATATATACTTACCAACCCCTCCACACAAGCAGGATGCAACACAAGGTCAATTTCTTAAGCGGAGTTTTACAGGTTTGAATTCAGAGTTTTCCTTCTCCTGGACCGGTTTCCTAACCGTGGTTAAAGAACCCAGTCTGCCCTACTATTTAACCATAGCTGGAGGGAGAGTAGAATTCATTACTTTCACAAGGGTATTAGCGTTAAGTGAAATTACCACGTCCAGGATTTGAACTCGGGCCGATGAGTTCATATCCTCTGACTTTAACCATTATATATATATATATATATATATATATATATATATATATACTTACCAACACCTCCACACAAGCAGGATGCGACACAAAGCCAATTTCTTAAGCGGAGATAAATAGGTTTGAATTCAGAGTTTTCCTTCTCCTAGACTGGTTACCTAAACATGGTTAAAGATTCCAGTCTACCCTGCTATTTACCCATAGATGGGGGTAGAATTAGATTCATACCTTTCCTAAAGGTATTAGCGTCATGTGAAATGCAAATAGCTTTGTCCAGGAATTGAACTCTGGTCGACGAGCCCATTTCCTACGACTCTAACCATTTGACCATGCGCCTACAACTTTATATAGCAGACCATTCCTTTACTATTCGTGCATTAACATCGCTTTCTGTTTATATGTGTACGAAGTGTACCGGGCAATGCAGACTAACCTTGCTATGAATATGTGCTCGAGGAACTCTCTCTTCCAACTACCTGGCACGAGTTTCCTCAAAATGGCGGAGTGAGTTGATGTCAGGCGAAAGTTATAGCACGCGTGCCATATCTTTAGGATGAAAAAATAAAAAAAATAATAATAAAAATAACGGTGATAAAAAAGGAGAGAAAGAGAAAGGATAACGAGAACGGCGGAAGGGAAACTATGGTACTCGGGTTGTGGGTATGTGGAGAAGGAGGGTGAGCAGTTACAGACTCAGATAAGCCCGCCATCTGGCGGCGAATTTGGTGATGTTAATTAACCTTGGTTGCCAGAAGAGGTAACACGATAAAAAAAAATGGCGAAGGCAGGACACACATGCTTGTACACAAATGGCGGTGAAGGAGGCCACACAAGCATTCAAGGCTGTAGGGTGGTAGGGGTGAGGGGTAGGAATACACGATCGTCTATTCATAACAGAGACAAAAGGTCTCGAACTTATTCATTGAGGTTTGAAAAGTTATAACTCACACGTATATGCATGTGTCACAAATATATACCTTTGCATTATCACACACACAGACATATATATATATATATATATATATATATATATATATATATATATATATATATATATGGGAGAATATGTGCTTAATTGAAGACAGACCTAATTTTTTTTTAAAGTTAATTCATTAATGATTAATTAGGCGGGATTTAACTACTTAAATGTAAGGCTAAACAAATCGAGAAAAATCAATCTCTGAATGTACATTTCGACCTATTAGGTCTCATCAGCAGAGCTATAGATACGAAGATCGCCTCGTGTGTGATTCGAAACCCGTATGTATCTATAGCTCTGCTGATGAGACCTAATATGTCGAAATGTACATTCAGAGATTGATTTTTCTCGATTTGTTTAGCCTTACATTTAAATAGTTAAATCCCGCCTAATTAATCATTAATGAATTAACTTTAAAAAAAAATTAGGTCTGACTTCAATTAAGCACATATTCTCCCAAATATTGTCGGCTGAAAATAGCTATATTTGTTTATATATATATATATATATATATATATATATATTTGTGTGTGTGTGTGAGTGAGTAACGGACGACCTGTGCACCTGTTAATTTTTCTGCATACCATTAGTGCATTGACATTTCTATTTAAGAATTAGTAGATCTTACTTTTACTTTCTTGGACCATATGACTTTTAGGCACCCCTTTTTGATCTCGATTAAGAAAGGACATGTTTCTCATTTACACCGTCAATATCCTGTTGTTTTAACAGATGGTTTTTAGATTTAAAAAAATCATAAAACTAACCCCTAACTCTAACCCCTAAGCCTAACCCCTAACCCTAACATTAACCATAACCCCTACCCCTAACCCTTAACCCTTAACCCCTAACAAACAACCGGATATTGACGGTGTAAATGAAAAACATGTCCTTTCTTAATCGCGATGAAAAACGGGTGCCTAAAGGTAATATGGTCCCTTTCTTTCGTTTTTGTCAATTTCCTTCTTTTTCCTTCTTTTTTTTTCTTTTTTTCTTTCCTTCCTATTTTTCTTACCCCTTTCATTTTTTGATCATTTTCTAATCCATTTCTTTCTTTTCCTTTCTTCTTTACTTTTTTCATTCCCTTCTGTTTTCCTTCCTGTTTCTCTTTCCTTTCATTCTTTGATTATTTTCGTGCGACTTTATTTCCTTCTTTTACTTTTTTTCTTTATTAGATCTATCTATGTTATATCATGCGTTTCAATCTGTGCACAACAGACGCACCTGAATAATAATTCTCCCACAAAATAGAGAAGCTGATGACGTTTGAAATATGTGACGTATATTTTTAAAGCTATACTAGAAAATATATTAACCCTCCAAGTGCAAGTATTTAACTTTTAATGTAATAAAATATTATATTAAATTGGAAAGACTAACTAAATAAGAATACATATAAAAAGATTTTAAACCAAGAGGGGTACGAGAAATAGAACAACTGAAACTTACTCTTCCATCACTCCCATTTTTCATTGCTAAATTTTCCTAATTTAACTATTTAGTTAAAATAGGAAGTAAAGAATAAAATTACAGTTATTTCTTCTTGGTAATGGATTTCTTTTAAGATTAATTCCCAAGATTTTTGTTCATATTCATTAAGGTGTGGTCAACAGGAGGCGGGTTTAGTGAAAGCCAGTTGCTGAGGGGGGAGGGTCGAGGTTTGGTCAGCCCCGATTGGTCCCCTGGGGAAGGAAATCCGATGTTGCAAGACCAGAAATTTCCAATGATCCCAGATATATAATATCGCTTATGACTCCCCGCCCCCGCTTCATCATCCCATATATATATTTTATGAGATATACCTGAATTAATTTCGCTTGAATCTGTTAGTTATTTGTTCCTTTCTACTTTTTATCATATCTAGACCTCATAATCCGTACAGAGAAAAGTGTTTCTGGTTACGTATCCCATTTAAATATGGGGTACCGCTCATCTGATTGGCTGTTACTAACAACCAATCAGATGGGCGGTGCTTTGTATTTAAATGGGATAGAGTTCTACAACCGTCCCCAACATTTTTTTTTCTTGTCAAACGTCTTTTAGCGGCTATTGTTGGTGGTTGTACCAGAGTTTGATCACCTCTGATAGGGTCAGCAGGGTGAGGGAAGTCTGATGTTTGAAGACCCGAAACTTCCTAATGAACCCTGCGGATTACATCACTGACGACAACCACCAGTGCCCCAAATGTAGGAGCGTATATTTAAAGCTAGAGCCGGTTTAGCTCAGGTGGTTCCAAGGGATCGGAAGGTTTGAGTAGCACAGTGACCTGTGTGGTAAAGCGAGGAGCTTTTGGTTGGTGTCGTGCTGTCTGGCTGATACCGACTTTAGGCCACACCGTCGACTTTTAATATACTAATACACGTGTCCCTAAAATGTACGACCGTTATCATCTGATTGAAAATGAAACCATCCAAAAAATGCAAAATCGTAGATCATGATTATCTCGTGTTGCTTATCCAGCTAATTCTCTTTTCTTATGAGTTTCATCACATCAGACAAATAGTGGAACATTCCGTATTTATTAGAAAGAAAGAAAGGGGAAAAAAGAACGTGTTGCACAGAAAAATATAAGAAAGAAAGAAAGTGAGTCATGGAAAGATATACAGAGAAAGTGAGCGCACGCAAGGGATAACGCTAATCTGTTTCAATCAAACATAATTATAAGATGAAAAGAAGACAGAAAGAATAAAAGAGAGAGAGAGAGAGAAGAGAGAGAGAGAGAGAGAGAGAGAGAGAGAGAGAGAGAGAGAGAGAGAGAGTTAAAATAAGATTATTATACTATTTACGTATTGAACTATCCGTAATAGCTCTTAAGTAAAAATATCAAACAGTGTAATAATTAAATTAGAAAACTATGGTATATCCACAGGTACGGCTTGTTTTAATTTATTATATCTCTTTTTAAAATATTTGACATATGTGGTGTGTTTTTTTTTTTAAAGAGATACTTTCATCATTAAAATTAATCTATCTTACTCTCTTTCCCTTTCACTCCCAGATGTTCCTAAAAAACCCTTTAGCCCTGTCATGGACCGGATACTTTTGCTAGTAGCTATATAATCAGTCAATGTGTTTTTGATTTGCTGAAAGCTGTAGTTACTGCGTCGAAGCTAGACTAGTTTCATAATAGCAACGCTTAAACAAAATGGATTCAACAATAGAATTAAACCAACGAAAAAACAATACACTTTAACCCTCAAGGCATTTGCATTCTCGTTAATTAACTTACTTATTGAAAACATTAAAATGTTTTTTAAAAAAGGGAATTTTTTTGAAGAATCCATTATCTTTTACAGACTGTTTTTTTTCTTCTACTAAACGATTTCTTCGAGGAAGAAAAATGACTTTTACTCTTTAAAAATTATTTATAAACAACTCCAAGTTGAATCGTGAAGTCGTTAAACTTAAGATCTTTCAGACTATATCTCACTACTCATCAAATAAACATCCGCTGATATATATATATATACATATACTAGAAGTAGCTACCCGACGTTGCCTGGGTAGTGGGGAGGTAAAAAAAAAAGTTAATCTCGCAAATCCATTCTTACTGAATCACGAGTTGGATCCTCACAGGATGCCCCATTAAAATCCCTATGTAAAAAAAAAAAAAAAAAACAAACAAAAAAACCCAACAGAATACGTTGCATTGATCGAGCAAATCTGAAAAGAAAAATTCCTATTCACTATTTAAAATATCAAATCAAAAAAAAATTCTACGCTGTTATCATTTGAATATCATTTTTTATTTATCTTCACTAATTGTTATAGGTGATACACCCTATAAGACTAATGGAATGCGTCGACGGGTTACTATAAGTAACAGGGATAATTGTAGCTTGGCAGTAAGCCAATGCCAGTAAGCCAATAACTCTATTTGTCGGACGTAATTTCCACTTATCTGTATTGTATTTGTCTACTTTCTGTTAATACATTTTCCTACATTTGTTACCCATCGTTTTGTTCTTATTTGACCCCTTAAAACCTCACAACACTAATATAAATCAAACCTTCATTATTTTTGCTCAAAAACCAAGGTCTGGTGATAGTATATTTGTATATATATTTACTTTGTCGTTAATGGTTTCATTTCAGGATATATATTTATATTATACAGTGATGCTGATAGTTTTTAGATTTAGTGCGTCCTACGACCCACATATTTGCTTTGAATGAGAAATACCTGAAGAAGGCCGGAGGGAATATCGGCCGAAACGTTGTACAAGTAACAATGAAGATGGGGACAATAGTCCGAATAACGCAGATAATATTAATCGTCAAGCCTCATCTCAAACATTCAGAGAAAGAGGGTGCCTAAAGGTCATATGGTTCAAGATTTTTAACTAGTAGATTTCTGTTCAGACATATTCTATTTTTGATCTCCTCAACTAATCTGCTGCGTTCATTTATTATATTACTGTTAGTTTCAGCTTTTTTTCTCTGCAGATTACAATATTTGAAATTCTGCTTCGTCTTATCTATCATGACCCTAGAATAGCACGCTCCCTCGTTCGTTATCTTGTTCTTCTTACTGTCTTTACTCGTCTCTTTTTGTTTTTGTTCTTGTTCGTTTTCTTTATATTATTCTACTAATCATATTTCTTATTCACTTTTTATCATTATCCCCGCCTTCTACAGCAACCTAATCTACTACTACTACTACTACTACTGCTACTACTACTACTGTTGCGGCTGCTGCTACAGCTAGTAATTCTCCCTGTTATTGTTTGAGAGTCCCCATGGCGTAGTGGCTAATGTGCTGCACTGGGACATCATAGTATATGGGTTCGAAATCCAGTCGCGCTATTACCTTCGCTTTCCCCCAGCTACGGGTTAAATAGTATCAATGCTGTTCTTCTACAAGGATTACTTTAGCAATAAATAACCAACGGAGGTTGATATGCCACTAAATAAACCAAACCTCCTTTGGGAATTTTTTTTTTTTTTTTCTAGATTCATTCGTGCTGAACGGGGGATAAATTAATCAGTGTATTACCTAGATGTCTTCCCCCCAAGAAGCCCCTATCCTTTTTATAAAGGGCTGAGGGCTGGGTTTATTGTCTGGTACTTGAGTCACCCCTGAAAGGGGATGTTGACGGACCCTGATCAATTTTTGATGTTCCTCATATTTTCATATTAATTCTTATATTTACTTTATTTCTATGATTAGAGCAACTTTTTCTTTCTTTCTTTGTTTCTATCTGTAGTGAGAGAGGAGACCTACCTCGTGCAACACGGTGTGACAGAGAGAGTGGTGGGCGTGAAGACTTGCCGTATTCTCGAAGGAAGCGGGCTAGGCTTTGCCTGACGTGTAGGACTGACCAAGAGTCGAACCCGCGTCCTTCAGAATATGAGAGCGCTGTGGACGAGCAGTGAAATAGGAAATAGCAGAGTGGCCCGGATGTAGGTGGTCGCACCGTAACGATTGACGCGTACTTACAGTGCTGACGAGTGTCGCAAGTGCTGCAAGGACAATTCTGAGAGGGGAGCCCGGATGTGGTGAAATTGAGGTATATTTTAAGGACTTACCCTCCCAGACCAGAGAGAACAATGACAGTAGCAATTTGTTGTCGAGACAAGCGGGATAGAGAAATAATTTTGGATATTGTTGGTGAAACGAGCATGATACAGTTGGAA
>CM042152.1:42212266-42214766 GCA_023376005.1 Doryteuthis pealeii | reverse complement strand
AATATAAGCCCTTCCTTCAGAATTATCCATAGTTTAGAGCTGCAGACCGAAGACAGAAATAAGCACCAACAGGTTCTCAATCAATGAGACCTCTATTGCTCGATATGAAAGTGTAGAGACGAGAATTCAGCAGGAAATTGAGTCATACGAAAACTGCACAACAATAATTATGATATGACTATTTTAAATGAATTGTCGTTAATAAGTTTTTGCATAAATTAACATGTTAATGGTAAACAAATGTAGATCGTTTTCCGTAATTTCTGTTTATTTCGAAATTTCATGATTTTATTCTGCTTAATGTTATTTTTTGATAAATGAAGAATAAAGCATCCCCCGAAAATAAACCAAATAATCATATTTCGGAGTTTACACAAGTCATATGTTTACTTTATTTGTAATATTGTAACGAACTGATGACGATATATATTACCTCTAAATAACTAGAATTATAAAGTAATTGATGCTATTAGATCCTCTCAATGGTTTAAACACATTATTCTTAATATATATTAACATATATTGGTCTTATTCAAGCCGTTCAGTTAATACAGGTAGAAAAAAAAGATCGTTGAACCATAATTCAATTAGTATATGTTCACAAGGAAGCAAAGGGTAGAGAGGATGAATCATAGAAATCCGTGCCCTCAGCTCGAACTGATGTTGATGATATATATTACCTATGAATAACTACAATTATAAAATAATTGATGCTATTAGATACTTTAAACACGTTACTTTTAATCTATATTACCATATATTGGTCTTATACAAGATATACTCTTAATAGAGATAGAAACAGACGAATGCCAGTTGGATCCTCATTTAATTAGTATATGTTCCCAAGGAAGCAAAAGGTAGCGAAGATGAATCATGGAATCTTAGAAATTCGTGCTCTCGGCACGAACTAATATTGTTTATATATTACCTATGAATAACTACAATTATAAAATAATTGATGCTATAAGATCCTTTGACTAGTTTAAACACATTACGTTTAATCTATATTACCATAAATTGGTCTTATACAAGATATACTCTTAATACAGATAGAAACAGAAGAATGCTAGTTGAAACATCATTTAATTAGTATATGTTCGCCCGGGGGAGGCCAATGAAAAGACATACCCTCTAAATAACTAGCGATAAAAGCTTAACAGATAGTTACTATTATGCATGATGCCCGTGAGCATACAACTGTCTACATCGGAGAAAAAAGACATCGATCGTTTCGACTAAGGAAAATGATTCTCTTATCAATAAATATCCAATCACAGAACGATCTTCGCCATTTCTATAGCGACTAAAGATCCCAATTTATAGGCTTTCTGTCATCGAGCTAAAAAAGAAGAAGAAAAAAGTCCTATTATTATTTGCCAGACGTATTTGTCTGATTTCATCATATGTAGTGAATTTTGGGTCATTCTAATCATAACGGTTTATTATAGAAAACAACAACAACCACAGCAGTTTTGAAAAATATCAATCAATAGATAAATATAAGGTTTAATCATATAGGCATAATATATTTTGTATATATCCTTCTGTTAACACAATAATTATATACATTTATATACATACATGAGGGGCCGGGTTAGCTCAGTCGGTAGAGCGTTCGGCTAGAAACCACAAGGTTCCTAGTTCGATACCGGTCCGCGCCAACTCAGCGTATGAGTAGCACAGGGATCTGTGCGGTAAAGTAAGGAGCTGATGGTAGGTGTGGCGCTCCACCTCAGATGCTAAAAACAATCTCCTTAGTCTAGCGCTATTGAAAAGGGGATAGACTCCCTCGCTGACTGGCTGATACCGACTTTAGGCCGCCCCGTTGACTTTACTTTTTTTTTTATATACACACATATATATATGTGTGTGTGTGTTTATGCGCGTGTGTGTGTGTGTGTGAGAGTGCATGTGTATGTGTTTGTGTGTGTGAGTGTAGTTCATGTGTTAATAAATCCTTCATATTAGGATCGGCTACTGAATCTAGAGATGCAAATCGTACACTGTCACTTAATGCAGAACAACTAAGAATATATATATATATATATATATATATATATATATATATATATATATATATATATCTGTGTGTGTGTGTGTGTGTGTGTGTGTACAGAAAAATAGTTCTGTACTGTATAAAACATGAGGAAATAAAACCCACTGAATTATGTGCTATAATATGTTTTAATGTTTAATGTTTAGCGCAAAAAAATTGAAACTTTAATGTTTTAATGAACTAATTAATATAATCTCGCTCGTACATCACATTTTATCTTTCAACAATAGCAAACAATCGACCTAGTGTCGGATTATAACCTGGAAAACTCATGTTGGGGCACTCGTAAGTCAATATATCTCGGTACACTCCCCATATATATATATATATATATATATATATATATACTCTTGTATAACTTCGGGAAAGATATGGATCCAACTAAAATTCCTCCAGCTATGGGTCAAATGTAGGACAGACTGATCTTTAACGTTGGCTTGGTAA
>CM042152.1:42204766-42209766 GCA_023376005.1 Doryteuthis pealeii | reverse complement strand
TAGACCAGACCAAGATGATAGACGATCAGAAAAGCAAAGCCGGTCAGAAGAAGAGACGAGTAGAAGTAAGAAGTTAGAATGGTATGCAACATAAGTATATCTTAACAGTGCTGTGTTCTGGATGGTCTCGATTTCCCGCCTAATCCCCAGTTACCCTAGTTTCCTTTCCAAGCTCTTTTCATCCTTCCCAGGCACTCCATCTACAATTGGTATCACCGTCACCCTCATATACACAGCTCTTTTAGCTCATTGGCAAAATCCAAGTTTTTTTCTTTAGTGTTTCTTTTGTTTTTGTTTTCTTTAATTTTTACATAACTTGACAACGCATAAAATTGTATATTTACCCAACATTTAGAGTCACATAATTGGAGGATAGCCCCTTAATTATATACAGTAGCCTTGGTTTGGTTTCGATTGTTTTACGGTATATCAACCTCATTAGGTCATTTAATGCCGATAAAGTTTTGAAATAAATTCATTTTTGATGGATACTCAATTTTTTAAATGAATACATTATTCTATTTAACCCATAGATGGGACCCTAACAGGTACTACCACCCCAGGTCAGAGTTGACCAGGGAGCAATGGTGATGAAGGGGTGCTCCATATTTCCCAGACCTCCAAAAGTGGAACCTCACCATCAGATTTTAGCGTCATTCCCAGGACATGTAGACCCTCAGCCACCACCTTCTAGCACACATATGATAAAAAGGGTTGGGGCTTGCCATAAGGGCAATAGGGTTGGGGAAATCATAGGTGCTAGGGCTTGATGTGACCAGCCGATTGATAACATCCGACCGCCCGTCTAGCCCCAAAAAGGACCAAAGTGGAGTATTACAGGTCTGGGACTGCCCATCCAGCAAGACTGTCCTTAAGCATCAGGGGTCGCCACTCACGGCAAACAGGTAGTCCCATTTGGGGGAGTCTTAGCCCTTTGCAGAGGTGCAGTCGAAAATTTGAGTAGCACGATCTATCGCTGTTTTGGGATCTTAAATAAAAATGGGCTCAGAACAAAGTAAAGACTTGTGTTGTTACTAAGAACAAACAAACATCACAAGCACAAAATATTTCAGGTTTTATTAAGAAACATTTACCAGATCCAAAGACATACAGAACCAGAATAACAGAAGACCCAGCTCATTTTTAACCAGAGGGTGTTGCAAGAGGATAACGGTCGTACTTTTAAGGAACACGAGTATTAATATACAGACCATATGCATGTTTGGGAGTTTGATTATATGTAGCTTGTAGAAAGAAATCCTTATATGTAATCGATATATTTCGATTTTTCTTCAATATTTCCATTCCAATAAGAAATACTCCATCCGGTTTCAATCCCGGACTCACCGAACTGTGAACTTAATATTTTTTGTTAATCAATTCCAAGAAAATTTGCCAATCTTAGTAAAAACCAGAGAGAGAAATTTCAAACAATAAACAACCCTTTGCCACAATCCCTAGCACTCCTCCTCCTCCTCCTCCTCCTCCTACTACTACTACTACTACTACTACTACTAATAATAATAATAATAATACCACCACTAGTACTAATGTCTCTGCCACCATTTTTTGCCATTCCTATCATCAGTTCCATTGATTATTCCTCATTCTTAAGATCTTTGAAATTTCGGGTCCGTGTATCGATCCCCAATTCCCTTCAATCGATTTTATGATCGATTATCGTCCAATTAAAGGAAAATCGCTTTCGATACGAATCGAGTTTTTTTTTTAACGTTTTCATCCTTCTCAATATCAAACAAAGCATGAGCACACACAAAGACAAGCAAACCTAAGTAGAAACGAGGCCAGTGTGTGTGTGTGTGTGTGTGTGTGTGTGTGTGTGTGTGTATGTGTGTGTGTGTGTGTGTGTACGTGTGTATGTGTGTGTGCACGTGTATCTGTGTACTCAAGTGCGCGCAGATATACAAGACCCATGCCCTGATACCGTACCAGTTCCGCATATATATATATATATATATATATATATATATATATATCACTCGAATGGTTTGTGAGATGGGGGCAGGTGGCCATATAGCTGTTTCCTCGTGGGGTGCTGCTTCCACGATTTGTTCAGAACTGCACGCAGCATTCTTGTGCAACTCCCGTCCAGCTTATTCTCAAGGCGCCTCGTTAGGGTCCAAGTATTGCATCCGTACAGCAACACTGATACAACCACCGCTTGGAAGAAATGTCGCTTTAGCTTGTCAGTGAGATCGGATTTCCATATTACTGATAATTTGTTTGTGGCCGACCATGCTTTTCCTATTGGGGACAAGGCATGTCGGGCACTGCTGGAGAAGCAAGGTTGAGCTCATAAGTGACGTTCTCCTGTGGAAGCCAACACACGGAGATGCTAGTGTGAGCCGCCCATCAAGGACCTACATTGACCAACGAAGCAAAGATGTAGGTTGCTGCGCAGAGGATCTCCCTGGGAAAATGAATGATAGGAAAGGTTGGCGAGAGATTGTCATGGATATTCGTGCTAATTGCGCGACATGATGATGATGATGATGATATATATATACCAACAAATCCCAAACCTAATTGAAAACTCATAAGCTAGGTGCCATAACCAGACACAAACAGACACACAGACACACTGATATATATATATATATATATATATATATATATATATATATATAATATAATATATAGAGAGAGAGAGAGAGAGAGAGAGAGAGAGACAGAGACAGAGACAGAGAGACAGAGAGAGAGAAAGAGAGTGAGTGAGAGAGACAGAGAGAGAGAGAGAGAGAGAGAGAGAGAGAAGGGGAGAGACATTGTTAGATCGATTGCTAAATAGATATGAGAACAGATTTATGTTTATGAATTACAAGCAGACTGGCTTAGATGGTTAGTATTGTATCTTATTGTACTTAAGAGCCAAAATACAAAACAGAATTTTATTCATTAAGAGATTACAACGAAATCTTGATATTTTCTCAAAACATTTACCAAATAACCATTAATCTCCACAAGACATTCGCATTGGAAATTGAAATTTATCGGATTTCAAAATGGATTTTAATCCAAAATTTCTATTTGGATTATTGAAATTAAATTCCGTGTGCGACTTTTTTTTTTCTCTTAAGTGACCCGATTAGGATAAAAGTTTCTCGCGATCTTAAAATCCGAGGAAGTGTATTGTCATTCACGCAGACTTTCCAGGAGAAGCGTTCATTTCGGTAGATGTATGTCTCCAAGATTATCTAATATTCAAGACTTATCTCTACAGAAAGTATCAAACGTGTACTCTACTTTCTCTTAGTCTTTTCAGCCACATATACATTTTATTGGTTGCCTTTGACTTTGATCTAGAGCAGATGTTTTTCAACCTGTGTGCCATGGCACACTAGTTTACCGTCAAGCTTCCATGGGGGTGCCGTGAGTGTTGAGGACGGTTGAACATCCTCTTATATCTTTATTTTATTACTTTAAAAAATTCTATTTTAATTTAATATTTTTTATCATATTTTTGCTTGAAGGCAATTACAATGCATGTATCGCATAAAATTCGGTACTTTTTTTTTTATAGAAAATGAACGTGACAAGTGTAATCCCGGCAAAGGATCGCTCGGTGTGTAGAACATCGTATAGAATGTTTCGACTTTATTAAGTCTCATCAGCGATCTATACTAACGACTTACCTCCGACAGAAATCGATTTCTGTCGGAGGGAAGTCTGTATACAGATATATTCTTTGATTATTTGCTCTTATTTGTTATTAAGATTATTAATTGAACAAAGAAAAAACGCGGGCTGATAGGTCGGTTGTAGCATTGGTGACCACGTTATTAGCACGTATATCTAATGCCTATGATTAATCAAAATGTAAATACATTAAATTATGAAGGTTAAATAAAATAGAATGTCATGAAAAAACATTGGGTTCGTGTCAGTCCTGTTGGTATTTATTGCCTCAATTTATGGAAGGATTAAACTATTTTAATTAGGTAGATTGATTAGTCGGTTGGTTTGTTGTTGGTTGGTTGGTTGGTTGGTTTTATGTCATGTCAACTTCTGTTTGGGTAATTCTAATTGTTGGCGATAGATTGCCATGGATATCCGCGCTGATAGTGCTAACACTAAACCCTTATTCTGAACCCAATTAGGCTGACCAAAAAAGGGCACTACACGATAAAATGAATCGAGTGGTTTATTTGTGAATTGTGCTGTTTGGTTAGCATGGTAACCAGAATAGCAAACCAACAGAGAGAGAGAGAGAGAGAGAGAGAGAGAGAGAGAGAGGGACAGAGACAGAGACAGAGACAGACAGACAGACAGACAGACAGGCAGACAGAGAGAGAGAGAGAGAGAGAGAGAGAGAGAAGAGAGAGAGAGAGAGAGAGAGAGAGAGAGAGAGACAATTTTATAAGATTTGAGATATACTTGTAAAATATCATTTTTCAGGGCTGCTGCTGGTGATGATGATGATGTTTTTTATCGAGCCAAATAGAATGGTACATTGACATACACATTTAATTCATTCCACTCGTAATTATTTGCCTGTGTGCTGTATATATCGCTAAACTGCAAATACTGTTGAGGTTCTGGGCTTCTAGGAAATTTGTAGTACTCTTTCATTGTCAATACTCCAAGGTCTACTCTAGCCGGGAGTAGTAATACCTGTTAGGGTCCCATCTAGTAGTTAAATAGATTTTAAAAAATGAGTTTAAAAATGTTTTTTTTTTAAAAATTGAATGCCCATTGAATGAATGAATAACAAAAACGTCTTTGGTATTAAAAAAAAACAGGAGTTAACATGTCGTAAAAATCAACCAACCATCTATTTCCTCGGACATTAAATCAATTTGTCCCATTGAAATAAACTGAAATGCCATTCATCCCTTACAGCTCCTACAAAACAACATGATTTTTTTGGTAGTCTTTTAAATAATAAAAATACCACTGTGTTGTATGAAAAAAAATCATATGCTCTAAAATGTGTTAATATTGATTTTTAAATAATATTATATATATATATATATATATAT
>CM042152.1:42187266-42197266 GCA_023376005.1 Doryteuthis pealeii | reverse complement strand
ATTTTCATAGTGTTGCCAAAGAAACCAGGTGTGAATGAATACGAGCTTCATTGAACAATCAACTTGACTGACAAGCCGCATGAAGAAACTTACGATAAAGATTCTAACGAATAGAGCTCATGGCAGAATTAGAAAATACAGTGACAAAAGTTGGTTTTAAATGAAGACGTTTGAACAAGAAATGCAATTTACATGCAGTATCGAGCCAGAAAGATTAATAAAAAACAAAAAACAAAAGACACACTATGAGTCAGGGTAAAAAAATCATATATAAGTATAAAGATAAGTATTATAGGTACGAGTACAAAATTTTAAAAAACACACACTCCGGTGGATGTAAAAATAAATTTTTGAAACATATCGCCTGAGGGGTAGGAGAAAAAAAATTCAATGTCAGCGAGTTTGTACCCTAAGTAAATAAAATCATCGAATTCATTAAAGGATTAAAAAATAAAACAATTTGAAATGTAAACTTTAAATATGTATTAAAATAAAACAAACTGTATATAGATATATAATACCAGTCATGTATTTATTTAAACTTGTTTTAAAAAAACAATGAGGACAGTCTAATGTTGTATGTTCAAATTTATTAGTGTATTTATTCTATGTTATGACGATTTGGGTAATGTGACGTAAGCAGTGACGTAATTTTTGTTACAGACAAAAACCGGAAGCGAATCTCCATTATTAATAGAAGATAAAGAACACAAGTTTTATAAGTCCCAAGAATTCACTCGGAATTGTCCAGTTGGACACATGGCGCAATGGATGTAGGGGTCGAGATAATACTGTTTTAAGTGACAATCATCGGTAGGTCACATGTTCAATCCTGGTCAAGGGTGATTATAATATAAAATACTTAGCACAGCTTAATACTTCTAGCCGGTTATGGTTAACGAGATAAGAACGGATTGAATAATGATTCTGGTTAGAAGTTCCATGAAAGCTCCCGATTGTGACCAGAAGGTTCCTGAGATCGAAGAGAAGGTTTCCAAGTTCGGAAAAGTTCCCGAGTTCGACAAGAAAGACCTGAAGAAAGCCGGAGGACACATCCGTTGAAACGTTGTGTATGTAACAGTAAGGATGAGCAAAACAGTCGGAAAAATAAAAAATTATCAAGCCTCATCTCATGAATTCAGACCAAAAAACAGAGTTGTGTTTTATGGTTTTGTTAAGATGGTATTGAATTATACGTCCCGAGTTCCTACTGAAACGTATATATTTACCCAACCCCTTCAAGACGAGCAGGATGCGATACAAGGTTTTTTTTAGACTTTTCTCATAATACATCACCCGGTTCAGAAATTAGGCAACATCGTTCAGGATTTGAATTCGTATGGCTGTTTCCATTTCCAATTTACTTACTTACTTCATTGCCATAATTAGTGTAAAGAAACCAATATGTCCTTCTATTTACCCATAGATAGAGGTAGAATAGATGGACGTATACCTTTCCCTAGACTATTAAGTTTATGCGAAAGATTAAGGATTTGAACTCGAGTCGCTGTGTCCATTTTCTACGACGGTACACGAGAGCGCATTCGTGCCGAAATATATCATATTAAAGTAACAGAAAAGTTTACCGGGAAATGAGAAAGAAAGGTTAATGCTGAAATTAATAATGAATTATAATAAGTGGCTGAATTAAAATAAGATAATCCAGTGCTATTACATAAACAATTAGAACATTTTTGAAAAAAATATATTCACGTTCTGCATGCGTCATCCCATGATCTTCATTTTCCATTTTTTCACATGCAATGATCAAGTCATCAGCTTTCGTAAACAAACGCACATATAAAAATTAACGGTTAATAACATTATATTCACATTCCCTATACACTTAACATTTTTCATTTTTCTCCCTCACAAACATTTCTGTAACAGTGTCCTGATTATGGTTTAAAACCGAAATACTTAAGTATTGACACATAAAATTGTTTCCTCTGATCGTAACACCCCGTGTTTGTTATATATTTTTTTAAATTTTCTTCACATAAACATTTATGTACCGTATTTGACGGCATATAGGACTCACTTTTTCCCCACTTGTTGTCGACTCGTCTGTATGTATTCTTGGCACTGGCTCCACTGAATCTGCTGTGTCGGTCTTTCAAAGTCGGCTTTAAATACATTTTCGGCTTGCGGATCGGATCAACTTTAACTTTTTTAAATTTTTAACCACGAATCTGACCTGCTGAAATGGGGGTGCGTCTTATATGCCCGTGCGTCTTATATGCCGTCAAATACGGTATCTTATTATACCACAAACAGTAAGACGCTTTGCTGGTTGATATATGTAGTGTTATATTTATTTAGTTAGGTTCCTGTATTTTCTCGATGGACATCCCTAAAGGCGTATGCAATTACTGCATACGCGCGTGTGCGTATGTCTGAGTGCGCGCGTGTGTGTGTGTTGGGTGGGTCGGGGGGGGCTTGACTACGTAAAGCTCGCTTGTGCCTGGTTGGTTACGTGTCGTCTCTGTGTCTGTGTTCTGCACTGATTATTACCATCTGAAATCATTTGATTTCCTCAACCAACACCAGACGCCCATACTCGGGAGAATCTAAAACATCCTATACGAAAATGTCGATAACAGTCTCTATGTTGACGTATGGTTTGATTTATTAGATTGTAATACATAACAGATTGATTCGTGACGCACTAAAGATGACCTTCCAATAATGCCACTCTCTTCTCTCTCTCTCTCTTCTCTCTCTCTCTCTCTCCTTCTATATATAATATATATATATATATATATATATATATTATATATGTATATGTATATATGTATATATATACATATATATATATATATATATGTGTGTGTATTATATATATATATATATATATATTATATATATATATATGTATATGTAATGTATATATATGTATATATATATATACATATATAATACATATATATATATATGTGTGTATATATATATATATATATATATATATATATATATATATATATATATTGCGTGTGTGCTACAGCTACCTTATGTACCTAACTGCTTGCTCAGCCAATGTCTTCTGAGTCAGCCATTTTTTTTTCTTTGCAAGCAGTACCTGAAGAAATTCAACTTCCGAAAGAATTTTCTTCTTTTATTGATGGTTGTTTAGTGTAACTGAAAGGAGGAGCCACAAGTGTAAAAGTAACGTGTAAATTATCACGTAAAAGTTTTTAGGAGGAATTGCGTGTAGATTAGAATGGAAATTTTTAAGGAGGAATCATTATAATGCCGCGTTACATTTTTCTATTGGTCGAGAAGTGTCACGCGGTGAGGTGGAACAGAGGAGGAGTGATATTTGAGAGTGAGAGGTGAATTACACACACATACACACCACACACACACACACACACACACACACACACTTCCTTTCCTTTATTTATATTTTGAACAAGGTTTCACCCGAATGATTCTTCAGGATAATTCAGTGTCATAATTATCCCGAAGAGCCGTTTGGATGAAACCTAACTAGATTGTGTTTGAGTCGATTGTGATAAACTTCTGACCGAAACACATGTAAGTTAAATTAATCAAAATATCCAATTTTATCCATTCAATACTTTCTTTCTTTATTTCTCTTTTCAACATACTGTCGGATTCACGTCCATTTTCATTTTACATATATTAACACACACACCACACACACACACACACACATGTTATATATATATATATATATATATATATATATATTATATATATATATATTATTGCCTTCGAATTTTATTATTTTATATAATAATATATATATAAAGATAAGTCAGATAACCTACTAAAAGTTTCACTTAATGCTCTTCAGGGCTAATATCCGACACACACACACACACACCACACACACACACACACACACACACACCACATATATATATATATATATATATATATATATATATATATATATAAACTCCTATTCGAGTTGGATCTTAGCCTGAAAAACATTAAACGAAACTTATAGTAGGTTTATCTGATTTTTTCATTTGATTTATCTTAATTATTTGCTCTACTTAGGTATTGAGCACTTTTTAATTATTAGCTTTAGTTTCCTAATATATATATATATATATATATATATATATATATATATACTTTTTGTGTTATTAGAAGGATATTATAAACTTTATTTAATGTGTATATGATTAACAGAGACCTTATATTGATATATTGATATTTTTCAAAACTGCTGTGGTTGTTGTTGCTATCTATATCAAACCGTTATGATTAGAATGACCCAAAATTCACTACATATGATGAAATCAGACAAATACGTCTGGCAAATAATAATAGGACTTTTTTCTTCTTCTTCTTCTTTTTAGCTCGATGACAGAAAGCCTATAAATTGGGATCTTTAGTCGCTATAGAAATGGCGAAGATCGTTCTGTGATTGGATATTTATTGATAAGAGAATCATTTTCCTTAGTCGAAACGATCGATGTCTTTTTTTCTCCGATGAGACAGTTGTATGCTCACGGGCATCATGCATAATAGTAACTATCTGTTAAGCTTTTTATCGCTAGTTATTTAGAGGGTATGTCTTTTCATTGGCCTCCCCGGGCGAACATATACTAATTAAATGATGTTTCAACTAGCATTCTTCTGTTTCTATCTGTATTAAGAGTATATCTTGTATAAGACCAATATATGGTAATATAGATTAAAAGTAATGTGTTTA
Source organism: Doryteuthis pealeii (assembly GCA_023376005.1). NCBI lineage: Eukaryota > Metazoa > Mollusca > Cephalopoda > Myopsida > Loliginidae > Doryteuthis > Doryteuthis pealeii. Next base: position 42,192,576 of record CM042152.1, on the reverse strand, counting down.
AACTAGTCAAAGGATCTTATAGCATCAATTATTTTATAATTGTAGTTATTCATAGGTAATATATAAACAATATTAGTTCGTGCCGAGAGCACGAATTTCCAAGATTCCATGATTCATCTTCGCTACCTTTTGCTTCCTTGGGAACATATACTAATTAAATTGAAGATCCAACTGGCATTCGTATGTTTCTATCTGTATTAAGATAACGGCTTCCATGAGACCAATATATATATTATAATATATATATATATATATATAATTATATATATATATATATATATATATATATACACATATTATAATATATATATAATATTATGTGTGTGTGTGTGTTGTGTGGTGTGAGAGGTATCAAAAACTCCGGTAGTAAGGATAATTCTATATGTGATTTCTAAGATACACTGTATTATATTTGTATGATCCAGTATGTATAAATGCAGTGAATCTTTAAAGCACTAAAGATTTCACAATCTATAATAAACTTTCTAGATTATATACAGAGCAGTATTTATCTTAGAAAGGAAGGAAAAACTCAGCACCGTAATTCCATAGTAAATTTATTTCGACCAAAATTGGGACCTATATAAATCTAAGTTGATTTAATATAGCTCCCCAAAATCCAGTCTCATCAGATGGAAGATCAGGTTATTTGAATTTATATTCAAATAACCTGATATAAAGCCCCAATTTTTGGTCGAAATAAATTTATTATGAATTACAGTGCTGAGTTTTTCCTTCCTTTTCTAATATATATATATATATATATATATATATATATATAATATATATATATATAATATATGTGTGTGTGTGGTGTGTGTGTGTGTGTGAGAGAAAAAATGGAAGTGAATCCGACGGTATGTAATATAGTGAAAAATTTGAAAAAACAAAGGTTCAAATAAAATGAGTGAATATTTATTCTGTCAACGCTTCAGTGTTTCAATCTGTTTAGTAGATCTTCTTCAGTAGAAGAAAAAAGCTCTGAAGAAGATCTACTAAACAGATTGAAACACTGCAGCATTGGCTGAAGAAATATCACTTATTTGTTTTTTTCAAAATTTCTCTCTCTCTCTCTCTCTCTCTCTCTCTCTCTCTCTATATATATATATATATATATATATATATATATATATATATATATATATATTAAAAATAATGTGTTTAAACGAGCCGAAGGATCGAATAGCATCAATTAATCTATAATAGTAGTTATTTAGAGGTAATATATATCGTCATCAGTTCGTTACAATATTATAGATAAAACAAATATATATATTTTTTTATTCAGTTTAATTTTACCTTTGGTATCAAAGTGACACAAGACAATTTGGAATGTTTCATTTTTTAAATTGGGTGAAATAAAATGGGAAAAATAAGAAATCTGAGATTAAGCGACACCAGATAATCTGTATTCACATTTTTTTGTATTGCATCTTGGACGATTTAGACTGTGTCATTTTTAACCAGATGCTTGTTCCAAGATGGTAACGGACGGAAGATGTAGGAACAAGTATATTAATACAAGGATTTAATTTATCACATTTGATTGATGTATCTGACGAACATGGTTAAAGAGGAAGAGTCATGGGGACCCGTGCACTCGGCACGGCCTGAAGATCACACACACACAAAGAGAGAGAGAGAGAGAGAGAGAGAGAGAGAGAGAGAGAGAGAGAGACGGGCGGACAAACGCAAATTCACATAAATATAAAGAAACATAAATTCCCTCAGATTCATATATATGTTTTCTTTCTTTCTTTGTAGTTTATATTTTCTTACTACCTCTTCGATACCGGCTCTCACCAACACAGTGTATGAGAAGCACGGGGATATGTGCGGTAAAGTGAGGAGCTGATGGTATGTGTGGCGTTCCACCTCAGACGCAAAAACAATCTCCTTGGTCTAGCGCTATTGAAAAGGAGATAGACTCCCTCGCTGTCTGGCTGATGCCGACTTTAGGCCGACTTTACCTCCAGTTTTTAGGATAGATTTTCTTTTTCAGCTCATGTATTCGTTTTCTCACTTTTTAAATATTTTTTTTCGTGAAACTCACAGTCGACGTGCTAAGCCCGGTTTTGTATTTATCTACTTCGGTTACATGTTTCACGTACTGTTAAAATCCAAGAAAACTTGAGGCATAAATATTAGCGACAAAGTACAATTATTCGTTTAAATCATCAAAACCGGAAACAGTATTTCTTGTCTGCTTCCCTTCTACACTATTCCCAGTATATTAACGTCATTACCTACTCTCGCATCATGACCTCTTTGATTAGTTTCAGGAGGAAGCGGCCTAATTGTATCCCATGTAAAGCACTCAACTATTATTGCATTTGTTTCCCAATCCTCAGAATGTGGATTACCGTCAGCCGAACGCGGAAGCCTTTCCTAGTAGCCTTAGAGTAGGAGAGAGTGCTTTTATGGCCGCTACTAGATTTTCGTTAAGTGCGCTCAGTATAGGACAATACAAGGGTCTGGAAAATGGTGTTCGGCGCTGAAGAGAGGGCCATTACCGTTTTCATTGTGAATGTCGGACTTCTGTATCGGAGTGACATGAAAAGTAACTATTTACGAGTTGAATGCAGAAAGTGACCACAGAAGAAATGCGGAGATTTTGCTCAGACTGCAAAGATAAAAGAGAGCTAACTTCAGGGTTTATGTTGGTGTGCTGAAGTTACTGGAGGCGAAATTGAAAGAAGTAAAGAAAGATTGATATAAAGTATGAAGACAAAAAAAAAAAAAAAACAAAAAAACAAAAACAAAAAACAAGCAAGGGACGTGGAATGAGAAATAAGATGCATTCAACGCAAGGGTACGAGTATTTTCTTTTATATATACCAAGAGTCTACAATATATATACCAAGAGTTTACACTATATATATATATATATATATATATATATATATATATATATATATATATTATATATATATATATATACGTCTGCGGTCTAAAGTCGGTATTAGCTAGACAACGAGAGACTATTCCGTTTTTCATTAGGGCTAGATGATTGTTTGCCGTCTGGGCGGAGGGGCACATATACCATCAGCTCTTACGTCACATCACAGATCTCTGTACTAATACGCTAAGTTGGTGAGGAACGGTAGCGTGTCCGGAACTTAGTGGCTCCAAGTCGGACACACTACCGACTGAGCTATATATATATATATATATATATATATATATATATATATATATATATATATGTGGTGTGTGTGTGTGTGTGTTGTGTGTGTGTGGTGTGTGTGTGTGTTGTTGTGACTGAATTAATCAATTAGCAGCATTCAAAATATTGAAAAGGTTTTTAATTGTTGTACAGGTGTATAAAAAATAGAGTCAACATGCAGTTCTCCAACGGTATGAATAGCTACTCGATTAGTAGTGAATCGACTACAATACTACTACGTAACTCAACAACGAATAACATTGCGTATTCGTATTTTTTATATGTGGTCCGTTGGATGAGTCCAACTATATTGTTGACGAAATACTTTCCTTGCAACAATATATATATATATATATATATATAATATATATATATATATATATATATATATATATATATAGAGAGAGAGAGAGAGAGAGAGAGAGAGAGAGAGAGAGAGAGAGAGAGAAAGATTGTAAAAACACATACCGTAAGTATGTATCAATTAATTGGTTACCCCTACTGAGAGCCGCTGGTGGCCGCAGGGGTAAGGAACTGGGCAGACGAAAAGTCTGTCGGGTTTCGATCCCGGCTAGAAGTAGCTGTTAAAAAGTCGAGCTGCACTGATGAGAAGTAAACTTCGAATTTCGAAACAACGTGTCTGTGGATGACTGATATATAATATATATAGTCAGATTCTTTCCCTGATGAGCAACTAAGCGAAACTATTAGTAGGTATATCTGACACATTAGGTTTAACTTTATATATATATATATATATATATATATATATATATATATATAAGTAAAGTAAAGTCGTCAGGGCGGCCTAATGTCAGTATCAGCAAGACAGCGAGGGAGTCTATCCCCTTTTTCACTAGCACTAGACCAAGGAGATTATTTTAGCATCTGAGGTGGAGCGCCACACCTACCATCAGTTCCTCACTTTACGCTGAGTTGGCGAGGGCCGGTATCGACCCAACTACCTTGTGATTCCTAGCCGAACACTCTACCGACTGAGCTAAACCGGCCCGATATATATATATAGAGAGATAGAGATACAGACAGAGATAGACAGAGACAGAGAGGGGGACGGAGACCATGGCAAGACACAGGACTCCATCATTTTTTATGCGAGAGAAAATCATGGATTGAATATCATATCCAGGAGAGCATCATTCCAAATTAAGGTGAAATGAGCATGAAAGACTCTCTGTTAATTAAATAGAGATTATTCAGTTTAGCAATTATTTTAACAGCAAACTCATAATTCGCGCCTGTCGATCCCATGAAGCTAGATAATAATATCTAAATAATTGATAGTAAGACTGTACCTCGATTAAGCTTACGGTTGTTTTCATTATTTTGCCTCATAAAAAAAATATCCGTGTATAAAATAACCAATCCTGTGACGAGAGAAAGCGAAAGCGAGAGTATGATTAAAAAATAACATTTTGAGACACAGAAATCACGGAAAATAATTGAATTCTTGTGAGAAGTCAGCAACTGCCAATGTTTATTTTATGAAGCATTGTAAATTATGTTGAAAGAAAATACATATTGATTGATTTGAGACTTTGCTGTTATTCATTTTCCCTATGGTCGCGAAAATAACTTAATGTACAGTTATTCAAAATATCCTATTTATTTTAATTACATCTGATTTTTGTCTAGTCGGTAGCAAGTTCGCTGTTTATACCAATTTCTATGTTAAATAAACGATTGGTTGAATCTTTTATTTGGCAGGTAGTGTAGTTGATTTATGTTTTTTTATTATTTTCTTTAATGACATACCGACCTTTATCCTTGTAGAAGAATAGTCGAGAAACTATTTAACCCAGACTTAAGGGAATGAAAGCATTAATTCCTTTCCCAATGGTATTAGCTATAAGTCGACACTTACATACAAAAAAGTGACTCCTTTATATATATATATATATATATATATATATATATATATATAAAGATAAATCTATTGAGTCAGACGAACCTACTATCAGTTTCGCTTAATGCTCTTCAGGGCTAAGATATCAGCATTAAGCGAAACTAATAGTAGGTTCGTCTGACTCATTAGATTTATCTTTATTATTTGCTCTACTTAGGTATTGAGCACTTTTTACTTATTAGCTTATTTCCTAGCGGCTGTATGAATATATATATATATA
>CM042152.1:42182266-42184766 GCA_023376005.1 Doryteuthis pealeii | reverse complement strand
CGTTCCTTGTTTGACGAAAAGGTGATGCTAAAAATCTAAATCTTCTGTTATCTGTTCCTGATATAATTTTGCTCTGTGCCTCTGACAATCAGACAATAAGACTGTGCCTCTGATAATAAGAACACGCATTGAGCTCTGTGAACTAAGATAAAAAAAAACTATTACATGGTAATGAAGATTTCTTCACCTGATCTTTGAATTATATATATATATATATATATATATATATATATAAGAAAAATTCATTCAGACCAATAATTAAATGGTGCTATTTTTAAATATGTTACCGTTTGTTTGTTAGCACGCGTGATTACGAACTCACAACCAAAAATACCAGCAAACATTTTAAATACATACTAGGAAGAGAGACCATTAGGTTACGACCATGAGACAGAGATATACCGACATAGAGAGAGAGAGTGGGGAGAGAGAAGAGAGAAATGGAGACTGAGAGAGAGAGGGGGAGGGCAGACAGAGGGAGGGGGAGACATAGGTTATATAGGAGAGGGGTGAAGCAGTGCTTTGAGATACGGGCGGGAAAGCAATTCAAAACAGACATTTCCAGCAAACATAAATATTCGAGGATACTCCCACTTGTCATGAAATATCCATAATGCTCAAATAGCTTTGCACGCAAAGAATAAAATACTACAACAAAAAATAAAGAAAAGAAATAAAGAAAGAAAAGATAAAGAGAAAGAAAGAAAAAAATCCGACACACAAATCTAATTAATTATAATTTAGATAAAAAAAAAACATCAGGAAAAACGTACGGTCAAACAATCTCTGGGACAGCAAAATAAATAGGAAACGATACTGAAAATCACAAAATTAAGCGAAATCCATTCTTTAGTAAATTAAAATGGTAGGTATTTACCCAACCCATGAGAATGAGGCAATTTCCAGTCCAATTTGCAACTGAATTATAATTGTGTGAGGTTAACATTCATGTTGAACATGTTTAATCATCCAAATTCTCAATGTAACAAAGATAATTATAAAAAATTAGAATCCATAGATAAAAGCATCAATATTACAAGAGACTGTTGTTATAATGACAATTCAATGGGGTCCATAGGTTATTTAATTCATACTGTTCTGAATTTAACATCATTTAAAATGAAAATAGAAAACTTAGACATTTAGAAAAAAAATCATAAAATCAGATTAAAATAGTTTTAAAATATAATTTTTTTTTCTAACTCCTGCATGACCGAATTATTTCTCTATCTCTCGCTGGTGAATCACCTCATTTTATATATATATATATGCATATAAATTGTTTTTTCTTTTGGCCAAAATATTGTACCAATAAATTATTTTTTGTTGGTACGATTATCTTGGTCTTTTCTTTTTTCCGAAAAACTTTTTTTCTCCCCGGTTGATGTTTGGTAGTATATTTTTACAATGAAACTATTTGCTGTTTTTTTTTCTCACCGCGAGGATTTACCAATACGTTTGGTATATAATATATATATATATATATATATATATATATATATATATATATACAAATTATCAGCTTTTGTAGTTGCGTAGTCTTTATGGATAAATCACATTGCAATACCAGGTTGCATGCACACAGGTAATCCGGTAGTTTTGGCTCGATTCGTTTCTAAGCTGGGAATTAGATATGCATACCAATATATATATCATAATATAATGTGACAAAACATATGGTAATTTATAATACATGAAAGAACGTAGGATAAGTATTCAATTTATAGTGTATTATGCATGCATGCATATGCACTCGTATGGCCAGACATAAACTCAATACTTGCCTTTGTGGCTGAATAGGAATGATATCCCAATCAAAAACCGAAGCCGCTGTTGTATTTGCTTTGCATATTTAACATATCTTCATTCGTCTGATTTTAAAAAGAATCACTCACCTGAAAGATATAAAATAAAATACAGTTTCTTTGAGAAGGAAGAACTTTCATTTATATACAATATATTTAAATACGTTTTGAATGTTACACACACACACGCACACACACAAATATATATATACACACACACGCACACGAACAAACACACACACACACACACACACACACACACACATATATATTATATATTATATATATATATATATATATATATATGAAAAAGTTTATTGACACTACTGAATTTAAAGAGGACGCGTAAAAGCATATGCATGTTGATAAAAGGAATGTTTTTTTTTCTTAAAAAGAAAAGTTATGGTACCCTTATTAGATTTAAAATCTAAAATAAAATGAACTTTTTTTTCGTCAATGCTCATCAAAGAGAAGTACATTGATAAGTGGTGTTTTTGTTAGTATTTTTTTTTTGTGTTGTTGATGTAAACGATGGAATAGTTAGAGAGAAAAACGAGAAAAGGATTTTTTTTCTCAATAAGACGAAGGATTCGTAAACTAAGAAAATTACGAACCATGAGGGGGGTTCGAAAATTGCGTTGGATAAGTTTAGGCTTGAGGTGCCGAATAGAAGCAACTAGTGAGACTGTTGGGTG
>CM042152.1:42154766-42177266 GCA_023376005.1 Doryteuthis pealeii | reverse complement strand
ACTGAAATAGATAGATGGATACGAACATACTGAAATAGATAGATGGATATGAACATACTGAAATAGATTGATACCAACATATTGGAATAGATAGAAAGAAAGATGTAGTGAAGATAGATTTGACTAATAATAATTTTATTCACCAAAACGTTATTTTACGATTAGCAATGTATCATCTATTACAAATGTATTGCCTAATCCCCTCCAGAAGACCTGACCATGTGTTAATTAACATGAGGAAGAGAACCTAGGCTAGATGTGGCGTCGGAGAGACTCCCTCTGATCAGTCGGCTGGTCACGCCAAATCCTAGCACCTTTAAACTTGTCCCAATACAATTGCCTTCATGGCTGCTGCTGCTGATGATTATGATGATATCAACATTATTTTGTACTGTTTTAAGATGAATGCCTCTGCATTTTTAACTATATACAGTGCCAAGAGGAATATATTGAAGATAAAAAAATGGACCATCGTCTGATACAGGCTAATTTTTTAAATGTAAATGCCTAGTTTATTTTTAGACATACCGCGTATATATAAATACGTTCCTTTATATATATATATTATATATATATATATATAATAATATATATATATATATATATATTTTATATATCCCAAATGGTGACATGCACGTATAATTGGTCACAATGGTTAGTTGATACAACTTTCACAACGATAAGACAGCGATATAACAAATATAAAGTGCTCAATACGTGAGAAGAGCAAATTTATTATTATAATGTTATACACAGGAAACTCGAGTGGGTTATTTCTGTGTATCCCATTATATATATATATATATATATATATATATATATATATATATAGTCTCTCAGAGACACCGTGTTTCGACGTATCTTGTCTCGTCAGGGTGGATAGATGTGTGCAAGCTACCGCCAGCCGGGATGGAAAGCTGATCGAGTTATCATCACTTAGGCTGCTAAACCACTCGGCCACCATCACCTACAAACTGGAAAGGGGGATTTTATCTAATAAATACATATATATATATGTGTATATTTAAAGGCCGCCATAGAGTGCCTCCATCCTTTTTATATGAGAGCGTTGCCTTTTAAGCTTAGTTGGCTTTCATCAGCGAAATCCCCTCCAAAGTGCTTAACCGATTAAGGAATGATGCGCACACACACACACACACACACACACACAACACACACACACACACACACACACATATATATAATATATATATATATATATATATATATATATATATATATTTGTGTGTGAGTGTGAATATATTCATAGCTGCTCATTCACTTAGTGATGCTCTTATATCAATGCCTGAATTAGGAATTTAAGAGTAGCCTGATTAAAAACGAAAGCATTTGAAAAAAAATCACCGAATAAAAACAGGAAGTTGATTGAGAGAGGATAAAAACTGCATTAGGAACAGGTTTTGATGAAACACCGGAAATTATGTCTGTTTATCAGAAGCTCATAAAGTCCTATCTTCAGTCAGGCTTAACTAACTGTAAATTCCACGTAAAAAGAAGAAAAAAAATAATCAAATGACACACAACTTCCGCTTTGTCCTTACAAAACGGAAGCTGACATCATTTTATTCCGGTGATGTGTTGATTCCGTCATGCGTCGAATACATTAGCTAAATAAGTAAATAGATAAATGAATAAATCAATTTCCTATAATGGATAAATAGATAGGAAAATAACAGCAATAACGTAAGGAAAATAACTCATTAGGAAAGTATACGTTGCTTCATAAGCTATCAAAATATTCAATATATATATACTATATATATATATATATATATATATATATAGAGAGAGAGAGAGAGAAGAGAGAGAGAGAGAGAGAGAAAGAGAGAGAAAGAGAGAGATATTAAGTGTTAACCATACACTGTAAGAAACACACACACACACACACACACACACACACACATATATATATATATATATATAATATATATATATATATAAAATATATCAGTGGTCTGAAGAAGTGGAAATGGTCCATAACCACGATACCCATGGTATTTAAGGCCTTTTATTCCCAAATAACTTTGCTCTGTTTACAATAAATAAACATTGATCTCTCAAACGGAACCTGAACTCTACAACAAACTACGGGTAGAGAATTAGGACCCACCTAGAATCATCTTGTACCAAGAAACTTGGTACCGCACCAAAGTATATATATATATATATATAATATATATATATATATATATTAGAGAGAGAGAGAGAGAGAGGAGAAAGAAGAGAGAGAGAGAAAGAGAGAGATATTAAGTGTTAACCATACACTTGTAATAATATATATATATATATATATATATATATAATATAGAGAGAGAGAGAGAGAGAAACGAGAGAGAGAGAGAGAGATTAAGTGTTTAGCCATACACTTAATAACACACACACACACACAAATATATATATATATATATATATATATATATATATATATATATATAAGTAAAATCGATGGGGCGGCTTAAATTCGGTATCAGCCAGTCAGCGAGGGAATCTATCCCTTTTTCCCTAGCGCTAGACCAAGGAGATTGTTTTTAGCATCTGGGGTGGAGCGCCACACCTTCCATCAGCTCGTTACTTTACCGCACAGATCCTTGTGCTACTCATACGCTGAGTTGATGGGGACCGGTATCGAACTAGGAACCTTGTGGTTTCTAACCGAACGCTCTACCGACTGAGCTAACCCGGTGTAGGGAGTTTGCAATGACAATGAGTTTCAACGCTTCCTCAGCGACATTGCGACCAGCTGGTATAATATGGACATACAAAAACTGCCACAGTACCTACAAAGATTTATCGATTGAAACGGCGATTATGTAGACAAATACATGTTCAAACTATAAATAAATTAAACATCATTGACAAGAAACGTTTCTGTGATTTCTAAATATTTTGGACCCTTTACCGTTGGGATTACCTTTGTTTATCTCACAGTAGTTGCTTATTGATTCTTTCCTGTTGGCTTCCATACCTTTGTCAATTATGCTTTACGGACTTCATTAGGATAAGAAACAATAAACGTTTCTGTGATTTCTAAATATTTCAGACCCTTTACCGTTGGGATTACCTTTGTTTATCTCACAGTAGTTGCTTATTGATTCTTTCCTGCTAGCTTCATTACCTTTGTCAATTATGCTTTACGGACTTCATTAGGATAAGAAACAATAAACGTTTCTGGGATTTCTAAATATTTTAGACCTTTTACCTTTGGGATTACCTTTGTTTATATCACAGTAGTTGCTTATTGATTATTTCCTGCTGGCTTCCATACCTTTGTCAATTATGCTTTCTGGACTTCATTATGTCAAGAAACAATAAACGTTTCTGTGATTTCTAAATATTTTAGACCCTTTACCTTTGGGATTACCTTTGTTTATATCACAGTAGTTGCTTATTGATTATTTCCTGCTGGCTTCCATACATTTGTCAATTATGCTTTCTGGACTTCATTATGTCAAGAAACAATAAACTTTTCTGTGATTTCTAAATATTTTAGACCCTTTACCTTTGGGATTACCTTTGTTTATCTCACAGTAGTTGCTTATTGATTATTTCCTGCTAGCTTCATTACCTTTGTCAATTATGCTTTCCGGACTTCATTAGTATAAGAAACAATAAACGTTTCTGTGATTTCTAAATATTTTAGACCCTTTACCTTTGGGATTAACTTTGTATATATCACAGTAGTTGCTTATTGATTCTTTCCTGCTGGCTTCCATACATTTGTCAATTATGCTTTCCGGACTTCATTAGGATAAGAAACAATAAACGTTTCTGTGATTTCTAAATATTTGAACCCCTTAACTTTGGAATTACCTTCGTATATATCACAGTAGTTGCTTATTTATCCTTTCTTTCTGGTTTCCATGTCTTTTTTATAATTCATTTCTGGACGTCTTAAGTGTCTATCGTATTTCGTATCCTTCAAGTAATATTGCTATTCTTCATTTTTTGTTGCTACGACGATATATTGTTTTCCTTTCTCTAAATGTCGTGCGTTATTCAGTGCATGCATTTTATGAAGCAATAAGATCATCGTCAGATTTCCGAAACATATGTTTATGGCACAGTACGTTTGTCAACATAAACATTATTTGACAGGCTGACACTTTTAAAGTGAATATTTATATTTAATAGAAATGTCAAACACAGTATCTCAGAATTCCAAACATAAATATATCATAAGAACGAGGAAACGACGTGTCAACTCACCTGACCTGCTAGCCAAAAAGGTATACATATATTTGGATTGAATTCAAAGGAGTCGTAGACGTGAGTAGAAGCAGGCCAGAGTAGTCGTTCCTGGTCTAAGTGACGGATGATCATAGCCCCCAAAAAGGAGGGGAACAGGTGAATGAGGAATAAAGAATATCGAGAAACAACGAAAGAATATTGAAGAAGTTCGAAAAAAAAAACGTCTAAATATAAATTGAAGGAATTCGAAAAATATTGAAGAAGTTCGAAAAGCGTCGAAATAAGATCGAAGAAGTTCGAAAAACGTTGAAAAAGGATTGAAGAATTTTCGAAAAAGAACATCGGTAAAGAATTGAAGAAGTTCGCACAAAATCTAAAAAGGATGGAAAAAGTTTTAAAAAAACATCGAAAAAAATTGAAAAAGTTCGAAAAAACATCGAAAAGGGATTAAAGAAGTTCGAAAAGATATCGAAAGGAGATTGAAGAAGTTCGAAAACCCATAAGAGACGAGCGCGATCCAAATAAGAGCCAACTGTTTTCAGCCATGTATTTGGAGTTAGGATTTTATTTAGTCGTTGAGTGTGAATCAATGATATGTTTAGAAGGATTTAAAATAGGATTACAAAATAAAATATTACAGGATAAAACTTGATAAAAACGAATAAAAGATAGATATAAGAAAATATACAAAACAAAAAGAATAATGTATATCGAAAACGTATTTTATAAATTCATAAATAAATATAGATAAAATAATTATTTTTAACGTTTTAAATCCCGATCAACGCCGGGTAACTCTGTCTGTGAATAATGATACAATATCATTATACCTGACGAAACCAGGCACGACAGCATTATGTAAGAGGCAATCTAACACGTTTTAATATGATGTAGGAGGAACTTCTACATGGATAGTGAAGTCCTCCAGCTTTCTTGAGAAACCACATGATAATGGTGGAGAGGTATCTTATATGAATGGTTATAAGGTTCAAGATCTTAAAAGAACAAAACCTCGAAAAACTTCCAAAGGAAAAGCTCAGCTGTGAAGTATATATTGAAACGTAGGCATGTTCTGTATAATTAAAACTGTGTTATTGTATCACTGTAATCGCTTCCCGGAATTTTTTGACCGAGAGATGCAAATGTCCAGTTTAAGACAACCATTGCTCCAAAAATCACCATGTCTTATTATTCAAAACTTGTAAAGGTAAGGTTTATAGCCTGACACTTGAATTGTCCCCAAAAGAGAGGAATTCTATCTGAGAATAATTCAAAACAAGGGGTGAAGAAAACTATAGGAATAAAAACTGAGTATACTCGCGTATTGATCTAGTTTTGAAGATTTCATATTTATGTTAAAAATTCTTTCGATCTATTTAGTTTGGTTTGTTGGATTTTACACCATTTCATAAAAATGCCGAAGATGTTTTTTTCTATCTATGCTTAATGGGTATTCAAAACCATCTGTTAAACACAATTTTTAAAATATATTTTTTAAAACTCATTTTCTACTATTAAACACATAGATGGGACCCTAACAGGTACTATCACTCCTTTGAACTCGTTTCGTTGTGCCCACTTCGTACGACGGTAATATTTCCACTACGCACCTCCATATACGCGAGTATGAACAACAAATATTTTTTTAATGATTTTTTTGTTACATATCTATGTCTCCTATACAAAGAAGTATAAATCAAGTCGCTGTTTTTCCTCTACAAGTATCAAGGGGCAGGTTGTACTGTTTTCCTTGTAAGAATAGCCGGAAGGAATCCGTGACCAGTTATATGTAGCACTATGTCCTCTTATATCGGAAAGGTCGCAGCGTAATCAAGACACTACCTCATGTGGAACTTGTCTTTGCGTACGTTTATTGCATTTTCTGTGCTGGTATCCGTGAGGTAAATTCTGAACATAGTTATTAGAAATGTATAGATCTCCACTTTGATTTACTTTCCCGAAAAAAAAACTAAGATAACGTTTGTTTAAATTGATAATGAACAGAAGAATAGCAAGTGTAGGTCATGTGTCGACTGAGATAAAGATTTTAATGATTTATTAAGCAAAACTGGTACAAAACGAATACAAGAGTAAGCACGAATGGGCAAGAAAAGTGATTCAATGGCAATTGTGCAAGCTCGTTAAAATTGACAATGCTCAAATATGGTATTTTTGTTTGATATAATTGTTTTTCTTATGGAATTTTTGCGCTGCAATTATGAGTGGCTCGGTTTCTCTCTTGAGCTTTCCTTTTCTTAACCCTATCCAGGTCTTTACATGTGCAATCTCCCCAATTATTATTATCATTATGTGAGTTTTCACACCAGTGTTAGCTGATGGTATTTCACTGCAGTCCGAGTGATAATAAGTCTCCTCGGGTCTCCAGAACTCTGCTGAGTATTCTAGCTGACTGCAACAATGCAGTATTCTGGGTGGTCTCAATTCATCCTCTGATTTCCAGATCCTTCAGTCTTTTTTCCAAGATTTTTGGGACCGTTCCAAGGGCATCAACTACAATTGTTATCACTTTGATCCTCATATTCCACAGCTTTTTCAATTCACTGGCAAGGTCCGGGTGTTTGTCCATCTTTTCGTTTTCCTTCATCTTCACCCTCTGATTTGCTGGAACCGTAAAGTCAAACAGTTGACAAGTTCTCTTTTTTTATTAACCAATATTAGGTCTGGTCTTCTGGCTGGGATAGGGTGATTCGTCATTATCTCCAAATTATTATTATTATTATTATTATTATTATTATTATTATTATTATTATTATTCATCTTTTAATTTTAATTTTTTTTCTTATGGCATTTTTGTGCTGCAATTATGAGTGACTCCGTTTCTCTCTGTGGTTTCATTTTCTTAACTATGTCCAGTTGTTTTATGTGCAATCTCCCCAATTTGTCGGTTGATGTAACTATTTAATTGTTCTTCTTCTCATTTCTGTGTTCTTGATTTTGTTGATTTTCTGATTGTCCACATGTTACAATTTCTATCATTGTCAGCTGTAATTAACCTGGAGTCACCCTTGCACAACACCATTAAGCAAAGAGGTCCAAGAGAAAGCAACAACGACCGAGCACCGGCAAACCTTCAACATCTTCAGGAATGGCTTTCACATGTGACATCTGTGGTCGAAACTGGCCTTCACATTCATAGAAGGCGCTGTGCTAGAACGTAACTTCAGGGCACGAGAAATCTGCGGCCTTCCGAGACTGCGATGCTGATGCTGATTATTGTTATGTGAGTTATTAGGAAAATAAAGACAAGTCAATTAATACTACATAACATTTAATTCAACAAACCTCAAGGAGGAAACTAAGTTCCTTCCCAAGCTTCTATTGTCACTATAAGAATTGAGTGTGTGTGTGTGGGGGGGGGGTTAACTCATATTCTCATAATGCATTAGATTACCTGAAAGAGAGTAAACTAACACAGAATATTTGGTAGGAAAATAAAGACAAGTCAATTAATACTACATAACATTTAATTCAACACAACTTGAGCTAGGAAAAAGTTTCTATCCCAAACATATAAACAAGTCCGCACGTGTTCTATGAACACCTAGAAATGTCTGAATATACTTGAGAATCTTATTTGAATAGGATGATTTCTGAATGAATAGATAGAAATAACCCATCATACAGGTAAAAAATACTGGGAAAATTTGATAGGCAAAGAGTTAAGCATTTTAAGTTTTCTTTTTAATTGTTTAACTGATGGCATTTCACTGAAGTCTCGGGGACAACAAGTTTCCTCAGGTCTCCAGGACTCTTCTGAGAATTCTAGCCGATTGCAGTAATGCAGTAGTCTGTATGGTCACAACTCTTCCTCAGATTTCTAGATCTTCTAGTCTTTTCCCAAGCTTTTCGGGACCGTTGCAAGAGCACCAACTACAATTGGTATCACTTTCACCCTCATATTGCACATCTTTTTTTCAATTCTCTTGCAAAGTCCAGTGTATTTATCCACCTTTTCGTTTTCCTTCATCGTCACCCTGTGATCTGCTGGAACTTCAAAATGTACCAGTTGACAATTTCTCTTTTTTTTTAATCAATTCTAGGTCTGGTCTATCTAAAAGTCTCAAATAATTTTATGCGTTTATTCTGTTTTATGCATATACAATTTTCTTGTATGGTCAAAATCATTATTATTATTATTATTATTATTATTATTATTATTATTATTATTATTATTATCAATGTCTGCTTTATTGTTAGTTCTATAATAATGATCATTCCTAGCTGAATTAATAATACAATAATCATTCCTATTTTCAAAACACAAACCTTATTGTCGTCATTATGTTTGTAAAAGCGAAGAAAATCATTTTTAGTCTCATTGATGTCGTCACAATTATTTCAATTATTGTGATTAACGTTTAAAGAAATAATTTGAAAACAATGGACAATTTTTTTAAAATATTTTGATTTCGTCGGTAATGAAAAGAAGAATGTTGATAATAGAATTAGACATTTTTTAATGAATTAATAATTACTTGTTATCAGATTAATATTATCATTGCAGAAATGCCCAGACTACAAAGAAGTGATTATTATTACTAAGGTGACTCAAAAACGTTTTTGTAATGTTTTGGTACGCGCTAGTTTTTCGGGGCGTCTATCATATGAATTTGCAAGTCGGATAATGCAGAAAAGATGCAATTATCATCCTGAAGTCAAGTGGTCTACGAGCGATCCCTTGTCTCACGCTCCACGGGGGGAGGGGTCGAAACAAGACGGCGACGGCAAAATCCCGCCTGACGTGGATGTCAAGTCGGTTGGCCCGTTCGCGCACGCCGCCGCCTATGGAACGACGACAAGCCATGCCCAACAGAGACGGCGAACCGCCCCGCCGAACGCAACAGCCGCCGCTACTAGCGACAGACGACCGCTATGGCAGGCTCCAGCGGAACGAAAAGAGACGCCTTTCGTAATACCGTGGCGACACCGGTCGCGGTTCTGGCTTAGAGGCTTTCAGCCGTTATCGCCCGGAGGGCAGCTTGGCACGGCTGCCTTCGTCGACGCGAGCACGCGAACCGTTGCTCCGATCCTGCGATTCCTCTCGTACTGGATGGGATAGCCGTGAGCACGGCCGACGTACGTAACAATGTGGCCGATCAGCTCGGATAAAACTAACCTGTCTCACGACAGTCTAAACCCAATTTTTATGCCCCAGTTAAAACGAGACCTTGTGTCCAGCCTTCATAAGTGGGATGAGAGGCAAATATCCCCTTTCATGATAATTGGTTTGTTTTGTTATACGGCATATCAACATCGGTGGGTCATCTAATGCCAACTAAGTTTTGGATTCGTAGCGCTATTTTCAAGGAAAAAAAATGTATATATGTATAGATTTTAAGTATTGTTCAATTACTCATATTTCTTTAGAAAATGTAAAATCCTGGATAGTCTTATTTTCGTGAAAAAATATTTTTTCAAATTACTTGTGTGGTAGTATTTTGTTTGCACTAAATGAAAGTCTTCACACACTAGTAGTATATGTTTCACTGTAAATCTCTATTGGCATGTAGTGCATGTTGAGGATTCTGTGCCCTCTAGTAAATGCTGATGGGTGATATAAGTTTGGCCTATGTGAAACCGGATCAGTTCTTTCTATTTTGTTGTATTCTAAGTTCCATTCTCTACTGGTAGCTTTAATGTTTTGAAGTTTGTTATTAATGAGTGCATTTCAATGATTTTGCGATTTTTTTATGATAGTAGTTATTTTCATAATTGTTTATAATCAGTATATGGTATTTTGACTTTGTTATTGTATCTTTCATAGCTTTCTTTGCTTCCGAATCTGCCCTGTCATTCCCAGATATACCAATGTGGCTTGGGATCCAATAAAATATTATTTCTTTATTTTTGGACAAGTGGTATCTTCTGTTTTGTACTTGTGTAGTTAATGGGTCAATGCAGTTTGGCAACCGTAGTGTCGCAGGATTTTAAGGGTAGCACTGGATTTCAGCACCACACCACCTTAGGGACACAAGCTCCTGATTTATTTTCGGGGTTTACTCCCCTAGCCTTTCCTTGAGGGTAACAGAGATTCTGCATCGGACTTCTTGAGTTGATGGGTTGCCGACCAAGGCTAAGGAATCCATTTCAAACCCATTTGGGGATTTATGCGAGTAGTAAGTACCCCAATCTTACCTGCTTCTAAAGACTCTTACCCTAGGTATATATATATATATATATATATATATATGTACCTAGGGTAAGAGTCTATTTGCAAGCTTCAGTTGAATACTTAAATACTCTAAAGCAACCAATTCACTGTTACTTTCTGAATGTATTTTAGTAGTTGGGCTGGTTATTTTAGCCTGTCGGTTTGTTTCAGATGCAGCCGAGACGCCCAGGACATAATCAACTTCCAGAATTTACGATTATATAAATTAGATGTAAGAGGCTTTAGATAATCCCAGTCCCAGACAGACCCTGTAGTTTCATTGCGGCTAACACCCTCTTTTCTTTATCCCCTTTTTCGTCTATGTCCACCTTATATATATATATATATATATATATATATATATATATATATATATATATATATATATATATATATATATGAATAAGTGAATATGCAATCAATACCCAATTTCATATATGCATATAACCTTTACTTGGTTTAAGCATTCATTCTGTTTGTGAAAGTTGCATCAGACGTAGACCTGGTGCAGTATTTAAAAGTGTGCATTCAGATTTCTCTTTGATCAATCGCTAATTCTATCTATCTATCTATCTATCTATCTATCTATCTATCTATAATATATATATATATATATATATGTGTGTGTGTGTGTGTGTGTGTGCATGTCAGTGTATCACTGTGTCACATTTTCCAATATTGCTCCTAGAGACCGTAACCCAATATATCATACCATTTTGGACTCAGGCCGATTCCGTGAACAAATTTAAAACATTCCAGGGCGAATCCCAATCCGAAATCCTGAAATTTTCAGTTCCCAAGTTTTGACTACTGTGATGGTAGTGTTTATACATTTAATATAAATAACTTTTTTTTTCAAAATTTATTTGAAAAATATTTTTGAAGTTTAATACAATTTACTATGTACTCAATCAAGAGCTCTCCGTAGAAGCTCAACCTCTCTGCTGAGGCAGAAGAATACACCGACTGCACCTCTGCAGACGAGTAAAATCCCACCAATTGGGCCACCTGTTAGCCGTGGAGGACGAGCTCTGATGCTTAAGGACGGAATTCTGGTGGCTGTGCTTTCCATGACACGCAAACTCCATTTTGACCTTTACTAGGGCTAGACGGGCAGTCAGAGAGGCCTCCTTCGATCAATCGGCTGTTCACCCCAAACTCTTACGCCTTTATGATTATCCCAACCGTATTGCCTTCATGGCAAATCCCAGCCCTATCTATCTGATATGAGCTAGAAGGCAGTAGTTGAGGGTCTCATTGTCCTAGATATGACTTTTAACTGCATCTAATTTGGAGTACCCCTTTATCGCTAGATCCAATCTGACCCGGACTGGTAGTACCTGTTAGGGTACCATTTATGGGTCAAATAGAAAAAAATGTGTTTCAAAATAGAATATCCAACAAGAATGAATAAAAAAAAGGGTTGACGTGCCTTAAAATCTAACCAACTGACCAACCAAACTCTTTTGAGGGTCACCGTCGCGTAGTGGCTAACGTGATTTATTGTGAGATTGTTGTAATCGAGTTCGAACTCCAATTGCGCTATTACGTCTACTTTTGGATAATGCTCGCGGGAAAGGCATGAGCTTCCTCATCCCTGCAGGTATGGCTTAAATGTAATGGTGTAATGGTTAACATCGTACGAATGGACACGATTTCAAATCTTGGACGACGCTGGCAGTATTTCACTTAGCGGTAATACCCTCGGGAAAGGTATGCGTCTCACTATCTCTCCCTTCAAGTCATGGGTAAATAGTAGTCAGACTGGGCTCTTTAATTTTTGCATGGCAACCAGTCTGGGAGAAGGAAAACTCTAAGTACAAAAACTTGTTAAAATCCGTTAAAAAATATACGACGGTTTGTCAAAAAAGTATTGCCATTTTCTTTATTTCATATGATTTATTTAATAATACTAAGGCCTACATGAGACCCCAATGAGGTTCAGAGCAAGAATACGACGGAGTAAGGCACAACTTTCCAATCGACAATGTCCTCTCTCTACATGAAATTACCTCGACCACACACAAGAATTAGGACAAGGGAGAAAAATTGCTTAATTCGGATGGACAACTTCACCGCTTCCTCCATACTGATACAGATTTAGCCCCTTCAGACTATCATCTCGTCGGTCCCGTGAAAGGCATTTTAGAGGTAAACATTATTCCAGTGACGAGGAAGTAAAATCTGTAGTCAGAAGTGACTCAAAAAGAGTCAACAGAATTTTTATGGGGTAGGGATACATGATCTCATTCGACGATGGAACATTGCTACTGAGAGAAACGGTGACTGTGGAGAAGTAGGGATGTGATCCACAGAGGACCAGCTTCATTTTGATGTATGATACAAGTTCCTGTGTTGGTAATTATACCTGTCCTAAACAAAATGACATTGCTTTTGACTCACACTCGTACATTTTGTCATACCCTGCTCGTGTGGAGATGCTACTTAAAGGGATAGCCTTGGCATTAAATAACCCACTGTGTAAACCATTAAGGGCCGGGTTAGCTCAGTCGGTAGAGCGTTCGGCTAGAAACCACAAGGTTCCTAGTTCGATACCGGTCCCCGCCAACTCAGCGTATAAGTAGCACAGGGATCTGTGCGGTAAAGTAAGGAGCTGATGGTAGGTGTGGCGCCCCACCTCAGATGCTAAAAACAATCTCCTTGGTCTAGCGCTATTGAAAAGGGGATAGACTCCCTCGCTGAATGGCTAATACCGACTTTAGGCCACCCCGTTGACTTTACTTTATAAACCATTAAACAAAGAAGCCAAACCAGAGCAAACCCATTGTTTCCGTGCAGTTGATTTTATCATAAATTGCATATTATGTTTCTTTTTTTCTTTTTGATTATAATTTCAGAAATAATATTAAAGTATTCTATATGTTTGATTAAAGGAGAAATCAAAACATAATTAGATTTTAATGCAGCTACATAACTTCGATTAATATTAAGAATGGAACACGGTCACGATGATCTATTGCTAAGAACGTTTCTATGAATGACTTCAAAAATAGACGGTTTCTAGGCTGGAATTTACGGCATGTTAACACTTGCCAAATACATTTTGTTTTATTCATTCTTGATATCGCCCTGTCGGCTGGGGAGTTAGAATGCACCGACTGCACATCTGCAGAGGGGTAAGACTCTACCAATGGGGCCACCTGTTGGCCGTGAGTGTGGACCCGTGATGCTTAAGGATAGAGCCCAGGTGGATGAGCAGTTCATGACATGCAATACCCCACTTTGGCCCTATCTTGGGCTAGACGGGCGGTCGGAGAGGCCCCCTCCGATCAATCGGCTGGTCACGTCAAGCCCTAGCACCTATATGATTTTCCCAACCCTATTGTCTTTATGGCAAGTCCCAACCCCTTTTTTTATCGTATGGGTGCTAGAAGGCGGTGGCTGCGGGTCTACATGTCCTGGGAATGACGTTAAACTCTATCTGATGGTGAGGTTCCAGTTTGGGAGGTTTGGGGAATGTGGAGCACCCCTTCATCACCATTGCTCCCTGGTCCACTGTGACCCGGAGTGGTAATACCTGTTAGGGTCCCATCTATGGGTTAAATAGAAAAATGTATTTATAAAAAAATTGTATTATCCATTAAGAATTGATTTATTTCAAAACTTTATCGGCATTAAATGACCCACTGAGGTTGATATGCCGTAAAACAAAACAAACCAAACCAAACCAAATCATTCTTGATGGTATTCAAATTCATAAAACTCAATTCTTTTTAACACATTTTTTAAAACTCATTTTTGAAGGAGGAGACTGAGGGACTTATCGTCCTAGTTATGATGTTAAACTGTATCTAATGGTGAAATTCCAATTTTGGAGCTCTGGGGAAGGTGGAATGCATCACAAAACCTTGCGCCTTCATGACTGGCAGAACAGTATTGCTCTTATTGCAAATCCAAACCCTTTTTATCATACATATATATTTACCAACCCCTCCCCACGAGCAGCATGCGACACAAGGTCAATTTCTTAAGAAGAGTTCAATAGGTTTGAATTAAGAGTTTTCCTTCTCCTATACTGCTTGCCTAACCAATGTTAAAGAGCCCAGTCTGTCCTACAATTTATCCATAGCTGGAAGGAGAGTAGGACTCATACCTTTCCCAAGGGTATTAGCGCTAAGTGAAATGCAATTACCACATCCAGGATTTGAACTTGGCGGGCGAGTCCATTTTCCATGATTTTAACCATTACACCATGCGCTTTCTTTTTATCATATATGTGCTAGAAGGCGGTCGCTGAGGGTCTTAGTGTCCTGGCAATTATTTTAACTGCATCTAATGGTGAGGTTCAAATTCTGGAACTCTGGAGTACCCCTTTATCGCGATTACCCCCAGTTCCACTCTGACTCGGAATTGTAGTACCTGCTAGTGTCCATGAATTAAATTTAAAAATTGAGTGAAATATGTATTAAAAATTTTAGATAAAAAAATTTGAAAACCCCAATAGCATGAATAGAACAAAATGACTACGGCATAAAATAACTCAACAACGTTTGACAAGCCGTAAAACCCAACTAACCAACCAAAATACTGCAAAGCTTTTGACTTGTACAAGTAAATAAACACACATAAGAAGTCGCGCGATACGTTTGTTGTTTGCGCGGGGAAACAAAATATACGCAAACCAAATATATCATCAATAAAATCTGATATCCAAATTAATTTGTACACCTACGCAAGGACGCCCGCCCGCCCTGGGGCGAGTCAGTCTTCAGCCGAACAGGGTTAAATGCTATTTAGAGAAAGTTATATATATATATATATATATATATATATATATTATATATAGATGAAAGAAGGGTGTGAAGAGATAGGTTGTGTGTAGTGTGCGAGGGAGAGGTGTAGAGAAACGTACTGAACTTCGATCTGATCTATTGTTGTTTCTATGGTAATCTGAGTTGTTGATGGAAGTCCAATCAAAAAGTAGTATCGTAGCAAACGGTAGACGAAAGAAGATCGAATTTTAATCCCTCCTGTTGATTTGTTCATATAGAAATAAAAAGAAAAAGGACACCAACTCATTGCAGCATTTACGCATCTTCATCAATATCATCCCTAGCTTACCTTGTATTCTCATGTGCTATTGCGGCTTCAAAGCGTTTTGCATAATGCGTCACCCTCGAGCGAGGTCATGATACTTGTTTATAAACAGTAAAAAGCTACATGCTGCCATAAGTTTTTCTATGGGTAATTCCATGTCACATCCTCTTCGTCTTGGTGGTCGGTTGCACTTAACTCATTTCTTCTTCTTCATCAGTCTTGTTACCAAGACATTTACCAACCACAAAATCGTGTAATTTTCTTAAGCTTTTATTTACTTATTATTTTACTTAACTAAACATTTCATGTAACTAACATCTGACTAACATAGCGCGCGTATGCAGTGTGAGTTCCAGTTAAGGCAGCACATCTTCTCTGCCCGACGTCAAACTGAAAACTGAGGACCCAACCAGGTCCCACGTGACTTCACGTATTTCGCGGGCTTTCTGTACTATTCCATGGAAAGTCCCGCCCGTAATATGAAAAGGGCCATCCCTTTAGAAATACAGGGGATTGACAATAATCTTATGCAACCGCATAGATTATGTAACAACTGATCAATCTTTACTTATATCAATAGCAAACTATGTTATCATTATTATTATGAACATATATATATATGTATATATATACATGAATATATAGTTGTATAATGGACTCTCATGTCGATTTCGACGTATGAGGGTTCACCCAATAAACAACCTACATAGTGTTTTGTTTATAGTAGTGAAGGCGTGTGTTGGACTATCCGCTCGTTTTTGGCAAAGTCGACAGAAAATAATTAGTGCACAAGGAATGCCACAAACCCAATCAATCACTGACCTCAGGCTTTTCAAATTCAGAGTTTTCCTTCTCCTAGACTGATTTCCAATCAGTGCTCAGTCTGCCCTACTATTTGCCCATATCTAGAGGAGAATATATGGTTTCATACCATCCCCAGGCGTATTAGCGCTAAGTGAAATGCCTTGTCTAGGAGTTTAAATTCGAGTCGATAATTCCATTACCTACGACTCTAACCACTAACCCACGCGTCCCCATTATATATATATATATTTATATATATATATATATATATATATATATATATATATATAATGTACATACACACACATGTATATATACATATATATACATATATATATATATATGAACTTAAATTATGTAATAACATTGCTTTTACCCTTAATAAGGCTGTTGGTGACACATAAACATCTGCTATGAATATAAAGACATTAACGGACATAAGGTTGTAATTTGAAACTTATTCATCCCCTAACTCGAGTATTCCACGGAGAGATATTCATTACTTTGAATTCAATTGAGTCAGTCAAGTAGATGACGATTTTTAATACTACATACACTGCGGTCGCATAATCTACGGATATTGCATTAAGGCAGGGACATTTTCAGACAAGGAAAAAAAGAGAACACACACACACACACACACACACACACACACACACACACACAGAAGCGATTTCTGTTTAGACTTCAAACTCAAACTTGTCTATCGATTAATACACGCCCACAGTGTATTTGTTGAAACTTAACGCTGATTTTGACACAAGCTTATTTTCAGACTCAGAGATACAAGGCGGCTGTCTGACAAGCATAGAAATAGGTATTACGGCTGGACAATCCCTCATAACAAACCTAAATATTTATCGAGAAGGAGAGGACAAACTACTAAGATGTAAATGACAAAAATATTAGTATAGCTGTGATTACATACATACAGCTATATGGACGTAAAAGGCAAGCGCGCACATCCACCCAAACTACCGCAGACGCACACAGAGAAGCCCTCACCAACACTGACGCTCACAAGTATATACACACACATATATACATATATATAATATATATATATATATATATATGTGTGTGTGTGTGTGTGTTGTGTGTGTGTGTGTGTGTCTGTGTGTCCGTGTGTATAACTTAGCAGCATTTTTTAAATTAATAGGTATTAAAGCTGGATAATCCTTATTTCCAGTAGACCCTTCCTCATTTAAAAACACACCAATATATATATATATATATATATATATATATATATATATATATATATACTGATCCGTGCTGAACTGATCGATGTTATTTCTTCTTTCTGTTTTGCACTTCTCTGGTGTGTGTCCTGTGTATGTGTCCACAGGAGAACGCCTCTTTTTGCGATCGCCTTTGATTTCAAACCGCAATTTAATTAATTATTTATTATTTTTATTATTATATTTTATTATTAATAATAATGATAGAGTAAATCGTATATTTCTTCATATCGATATTTTCCCTGTATAATCTCTTTCTTTGGCCAATACACAAATCATTGTAAACAACCAACACTATAAATACTAATACAATTTCAGCTGCGAAAACTTGTCACGAATGAATTTCTAATCAATCACCTTTATATATATATATATATATATATATATATATATATATATATATATAATTATATATATAGTATACTTGGGGCGTTTATTTAAAAGTATATTTGTATGTGAATCTGATGAATACAAATTGATAGATGGATAGATATATATACAACAAATGAGTACCCCGCTACTAATTTTCAATGCAAAGTCTATTTCCTTCTAATACAAAAGTATTATTTTCATCATTTGAGTGAATAATTTTTACGATCTAAACTGAAATGATTAGGTATTCAATTAATCAACTCTTACTGAACTAACTTTGTTATAAGAAATACAATCAATTTATTTTTTGGAAAATATACTTAATACAATACAAGTGTTTTCTCATACATTATATAACTTATTTTTACTATAAAAATGCATTTGATTATGATTTTTACTATAAAAAAGCATTAAAATGATTTTTTACTTAAAGGTGCATTAGAAATGAATTACTATAAAAATGCATTAGAAATTATGTTTATTTTAATAAATGCATTTAAAAATGATTTTAACTATTGAAATCACGGCAAATGATTTTTTACTATAAACATGTATTTAAAATGATTTTATTATAAATTGCAATAGAATGATTTATACCATGGAAATGCAATGGAAATGATTTCTACAATAAAATGATGCATACAGTCTTTTTAACAAGATTGTGTGTGAATAATGAAAATCTTTAGTGCAGTAAAGCTGGTCTGAATTCAGAGTTTTTCATCCCCAGTCTGCTCGATATAGCTTAATTGTTCATGGTAAAATATAAGTCCAACAATGTAGCATGTCCTGTCTTCCCTTTCTTTCTTCACGATAAAGACGGAATGGTCAATTATTTGGCTGAGGTGACGAGACTCATCCCCTTAACCAAAACTGTCACCATACCAACTCCGCAATTACGAAACCTCTCCAGATCGGCAGTGTCAAGGTGTAACATACTTTGGTAAGTAATGGCGTATTACTATATGGATTCTTCTGTTTTATGGAAACCTATTAAATAAAAAATATCCTTCATTGATATATCATTACAGATTAGCTTCGTACTCGTTTTGTCTCGATTCTCTTTCAATATTTCCGTCTTGTTCACTCATCTGGTTTCTTCTTTTGTCCACATCTTTTTTGTGACACAATCTCGGATTCTCTCAGCTTAATATTACTTGATTTAATCTAATTTCTAGTTGATACTTTCCCTTTATTCAAGTCTTATCTTGACCAATTTATTTGTTGTCACGAGTTTTATCTTGCTATGGGATTTTTCATCAGGAGTGCAAGATCTTTAAAATGTTAACCAGCTATTGAGGAATTGTTGGTCATCAAAATAAAAAAAAATACCTCTACAATACTGTTTTTTAAATCAATTAAATTGAAAACAATACATTAAATTTAAAATTTCCAAAACATTTTTTAGCATCGTAAACACATTCAGAACTCTGAGATACCACGAATTTATATATTCACAAATCCCTCCGCACGAGTAGGGTGTATGGTATGTAGCATGCATGCATGTATGTATGTATGTATGTATGCATGCATGTATGTATGTATGTATGTAAGAGTCCCCAAAATCAACGTCTTTCCACATTGAATTGTTTATTTCAAAATGTATATCGTTATTGTCGGTTGAGAGAATATTTTCTTTCTTAAGGGTCCCAAAAATCATCGTCTTTCCACATTGAATTGTTTATTTCAAAATGTATATCGTTTATTGTCGGTTGAGAGAATATTTTCTTTCTTAAGGGTCCCAAAAATCATCGTCTTTCCACATTGAATTGTTTATTTGAAAATGTATATCGTTATTTTCGGTTGAGAGAATATTTTCTTTCTTAAGAGTCCCCAAAATCAACGTCTTTCCACATTGAATTGTTTATTTCAAAATGTATTTCGTTATTGTCTGTTGAGAGAATATTTTCTTTCTTAATATTTACAAAAATAAATGTCTTTCCCCTTTGAATTGTTTATTTCAAAAATCTTTTTTTAATAATGTTTATTTCATGTATGTAAATATTGGACAAAACATCCATGCATGCATGTATGAATGTAGGTATTAGACAAAAATAACCGGTGAAATCTAAAGCCTTTTGTGTAATTTTCACACATTTTAATGGAAACTTCTTTGTCTTAGAACACAATAGGAAATTATTATTTTCCTTGATTAACGTTGTTAAATTACCCTAGTTGTAGCAAATGTAATAAAAATAGCACCCTACCACAGATGCAGAAATCTAATGATAGTGAGAGAGGTATGACCCCTTTGCTGTTTAGCTGATACCGTCAATAGGTCATTCTGCAAACTTTACATGTTACTATATAGGAAGCTACTCAGACACCAGTTTTTGATGGAAAAAACGGTTGTTTTCAAGACCCGATTTTTAGAAACCCGTGACCGAACGAGAAAGCAAGCAAGGTTAGTAAAAATAATTTCAAATGCGCTTTTATTGTAGAAATCATTTCCATTGCATTTCCATGGTATAAATCATTTCCATTGCATTTTATAATAAAATTATTTTCAATGCATGTTTATAGTAAAAATCATTTGCAGTGCTTTCCTATAGTTAAAATCATTTTTAAGGCATTTTTAAAGTAAACAAAATTTCTAATGCATTTTTATAATAAAAATAATTTCTAATTGCTTTTTTGGTAAAAATCATATCAAATGCATTTTTATAGTAAAAATAATTTCTAATGTATTTTTATGGTAAAAATCATTTCAGATGCATTTTTATAGCAAAAATAATTTCTAATGCATTTTTATAGTAAAAATAATTTCTAATGCATTTTATAGTAAAACTCATTCTAATGCATTTCATAGTAAAAATCATTTTCAATGCTGTCTTATAGTTCAAATAATTTCTAATGCAGTTTTGTAGTACAAATAATTTCTAATGCATTTTTCTAGTAAAAATCATTTCTAAATGCATTTTTATAGTAAAAATAATTTCCCAGGAAACGTAGAGACACAATAACTTTAGATATAAAGATACAGACTTGTTATATCGAAAACATTCCTTATCATTTCGCGAAGATTTTCGGAAACAATCCCATAAGATAGATCTTTATCCGTTGGTGGTAACGCCTGAAATTGTGATTGAAGCCACAAAAATATATTACAGACGGCATCACTGTCATTACCTCTTTGTCTCTAAAGCTTCTATAATGTCCTGTATGATAAATTGTATTGAAAGAGAAAGACAGATAGACAGAAAAACGTCGTTATCTCACTAAGCAATACGTCATTAACCCAGCTTAGTTTGGCTTAAGTTCAAAATATAGGGCACTCAGTGAGCATCAAACTAAGCAAAAATCATTTTCCCACCTTGTTGCCTATGTCTGTTGAATAAGCCGACACCACCTCTGCAGAACAGTGAAATCGATCCAATGGGTCCACTTGTTGGCCGTGGGTGGCGACCCATGATTCTTATGGATAGAATCCTGGTGGATGAGCAGTCTATGACATGCAATACTTCACTATAGCCATTAATTAAACTCAATGGTCTGTTGGAGAGGCGCCCTACGATCAATCTGCTTGGCACGTCAAGCCCTAGCACCTATATGACTGCCCCGACCTTATTTCTCTGATGGCAAACCACCAAAATATTTTATAATATATGTGCTAGAATACAATGACTGGGGGTCTTAGTGTTATGGGTATGATGTTAAACTGCATTAAATAGTTAAGTTCTACTTTTGGAGCACCATTATCTAATGGATACATACAAAATACAGAACAATAAGTTACAAAACCTTTAAGAAGACAACTTACAAGAAATAGAGGAGGGTCAGATGCTGTATAGCCAAACGCAGTAAGATCAGTCCGAATATTAATCAGCTTATTAATCACCTGTTGAAGTCCTTAATCGTAGCTTATTTAAGGCTATGAGCCAGGTCATCTGGTAAAGTGCTGGAGGGGTGCTAGCTACTCTACAACACCATCCAATAAGTATTAGCTATATGCTGACCATTAGATGACGTGGGGTGTTCCTTGTCACTAATTCTGTAAACTAACCATGTTAAGACATTTATTTTACATATCTTTCCATATAAGTTAAAAGAAAGGAAATGAATCCGACGCACACACACACACACACACACACACACACACACACACACGAACACACATGCACACGCACATATACATAAAGGTTGTTCAAATACTCTGTAGACTACCACGGCTATTTTTGAATCTGTTACTGAAATGTTTCTTTAATTATATTTGATTGGTTTCTTTGTTTTAATGGTATATTAACCATTACGGGTTATTTAATGCCAAATTTTTGCTTGTATAAAACAGTATTGATACTAGGGAACCTATAGCTGTGGAATGAGGGAATTCGTACTTTTCCGAAGAGCATTAGTTCGAAACTTATCGTAATAACACGACTGAAGTTCGCAGTCAACTACGTTGTCTACAACGCCACGGGGTCTCCCTCTATATTCTAGGATCTGTCTGATTTATGAACAAGTGTATGATTCAGTGCCTTGACATATAGAATGATATTACATGGAAAGATATGAGTATATATAAAAAGATATGAAAACACCACAAAATGCTGTTAAAGTGAAAACATCATCAAGTCATGCTGACAGTACGGATTCCTCTTGTACCATCCGTTCCAATTTGACATCGATCCTGGCAGGTCTTCAACTCGG
>CM042152.1:42144766-42149766 GCA_023376005.1 Doryteuthis pealeii | reverse complement strand
AAGTTTATTTCATACGTTAGCAACTCTGAGCATGAAAAAATGTTTCCGAAAGTCATGTAAGCTATACTGTTTTCTGACTTTGTTGGCATGCCCACGGGTGTTAGAAACAGGGAAATCAAAAAGGTGTTCAAGGTTGCTGGTGGTAAGATATCAATGTCACACGGGGAAATAACCTCCAGCACCCCAAGTTGGTTTCCAAACACCAAACATCAAATAACTGTCAGTCAACTCAGCATCGGCCCACCCAGCAACAAGATCCGAACCTCTCCACGTAAAACAGAAGATTTATTTCATTTTCTGTGTTACGTGGAGATGTTCGGATCTGGTTGCTGGGCCGATGCTGAGATGGCTGACAGCTATTTGATGTTTGGTGTATACGACTATGATGTTTACTATCAACACATGATCTCTCCCTTTCGACATGAGATCCATAACGTTACACAGTCGGTGTATTCTAAAGCCCCTGCCGACAGGGCTTCTGTAAATTGTGATTATCGTTTAAGATAAGAGGGCAGGAAATCGTTCGAGATAACACGATTATTTTCAATTTTTGAAAAGAAATCACTATTAAATCCTATTTTTAGTATGACACCTCTGATTCCTTTATTTTGTTGTTTGCAATTAATAATATATTCTAGGAATAAGTCGTGACTCACTATTATTATTATTATTATTATTATTATTATTATTATTATTATTATTATTATTATTATTTGCTTAATGGTCGCCGAAGGCAGCTTTCAAGCGAGTATATTTTGGAAGATGCTATTTGCATCCCTAGTTTTGTTGGGTTTTTTTTTCTCCACGTAGAAAATTGCAAATACGGTTCATTACAGTTTTACGATGTTGCATATTAGGCCTAAAATAGAAATAACGTCAATTATTTGTACGGAAGGCAGAATGGCATGTAGGAAATAATTAAAAATAAAAATGTAAAAAAAAAAAACAACAAAAAAAACTTCACGAAAATAGAACAAAGAAAGGTATATGAAAAATTGACGTCAATGTAAAAAAAAGAAAAGAAGAAGAAGAAGAAAGAAAATAACAAACATCAAACAAACACATAAACAACAGAAAAAAGACATCTCAAACATGTTCAATATGAGTTACAAGAAAGTGTAGGTATACATGAGGAATGTCAGTCTATATATAATAGATGTTATTAATGAGCAAGTCTGTTCAAGTGCCTATCAATCTCAGATTCTTCATACTCTCCCCTATAGAACTTCTCTGTCCCTATCTCTAACTCTCTCTCTCTCTCTTTCTCTCTCTCCCTCCCCCTCTCTATCTTTCTCTCTCTCTATATATATATATATGTTTATATATATATTTCGATCTCTTCTCTCCCTTTCGAACTCTCTCTCTCTCTCTCTCTATATATATTATATATATATATATATATGTGTGTGTGTGTGTGTGTGTGTGTGTGTGTGTGTATGGGTGTATTTGGGCAGCATTCTTTCATTTATACCTGTAGAATTAAACAAAAGGCACGTCTCCTGTTTAACAATTTTATTAACGATCTTTTCGAGCTTTCTGGCCAACTTTTTTACATTTGGGTGAAATCTGTAGATTAGTCCTGCAAAGTTCATATCCCAAGAACTTTCGCCACTTGGAACTGCCCTCATCAGGGGAGGGGGTATGTTTATGTTCCTATTTTTTCAAGTTAGTGGTAGTGAGAGTAACTATGACAGGAACTTGTAGAACTTTTCTGTCCCTATCTCTAACTCTCTCTTTCTCTCTCTCCTTCCCCCTCTCTCTATCTCTCTCTCTCTTTCTCTCTCTCTCTCTATATATATATATATATATATTTCTCTCTCTTCTCTCCCTTTCTCTCTCTCCCCCCCTCTCTCTCTATATATATATATATATGTGTGTGTGTGTGTGTGTGTATGTGTGTGTGTGTGTGTGTGTGTATTTGGGCAGCATTCTTTCATTTATACCTGTAGAATTAAACAAAAGGCACGTCTCCTGTTTAACAATTTTATTAACGATCTTTTCGAGCTTTCTGGCCAACTTTTTTACTTTTGGGTGGAATCCGTAGATTAGTCCTGCAAAGTTCATGTTTATGTTCCTATTTTTTAAAGTTAGTGGTAGTGAGAGTAACTAGGAGAGGAACTTGTAGAAATTATAACAAGGGGTGTGGGGGCTGAAAAAAGGAGAATTGTTAGGAAACGTGTTATAGGTATGTTAAACAGGAGACGTGCCTTTTGTTTAATTCTACACACACATACACACAACACACCACACACACCACACACACACACACATATATATATATATATATATATATATAGTGATTGTGTGTGAACGAATGGTCACTGTCGTAAGAAATGACCACGGCTAGACTAGTTCAAATTCTGGACAAGAGTGATTGTAATTCACGTAGCACTGATACCCTTTGGAAGGGTTTGACTCCAACTATTCTCCCTCCGCCTATGGGTAGATAATAAGGCAGACTGGACTTTTTAACCTTAGCTATGCAATGTATCTAGAAGAAAAAATGGAAATTCAAACCTGTTCACATCTGCTCAATAAATTGACATTGTGCCGAATTGTTGTAGAGAGGATAACTTAATGGATGAGACATGTAGAGTTGGTTTTGAAAACTAATAAGAGTAAAATACAAAGTATCAAGTTTTTTTGTACTTTTTGACACACCTTGTATTCTGAAAAAAATTACGTTCCACTCATTCTTCATTTCTATCTTGGCAAATACAGCTTTAAACTAGGTACTTTTTTTGACACAGCTTGTATTCAGAAAAAAGAAATTGAATGGAAGGTTTTGTTTTTTTTCAGAATTCAAGGTGTGTCAAAAAGTACAAAAAATCTCGATACTTTTTTGACACACCTTGTATATCTCGAGGATCTTTAGGATAACTCTGATTACACTGATTAAAGCAAGCGTATGTAAAAAATTTAAAAAAAAACATGAAAAGGATGGCAGCTAACGTTTGGATTTTTACAGTCGAGACACTATTTACGTTTATGCCGACACCCGTTAAAAATTTCGGATCTTAGATTTAATAATTAATCATAATTAGTATAAAATGTTATGGTGGCTGTCAACTCTTGCACGAGTAAGACCATTTGCTGTACTTAAAAAAAATAACTTTGGAATTAATATAAAATGTGATATAATATATATATATATTATATATATATATATATATATATATATATATATATATATATATATATCAATGTTTATTGTTGGCACTATTATACTTGAAAAGTGGTAGTAATCCAACGTACAGTGTTAATAGAAGAGTGCTCAATATCTGTGATAGAGCGTAATAGATAAATAATGAATAAATAAAAGGTTTAGCTTCGTTTTATTATCATTGGAACCATTATTGCCACCGTTCGGTTTCTTGATCTGTGGCAGTTGTCAGGCAAACGAAATTGTTTTTGAAAATGATACAAATGATATAAATATGGTTAAATGTGTGAGATTTTTTAAAACTGAATTCTTGTGTTGCATGTTTACGTAATTGCGTTTGTAATGTCGAATGTGTCTTTTTCTGTTTGTATGTGTTTCAATGATAATAAAAAAAGGTAAACCTTTTATTTATTCATTTATATATATATCACAGTTTATCGTCTATGCGATCTTTGGTCTGAAGATTGCATTGGTGAGAAACTGTCAGTAACCAAGCTCTGTTGACTCCCTGTCCACACTACATTTAGCAAAATATAAATGCAATATAAATTATATTGAGCACTGTTTACTTATAAATATTGCACCTGGATTATTAAACAGATGCACAACCGATAGTTGTGCAGATGGTGTTGTCTTATATATTCTGATTTTTTTAAAGGAGCGCCGGGTTGTAACACACCGAGCAGAGTGCACTGATACTACGCTCTAATCTGAGAAATAATCGTTGATCCATATGTAAATAATCCCATCAAAACTGATTGGCGATATAAATAAAAGTAACGTCGTCGGTTGTGGGGAGAGCTCAAGTCGGTATCAAGCAGACATCAAGGGAGTCTATACCCTTTTCACTAGCACAAGATCAAATAGGTTGTTTTTGGCGTCTGCGGTGAAGCGCTACACCTACTATCAGCTCCTCATTTTACAGCACAGATTCTTGTGCTACTACGCTTAGTTGACTAAAGCCGGTATCGAACCCGGAACCTTGTGGTTCCCAGTCGGACGCCCTACCGACTGAGCTAAACCGGCGATATAAAAAGTAAAAGTCGTCGGGGTGGCATAAAGTCAGTATCAGCGAGGGAGTATATCCCCTTTTTACTAGCGCTAGACCAAGAAGATTATTTTAGAGTCTGAGCTGGAGCGCCACATCTACCATCAGCTCCTTACTTTACCGCACAGATTCCTGTGCTACTCACCCGTATATTGCGCATCGCAACATACCGAACGGAGTGCACTGATACTACGCTCTCATCTGAGAAATAATCGTCGATCCATATTTGAATAATCCCATCAAAACTGATTGGTGATATAGCCTTACCTAAATGGTCAGATTGCCGTATATTGTGCGTCCGTATCGTTAAGCATTTTGGCTTTGCGTCAAATTCGGCCACATACATAAACATTCAAGTGTATATTTAGAAAACCGAGATCCAGTTTTCTTTTGTCCGAACTGATTTTGACATGAATATCCTTCCATTTTGAGTTTAAATGCTTCTTGTATGGAGTCAATTCTGACACATTTATGGATTGCCAAGAGCAAAACGAAGACCGTATATTCCCGCTTTTCAATACGAAATACCGCGCGGTTTATTGAATTTCTCTACACAAATTTCTCGTTTCCTTCAGATTTCTTTCTTTATATTCCCTTTTTACTATTTTCTTTTCTATTTTGTATTTCTTTTACTTTTTATTTATTTATTTATACTGTTGCCGATTTATCTATTCCTTCAATGTTTTTTCTCCTTATTTCTTTTACATTCAGACTGTTACTCTAGCACATTTCCACTCGTTCCAGTACGCTGTAAAACTATTGATTTTATATTTTTTCATCGTTCTTATT
>CM042152.1:42137129-42144666 GCA_023376005.1 Doryteuthis pealeii | reverse complement strand
GCGAAAAGAAGAGATTTATATATAATAAAAAATAATATATACTATATATATATATATAATATATAAGATATATGATAATATGATAGATAGAGTAGATAGTAGATTTCAGCTCATATTTGTTAAGGCTCTGTGTATATCCCAAGCAATTTAATCAAACAAAGCTAATCGTTATCTTGGAAATATTTGACGGACACAATACCTCTCATGTAAATTATATGATATATTTCCTTGTTCTTGTCAAGGTCAATATGTTTGTACTTCTTTAAGCTTTGGTTTTATTGTTGAATATTTATTGAGTAACTTTTGCTGTTCAGATTAAATTTCCTTCTAACTTAAAGATGTTGTTTCTTCTTTCCGGTGCATTTCTTTATCCTAAAACCATCCCTATTTTTACTTTGTCCCTTTTATAGAG
Source organism: Doryteuthis pealeii (assembly GCA_023376005.1). Classification (NCBI taxonomy): domain Eukaryota; kingdom Metazoa; phylum Mollusca; class Cephalopoda; order Myopsida; family Loliginidae; genus Doryteuthis; species Doryteuthis pealeii. The sequence goes on along the minus strand of CM042152.1, from coordinate 42,144,254 downwards.
CGCCTATTCTCTTTGTAGTTTAATCATTATGTTGTTGTCAATACAAGTTCTCCAGCGCCCAAATCAAAACAAAACTTCAGGAATTACTTTTTTTGTATCGGCATCGACAAGTAACAGATTTATTTGATGCTGTATACATTTTGACAGCAAGAAGAATGGGAATGAAAAAATGTAATAAAACGTAATATAGGAAAGAAAAGAAATAAGAAAGAGGAAATTAGAAAAAAAAATGAATGAGAGGTCAAGGAGAGATAATATCTGAAGGCAGGGAGAGAAACGTGAAGAAAAGAAATAGAGACAGGGTAAAAAAGAATAGATAGAATAAGAGATGAGAGAGGAGAGAGAGAGAAGAGAGAGGAGAGTAGAGAGAGAGAGAGAGAGAGAGAGAAGAGAGAGAGATGTGGAAGAAAAGGTGGCAAGAGAATAAAGTGAGAGAGAGAGAGACAGACAGACAGACAGAAAAACAAAGAGAAGAGAGAGAGAGAGAGAGAGAGAGAGAGAGAGAGAGAGAGAGAGTGTGTTGTGTGTGTGGTGTGTGTGTGTGGAAAATAAAGGAGACAAAAATGAAATGGAAGAAAAGAACCTAGATGGAAAAATAAAATAAAAATATATAAAAAAGTGAAAAAAAAACAATGATATTTAAATCGAAGTGAGGAAAATAATTACAAAAAAAAAAAAAGAGAAAAAGAAACCATGTTGAAAACACAAAACGCACAATCTACAGAGAAGTAATACTCCGACCCCCCCCCCCTAAATTGATCCACCTGTTTGGCCGTAGGTGACGATCCGTAATGCCTGAGGTCAGATTGTACTGGCTGAAATATATATGTAAGAGGAGATTGACATTAATCACCACAGATTTGATATGCATTAAACAAAACAATTAACCAGCCAGCCGAGAGCGTTTTGAGAAATACATTCGCCTTAGGTAGACAAACGAATTACTACATCAGACAGAATTATTTGAACATAGCATTGAACATTGCCGCAACTACTAGAAGTAGGTTCATACCTACATGCACGAACACACAATCTTTTTTTTAATGTTTTTTAACAGTTTGCACAATCAAACTACTTGAATTAGTTTTATTGTCTTTCTGCAACGCACATACCCTCGCCTGAAGTCTTAAGATTCGCAAGCCGTTACTGTAAAACGAACAGACTGCTAATTGCAACGCTGAACTCCATTCATAGACCATTCTCATTATAATATAAAAAGAAAATAAGAATAAAAACAAAAAATAATAAATTTAAAAAAAATGTACCAGTGTGTGAATTTTTTCGTTTGTGAGCACTCGGCTAATCACAGTAACAATCTCACTCGTTCACGAGTTTGTTTTTTTTTGTTTTTTTTTGTTTGTTTTTGTGGGTGTTTGCTTTGGTTTTTGTTTAGCGATTTTATTATTTGGCTAATTGTTTTCATTAACGATTTCCTACGTTATCGTCTAAGAGGCAATTGTTAAGGTCGTTGAACAATACGCCAAATAAGGTGAATGAAATACAAGATAAACATTGCTAAGGAACTGCACATATGTGTGGACGAGTCGATAGACCTGGACAAAAATGCTACCCTAAAAAATCGAATATCCGACACGTGAGTTCTAACACGACGAGTTAATGCATGAGATAAATAAATAGAGATAGATAGTAGATAGAGTATGAAGGAAATTGAAGAAACGAAAGAAGAAACTAAGAAGGAAGAAGGAACAAAAGTGTTGATAGGTAATTAAATATAGTGTAATGAAGGACGTAATATTAAGGAGAAATAAACAAAGTGGATGAAGGAGACAAAGAAAGAAAGAAAGAAGAAAGAAAGAAAGAAAAAGAAATTGGAGCGGATACCCTGGTGATTGTACGTTGTATGCAAAATGAGTGTAATATGTTCGAGAAAGAAAGAAAGAAGAAAGAAAATGAAGGAAAGAAAGAACAAGAAAAGAAATGTGTTGGAGCGGATAACCTGGTGTTGAATCGTTGTATGCAAATGATGTATATGTTCGAGAAAGAAAAAGAAGAAAGAAAGAAAGAAAGAAAGAAAGAAGAGAAGGAAGAAAGTAAGGATTGAAAGGAAGGAAATAATGGAAAAAAAAGAAAGAGAAAAAGAAAGAACACAGAAAGACAGAAAGAAAGAGCTGAAATCTTGTAGGAGAAGATATTTGTGAGGAAGCGTTGATAGGTAAATGTGTATAGTATTTCCAGTAGATAAGAATGGAAGAACTAAAAAAAAAAAAAAAAAAGAATGAAGAATGAAACAAAAATAAATAAATAAGGAATAGTGAAATAAAGGAATAAAGACAATTATTTGTAGGTAAAGATACTGCCGAAAGTACTAGAAGGTAAGGAGTAGTGGCCGATTCCCAAAATTTTCCCAGTTTTTTAACGACACACAGGAGTATTATATGATATATATAAGTAGATATATATATATGTATATATATATATAAACCAATCGGTGTGGCCTAAAGTCAGTATCACAAGACAGGGAGGGAGTCTATTCACTCGCGCAAGACAAGGAGAATTGTGTTTTCATCTGTGACGGCGCCACACCTGTCATCATTCCTACTTTGCGCACAATCTCTGATTTGGCGAGGACACGGTATCGAACTTGATGCTTCCTATTTGGACGCTCTTTCTCTCATCTTCTCTCTCTCTCTTCTCTCTCTCTCCTCTCCTCTCTCCTCTCTCTTCTCACACACACACACACACACACGCAACACACACACGCGAACACACACATACTCTCTCTCTTTTTATATATATATAATATAATGATTATATATAATATAATAACAAACTGGTGACCTCTAAAGGGGATTTTAACTAACCATATATGTGTGTGTGTGTGTGTGTGACGATGTATTCGTATTATCATAAAATGTTCGCATTCGTATAACTATATTGAAAAATAAACCTCGTTTTGCCACATTTCATGAGAAAATATTAGTCAGCTGATGGGAGTTACATAGGATGTGCGTGCTGGTCTTGTACAAATCTTGGAAGGCTGCACACCAGTAGAGAGCAGATGTATGATCACGCTTGCTCCCCTGTATCCAAATCATGAGAGTAAGACAAATACGACATGCTGGACACTACTGGAGAAGAAAGTGACGTTCTCCTGCAAACAGCAGTACATGGTCACACCAGTGTGGGCCGAGCAACAAAAACCTCATCAGTCAGCACTGTGCAGATTATAGATGCGGTGCGGAGGAACTATGCTATATGCTGTCTTGAAGAAATTCCGGAAGCAGCTGTACGTCCACTTGCCCCATATCTTACAAGCAATCAGTATAAAATGGATAAGACATGTTGGATACTGCTGGAGAAGCAAGATCGAACTCATAAGTGACGTTCTACTGTGGACACTTGCATATGGACACAGCAGTGTAGGCCAACCGGAAACAAGTACATATGTTGGAACATTTTGTGGACATTGGGTGTGTTCCAATTGCCCACCTGAACTTATAAACTAGCCTAGGTCACGTGGTTCATTACTTCGCCAATCACCAAACATACTGCGTGGCTGATACACTACTTAAACCCCCACACTGGCCATAATTCTAATTGCAGTCATTGAGAAGGGGCTTACAATACTTAGGACTCTTTAGCAAAGAGCCAATTCCACTGGACAAGCGCTCTGGCTTAATGCCTACAGGATGGCCCAACAGATTGTAACAACATCAATCAGCACTGTGTGGATTCTGGATACTACTCTGAGTCTTCAGGGGCTAGGACCGACAGAGACGTATGAGAGAGAGAGAGAGAGAAGAGAGAGAGAGAGAGAGAGAGAGAGAGAGAGAGAGTAATGGATATGCGTGCTGCTGTACTACCTGATGATATGACGGTCTTGGTCAGTCTATATGAACTTTTCAGCCGACCCTGGTATCTATCTGTATATTATGGGATTAGCAAAAAAAAAAAAAAAAAAAAAAAAAAAAAAAAAAAGATCAAGATCATCGCCGCAAACAAAAAGGGCTCTTAGCTAAACGCAGCATCTAATGCATCATAATTGAAATCTATAACAGTGGAATATGCACATTGAAGGACCCTTACATGACAAAGCAGAATAAGCTAAATCAAAATACACATAATTGCGAATCTGAAGTGAGTCATCGAATCGAAGTACAGAGAAAGGATCTAGGACTGATGGAATTGTCATAGGGTTGTTGTTAGCAATACAAAGCTTACAACGATTACGTGAACGAGAAGGCAACCGAGGTGATTAGCGCTATGCACAGCGGTAGCAAAAACCGGAGGGTCTGAGAAGATCAATTTCATAGTTTGCCAAAGAAACATGGTGTGAATGAATACGAGCTTCATTGAACAATCAACTTGACTGACAAGCCGCATGAAGAAACTTACGATAAAGATTCTAACGAATAGAGCTCATGGGCAGAATTAGAAATACAGTAACAAAAGTTGTTTTAATGAAGACGTTGAACAAGAAATTGCAATTTACACGCAGAATCGAGCCAAGAAGAAAAAAAGACACACTATGAGTCAGGGTAAAAATCATATATAGGTATAAAGATAATATTATAGGTACGAGTACAAAATAAAAAAAACACCCTCCAGGTGATGTAAAAGTAGATTTTGAAACATTATTACCTGAGGTGGAGTAAAAATTTCATGTCAGCGGAGTTGTACCCTAAGTAAATAAAATCATCAATTCATTAAAGGAATAAAAATAAAAATAATTTGAAATGTAAACTTAAAATATGTATTAAATAAAACAAAGTATTATATATTATATATATAATACCAGTCATGTATGAGGACAGTCTAATGTTGTATGTTCAAATTTATTAGTGTATTTCGGTTTATGTTATTGACCATTTTTTAAGTGTGACGTAACAGTGACGTAATTTTTTACAGACAAAAACCGGAAGCGAATCTCCATTATTAATAGAAGATAAAGAACACAGTTTTATAAGTCCAAGAATTCTTCGAATGTCCCAGTTGGACACATGGGCAATGATATAGGGTCGAGATAATACAGTTTATTTGACAATCATCGTAGGTCACATGTTCAATCTGGTCAAGGGTGATTATAATATAAAATACTTAACTTCTAACCGGTTATGGTTAACGAGATGAACGGATTGAATAATGATTCTGGTTAGAAGTTCCTTGAAAGCTCCCGATGTGACCAGAAGGTTCCTGATTCGAAAGAAAGGTTCCCAAATTCGGAAGGTTCCCGCGTTCGACAAGAAACACCGAGAAAGCGGGGGACACCATCGGCTGAAACGTTTGTATGTAACAGTAAGGATGAGCAAAAACAGTCGGAAAAATAAAAAAATTATCAAGCCTCATCTCATGAATTCAGACCAAAAAACAGAGTTGTGTTTTATGGTTTTGTTAAGATGGTATTGAATTATACGTCCCGGTTCCTACTGAAACGTATATATTTACCAACCCTCAAGACGAGCAGGATGCGATACAAGGTGAATTTTTGTAGACTTTTCTTATAATATATCACCCGGTTCAGAAATTAAGCAACATCGTTCAGGATTTGAATTCGTCTCGCCGTGTCCATTTCCAATATACTTCATTGCCATAATTAGTGTAAAGAAACCAATATGTCCTTCTATTTACCCATAGATAGAGGTAGAATAGATGACGTATACCTTTCCTAGACAATTAAGTTTATGCGAAATGCTAATAAACTCGTTAAGGATTTGAACTCGAGTCGCTGTGTCCATTTTCTACGACGGTACACGAGAGCGCATTCGTGCCGAAATATATTCATATTAAAGTAGTAGAAAGTTTACCGGGAAATAAGAAAGAAAGGTTAATGCTGAAATTAATAATGAATTTATTAAGTGGTTGAATTAAAATAAGATAATCCAGTGCTATTACATAAAAATTAGAACATTTTTGAAAAATATTCACGTTCTGCATGTCATCCTATGATCTTCATTTTCCATTTTTTCACATGCAATGATCAAGTCATCAGCTTTCGTAAACAAACGCACATATAAAAATAACGTTAATAACATTATATTCACACATTCCTATACACTTAACATTTTTTCATTTTCTCCTCACAAACATTTCTGTAACAGTGTCCTGATTATGTTTAAAACCGAAATACTTAAGTATTGACACATAAATTGTTTCCTCTGATCGTAACATCCTGTGTTGTTATATTTTTTGAAATAAACATGTATTTGACGGCATATAGGACGCACCTTTTTCCCACTTGTTGGTCGACTCGTCTTGTATGTGTTTTTGGCACTGGTTCCGCTGAATCTGCTTGTCGGTCTTTCAAGTCGGCTTTAAATACATTTTCGGCTTCGGATCGGATCAACTTTAACTTTTAAAATTTTTAACCACGAATCTGACCTGCTGAAATGGGGGTGCGTGTGCCGTCTTATATGCCGTCAATACGGTATCTTCTTTATACTACAAACAGTAAGACGCTTTGCCGGGTTGATATATTTAGTGTTGTACTTATTTAGTTAGGTCCCTGTATTTCTCTCGATGGACATCCTAAAGGCGTATGCAATTACTGCATACGCGCGTGTGCGTAGTCTGAGTGCGCGCGTGTGTGGTGGTGTGTTGGGTGGTCGGGGGGCTTGACTACGTAAAGCTCGCTTGTGCCTGGTTGGTTACGTGTGTCTCTGTGTCTGTGTTCTGCACTGATTATTACCATCTGAAATCATTTGATTCCTCAACCAACACCCAGACGCCCATACTCGGAGAATCTGAAACATCCTATACGAAAATGTCGATAACAGTCTCTATGTTGACGTATGGTTTGATTATTACATTGTATACATAACAGATTGATTCGTGACGCTAAAAGATGACCTTCCAATAAGCCACTCTCTTCTCTCTCTCTCCTCTCTCTCCTCTCTCTCTCTCTCTTAATATATATTATATATATAATATATATATATATATATATATTGTGTGTGTGTATGTATATATGTATATGTATATATTATATATATGTATTATATATGTATATATATATATATATATATATATATATTATATATTGCGTGTGTGCTACAGCTAGCTTATGTATCTAACTGCTTACTCAGCCAATGTCTTCTGAGTCAGACATTTTATTTATTATTTGCAAGCAGTACCTGAAGAAATTCAACTTCTGAAAGAATTTTCTTC
>CM042152.1:42132129-42134629 GCA_023376005.1 Doryteuthis pealeii | reverse complement strand
AAAGTAATGTGTTTAAACGAGTCAAAGGATCTAATAGCATCAATTAATTCATAATTGTAGTTATTTATAGGTAATATATATCGTCTTCAGTTCGTTACAATATTATAGATAAAACAAAGATTTTTTTTTAATTCAGTTTAATTTTACCTTTGGTATCAAAGTGACACAAGACAATTTGGAATGTTTCATTTTTTAAATTGGGTGAAATAAAATGGGAAAAATAAGAAATCTGAGATTAAGCGACACCAGATAATCTGTATTCACATTTTCTGTATTGCATCTTGGACGATTTGGACTGTGTCATTTTTAACCAGAGGCTTGTTGCAAGATGATAATGGACGAAAGATGTAGGAACAAGTATATTAATACAAGGATTTGATTTATCACATTTGATTGATGTATTTGACGAACATGGTTAAAGAGGAAGAGTCATGGGTACCCGTGCACTCGGCACGGCCTGCCGATCACACAGAGAGAGAGAGAGAGAGAGAGAGAGAGAGAGAGAGAGAGGAGAGAGCGGACAAACGCAAATTCACATAAACATAAAGAAACATAAATTCCCTCATGAATTCTCATTTACAGTTTCATATAAATGTTTTCTTTCTTTCTTTGTAGTTTATATTTTCTTATTACCTCTTCGATACCGGCTCTCGCCGACGCAGCGTATAAGCAGCACGGGGATATGTGCGGTAAAGTGAGGAGCTGATGATAGGTGTGGCGCTCCACCTCAGACGCAAAAACAATCTCCTTGGTCTAGCGCTATTGAAAAGGAGATAGACTCCCTCGCTGTCTGGCTGATACCGACTTTAGGCCAACTTTACCTCCAGTTTTTAGGATAGATTTTCTTTTTCAGCTCATATATTCCTTTTCTTACTTTTTAAATATTTTTTTTCGTGAAACTCACAGTCGACGTGCTAAGCCCGGTTTTGTATTTATCTACTTCGGTTACATGTTTCACGTACTGTTAAAATCCAAGAAAACTTGAGGCATAAATATTAGCGACAAAGTACAATTATTCCTTTAAATCATCAAAACCGGAAACAGTATTTCTTGTCTGCTTCCCTTCTACACTATTCCCAGTATATTAACGTCATTACCTACTCTCGCATCATGACCTCTTTGATTAGTTTCAGGAGGAAGCGGCCTAATTGTATCCCATGTAAAGCACTCAACTATTATTGCATTTGTTTCCCAATCCTCAGAATGTGGATTACCGTCAGCCGAACGCGGAAAAGCCTTTTCCTAGTAGCCTTAGAGTAGGAGAGAGTGCTTTTATGGCCGCTACTAGATTTTCGTTAAGTGCGCTCAGTATAGGACAATACAAGGGTCTGGAAAATGGTGTTCGCGCTGAAGAGAGGGCCATTACCGTTTTCATTGTGAATGTCGGACTTCTGTATCGGAGTGACATGAAAAAGTAACTATTTACGAGTTGAATGCAGAAAGTGACCACAGAGAAATGCGGAGATTTTGCTCAGACTGCAAGATAAAAGAGAGCTAATTCAGGGTTGTGTGGTGTGCTGAAGTTATGGAGAGCGAAATTGAAAGAAGTAAAGAAAGATTGATATAAAGTATGAAGACAAAAAAAACAACAAAAAAAAAAACAAAAACAAGCAAGGGATGTGAATGAGAAATAAGATGCATTCAACGCAAGGGTACGAGTATTCTTTTATATATACCAAGAGTCTACAATATATATACCAAGAGTTTACACTATATATATATATATATATATATATATATATTATATATATATACGTCTGCGGTCTAAAGTCGGTATTAGCTAGACAACGAGAGACTATTCCGTTTTCATTAGGGCTAGATGATTGTTTTGCGTCTGGGCGGAGGGGCACATATACCATCAGCTCTTACGTCACATCACAGATCTCTGTACTAATACGCTAAGTTGGTGAGGGACGGTAGCGTGTCCGGAACTTAGTGGTCAAAGTCGGACACACTACGACTGAGCTATATATATATATATATATATATATATATATATATATATATTATGTGTGTGTGTGTGTGTGTGTGTGTGTGTGTGTGTGACTGAATTAATCAATTAGCAGCATTAAAAATCTTGAAAAGGTTTATTAATTGTTGTACAGGTGTATAAAAAATAGAGTCAACATGCAGTTCTCCAACGGTATGAATAGCTACTCGATTAGTAGTGACTCGACTACAATTACTACTACGTAACTCAACAACGAATAACATTGCGTATTCGTATTTTTATATGTGGTCCGTTGGATGAGTCCAACTATATTGTTGACGAATATTTTCCTTGTAACAATATATATATATATATTATAATATATATATATATATATAGAGAGAGAGAGAGAGAGAAAGAGAGATTGTAAAACACATCGCGTAAGTATGTATCAATTAATTGGTTACCCCAGACTGAGAGCCGCTGATGGCCGCAGGGGTAAGGAACAGGGCAGACGAAAAGTCTGTCGGGTTTCGATCCCAGCTAGAAGTAGCTGTTAAAAAGTCGAGC
>CM042152.1:42122129-42127129 GCA_023376005.1 Doryteuthis pealeii | reverse complement strand
GGCGGGAAAGCAATTCAAAACAGACATTTCCAGCAAACATAAATATTCGAGGATACTCCCACTTGTCATGAAATATCCATAATGCTCAAATAGCTTTGCACGCAAAGAATAGAATACTACAACAAAAAATAAAGAACAGAAAAAAAAGAAAGAAAAGATAAAGAGAAAGAAAGAAAAAAATCCAACACACAAATCTAATTAATTCTAATTTAGATTAAAAAAAAAACATCAGGAAAAACGTCCGGTCAAACAATCTTTGTAACAGCAAAATAAACAGGAAACCTTACCGAAAATCACAAAATCAGGCGAAATCCATTCTTTAGTAAATTAAGATGGTAGGTATTTACCCAACCCATGAGAATGAGGCAATTTCCAGTCCAATTTGCAACTGAATTATAATTTTGTAAGGTTAACATTTATGTTGAACATGTTTAATCATCCAAATTATCAATGTAACAGAGATAATTATAAAAAATTAGAATCCATAGAGAAAATCATAAAAATTACAAGAGAATGTTGTTATAATAACAATTCAATGGGGTCTATAGGTTATTTAATTCACACTGTTCTGAATTTAACATCATTTAAAATGAAAATAGAAAAATTAGAAATTAAAAAAAGAATCATAAAATCAGATTATAATAGTTTTAAAATATCATTTTTTTCTAACTCTTGCATGACCGAATTATTTCTCTATCTCTCTCTGGTGGATCACCTCATTTTTGTGTACAAATTAACTGATTTTTTTATTTATTTATTTATCAATACATTATTTTATTTATGTGCCTCCTAGAGCATCTTTTTAAAATCTTCTCACATCAACCTTAAATAAATCTTTGCACTGAACATCTCTAATAAAAAATGCGGATGTCAGTATATCGCTTTTTTTCAACTTTACTCCTAGATGCCATAGCCCAACATATCATACCATTTGGAATCAAGCCAACTGAGCAATATAAAAACATTCCAAGCCAAATCCAAACCTGCAATCCTGAAATTTTGGATACCCAAGTTTTAATTATTGCCATTTAGTCGGATGTGTCAAAAGGTCTCATGTATGGAGTACCCAAGGAGGATCGAACTCGCTTTTCAGTAGTAATGAATCTATGAGATTAGCCTCCTAACCATTACACCGCATTGGGACGCTCTTTTTACCCAGCCCGTTCGCCAGAGTTAGAATATGAAACTAGGTCTCAAGTATGGGGTATACAGGAAGGGTCAAATTTGCTTTTCAGTAGGAATGAAGCTGTGAGTGTAGCCTCCTAACCCTTAATCGCAAGGAGACGCCGTTTTTTACCCAACCCGTTTCTATGGTTAGAATACGAAACAAGGTCTCATGTATGAAGTACCTAGGAAGGACCAAACTCACTTTTCTCTGGGTTAAATTGGAAAAATGTCTTTATAAAAAAAATTGAGTATCCATTAAGAATGAATTTATTTCAAAACTTAGTCGGTGTTAAATGACCCACTGAGGTTGATGTGCCGTAAAACAAAACGAAACCAAACTACAAGGGTAGTTTATTCATTATTAACCAACAAAGATTGATATGTCATTAAACAAAGAAACATTTTACGTAATTTTGGATGTCTATAAAATCGATATAAATATTCTAAAAAGCTATATTTTTTATACGAAAATTAAAAAAATCTTTAATGTTAACAACATTCTGTAGAATTATGTATATTCTTAAAAAAAAAAACAAAAAAAACAAAAAAAACATTGTCGTCTGTCGTAAAATAAAAATTAATTTTACACCACCCGGAGGAGGTTATTTGCTAGTATTCAAAAGTAAAGTGAGCTCAATCTCTTTGATAGGGAGCATAGAGATGCTCACTCACTCTCTCTCTCTCTCTCTCTCTCTCTCTCTCTCTCTCTCTCTCTCTCTCTCTCTCACACACACACACACACATTCATATATAATATATATATATATATATATATATATATATATATATATATATATATAATGAATAAATAAAAGGTTTAGCTTTTTTTAATTAACATTGGAGCAATTATTACAACCGTTCGGTTTCTTGCTATGGCATTCGTCAGGTAAAACGAAATTGCTTTTGAAAATGATACAAAGAGTATGCATATGGTTAATTATGTGCGTTCTTTTAAAAAACTGTATTCTCGTGTTGCATGAATACAGTTAAAAAAAACGCACACATTTAACCATATTCATACCATTTGTATCATTTTCAAAAGCGATATCGTTTTACCTGAAGAATGCCATAGCAAGAAACCGAAGGGTTGTAGTAATTGTTCCAATGATAATAAAAAAAAGCTAAACCTTTTATTTATTCATTTATTCTTCTATTAACGCTCTATCGCAGATATTGGTCACTCTTCTAATACCGCTGTACGTTGGAGCACTAACGCTTTTTTCAAGTATAATAGGGCCAACCATACACATCGACACACACACACACACACACACACACACACACACACACACACATATATATATATATATATATATATATATATATATATAAGTTTCGCTTAATGCTCTTCAGGGCTGAGATCTGACTCTATTGCTCTACTTAGGTATTGAGCACTTTTTACTTATTAGCTTTAGTCTCCTGGCAGCTTTATGTGAATATATATATCTTATATTATATATATATATATATATAATATATATATATATATATATATATATATGCATTTAAATTGTTTTTCTCTAAAATATTCTACCAATAGTTGGTTGGTACGATTATCTAGGTCTTTTCTATTTTCCCAAAAATGTTTTCTCCCGGTTGATGTTTGGTAGTATATTTTACTATCAAACTATTTGCTGTTTTTTTTTTTCTGACCGCGAGGATTTATTATATATATATATATATATATATATATATATATATATATAATAATACAATTATCAGCTTTTGTAGTTGTGTAGTCTTTATGGATAAATCACATTGCAATACCAGGTTGCATGCACACAGGTAATCCGGTAGTTTTGGCTCGATTCGTTTCTAAGCTGGGAATTAGATATGCATACCAATATATATATCATAATATAATGTGACAAAACATATGGTAATTTATAATACATGAAAGAACGTAGGATAAGTATTCAATTTTATAGTGTATTATGCATGCATGCATATGCACTCGTATGGCCAGACATAAACTCAATACTTGCCTTTGTGGCTGAATAGGAATGATACCCCAATCAAAACCGAAGCCGCTGTTGTATTTGCTTTGCATATTTAACATATCTTCATTCGTCTGATTTAAAAAGAATCACTCACCTGAAAAGATATAAAATAAAATACAGTTTCTTTGAGAAGGAAGAACTTTCATTTATATACAATATATTTAAATACGTTTTGAATGTTACACACACACACACGCACACACACACACACAAAACACACACAAATATATATACACACACACACACACACGAACCCACACACACACACACACACACACACACACATATATATATATATATATATATATATATATATATATATATATGAAAAGTTTATTGACAGTACTGAATTTAAAGAGGACGCGTAAAAGCATATGCATTTTGATAAAAAAAAATTTTTCTTAAAAAGAAAAGTGAGGGTACCCTTATTAGATTTAAAATCTAAAATAAAATGATCTTTTTTTTCGTCAATGCTCATCAAAGAGAAGTACATTGATAAGAGGTGTTTTTGTTAGTATTTTTTTTGTGTTGTTGTTGTAAACGATGGAATAGTTAGAGAGAAAAACGAGAAAAGGATTTTTTTTTCTCAATAAGACGAAGGATTCGTAAAACTAAGAAAATTACGAACCATGGGAGGGGGGGGGTCGAAAATTGCGAGTCCCTCCGTTGGATAAGTTTAGGCTTCAGGTGCCGAATAAAAGCAACTGGTGAGACTGCTTTTGGACGTACAGGAAAGGTTGGGTGCGAGAAATAAACAAAGACTCAAGGATCCGCAGTTGTAGCTCGCTGTTTGAACTGCAGAGGACCGAAAACATGGCTGGGTGATAGGACCGAGCGCAAGTGGAATATATATATATATATATATATATATATATATATATATATATATATATATTTAAATGTTGTGTATTTTGGCAGCAAGTTATTTTTCAGGCATGTGTTATTGAATAAATTGAATCCATTATTTGGATCTGTGTCTTCTCCAGTCGTCTGGCGATCTTTCTGGTGTTTGGATCCAATTGAAATAGGATATTTCCCATATTGTAAAGCCCGAGCGCTTTTGACTGCTTCTTCAATCGTCACCATGGGGTATATGAGTTGGTTTTAGAACGTTTTTTAGGTTTTTCATCTATGTTTTTTTTTTGTTTTGTTTTGTTTTTTAAAATTTGAATTTGAATTTGAAGAGTCTATTATTTTTAGAGGGTTGCAAGTTAAGTGTGTTAGTTATTAAAGATAGTTAATGTGTTAAATACCCCACGATGACGACTGAAGAAGCAGTCGAAAACGCTCGGGCTAACAGTATGGGAAATATTCTGTTTCAATTGGATCCAAACACCAGAAAGATCACCAGACGACTGGAAAAGAAACAGATCCAAATAATGAAGAAGTACTCCGTGTTATTCATTAACACACAGGTACACGCACACACGCACGCACACACACACACACACACACACACACACACACACACACATATATATATATATATATATATATGAGTTTGGGTAGCATGGATATGAAGTCAACATCTGTTTACTGAGATTTTCTCGCCTATGCGATCTTCAGATTGGTCTGAGGATCACATAGGCGTGAAACTGTAAGTAACCAGATGTTTATTCCATGTCCACACTACTCTAACTCAAATATAAAGGCTCTGTCAATGATATTCAGCGCTATCTACTTAGAAATATAGCATTCATATTATCTACATTATACATTCATATATATATATATATATATATATATATATATATTGATATTGATATTGATATTGATATAATATATATATTATATATATATATATATATATATATATATGATATTGATATTGAT
>CM042152.1:42094629-42119629 GCA_023376005.1 Doryteuthis pealeii | reverse complement strand
ACATATCTATATGTATGTATGTATCTATTTGCCTATATATTTGACTTCATTATGTATATATATATATATATATATATATATATATATATATATAAATATATATATATATATATATATATATATATAATATATATATATATATATATTATATATATATATATATATAGGGTTTATTAGGATATTATTCCCGTGAATTATTGAAATCAGGATATAAAATATTATTCTCTTATCTTTCTGCTTTCCCTACGCTGATAAAACTTTATAAAATATTATATTTTAGTTCCGTTTATTGGGAAATTCTGAAAAATATTAAAACCAATCAATTTTCTTATCTGATCATTATTTTTTTATCACGATCTTCGGCAAATAACAAACACATATATCTATTATTAATTGGAAATTTTGTGTTTGTCTGTTCTCTGTCGCTGTGTATATCAAATTTATAACCACCCTGTCGAATGGGGCTGTAGAATACAACGAATTCCCCAATGAGATAACCCCTTTGGCTGTAGGTAGTGAACCCTGATGCTTTAGGACAGGATACTCGTTGCTAAGCAGTCAATTACATACAGCAATCCAATTTGGTCCTTAGGCAAGACAGGGGGTTGGAGAGACTCCCTCTGATCAGTCGGCTGGTCAGGCCAAACCCTAGCACCTTTATACTTGTCCCAACACAATTGCCTTCATGGCTGATGACGATGATGATTATAATGATATTAAAAAGTATTTTGTACTGATTTAAGATGAAAGTCTCTGCTATTTTAACTATATATAGTACCAAGAGTATTTTATATATGAAAATGGTGATATACCCGTATAATTGGTCACAATGGTTAGTTTATACAAGCGATAAGGCAGCGATATAACAAATATAAAGTGCTCAATACGGGAGTAGAGCAAATTTATTATTATTATAATGTTATACACAGGAAACTCGTGTATTCCGTTATAATAATATATATATATATATATATATATATATAATATATATATATATATATATATATATATATATATATATATATATATATATATATAGTCTCTCAGAGACACCGTGTTTCGACGTATCTTGTCTCGTCAGGGGGGCTAGACGTTTGCAAGCTACCGCCAGCCCGGATGGAAAACTGATCGAGTTATCATCACTCAGGCTGCTAAACCACTCGGCCACCATCACCTACAAACTGGAAAGGGGGATTTTAACAAATAAATACATATATATGTGTATATTTAAAGGCCGCCATACAGTGCCTCCATCCTTTTTATATGAGAGCGTTGCCTTTTAAGCTTAGTTGGCTTTCATCAGCGAAATCCCCTCCAAAGTGCTTAACCGATTAAGGAATGATGAGCATATATATATATATATATATATATATATATATATATATATATATATATATATATATATTCACACTCACACACAATATATATATATATATATATATATATATATATATATATATATATATATATATATATTGTGTGTGAGTGTGAATATATTCATAGCTGCTCATTCACTTAGTGATGCTCTTATATCAATGCCTGAATTAGGAATTTAAGAGTAGCCTGATTAAAAACGAAAGCATTCGAAAAAAATCACCGAATAAAAACAGGAAGTTGATTGAGAGAGGATAAAAACTGCATTAGGAACAGGTTTTGATGAAACACCGGAAATTATGTCTGTTTATCAGAAGCTCATAAAGTCCTATCTTCAGTCAGGCTTAACTAACTGTAAATTCCACGTAAAAAGAAGAAAAAAAATAATCAAATGACACACAACTTCCGCTTTGTCCTTACAAAACGGAAGCTGACATCATTTTATTCCGGTGATGTGTTGATTCCGTCATGCGTCGAATACATTAGCTAAATAAGTAAATAGATAAATGAATAAATCAATTTCCTATAATGGATAAATAGATAGGAAAATAACAGCAATAACGTAAGGAAAATAACTCATTAGGAAAGTATACGTTGCTTCATAAGCATATCAGAGAGAGAGAGAGAGAGAGAGAGAGAGAGAGAGAGAGAGAGAGAGAGAGAGAGAGAGAGAGAGAGAGAGAGAGAGAGATATTAAGTGTTAACCATACACTGTAATAACACACACACACACACACACACACACATATATATATATATATATATATAAAAATATATCAGTGGTCTTAAGAAGTGGAAATGGTCCATAACCACGATACCCATGGTATTTAAGGCCTTTTATTCCCAAATAACTTTGCTCTGTTTACAATAAATAAACATTGATCTCTCAAACGGAACCTGAACTCTAACAACACTACGGGTAGAGAATTAGGACCCACCTAGAATCACCTGTACCAAGGAACTTGGTACCGCGCACCAAAGTATATATATATATATATATATATATATATATATATAATATATATATATATATATATATATTAGAGAGAGAGAGAGAGAGCGAGGAGAAAGAAAGAGAGAGAGAAAGAGAGAGATATTAAGTGTTAATCATACACTGTAATAACATATATATATATATATATATATATATATATAGAGAGAGAGAGAGAGAGAGAACGAGAGAGAGAGATTAAGTGTTAGCCATACGCTGTAATAACACACACACAACACACACACATACATACATACATATATATATATATATATATATATATATATATATATAAGTAAAGTCGACGGGACGGCTTAAAGTCGGTGTCAGCCAGTCAGCGAGGGAATCTATCCCCTTTTCTCTAGCGCTAGACCAAGGAGATTGTTTTTAGCATCTGAGGTGGAGCGCCACACCTTCCATCAGCTCGTTACTTTACCGCACAGATCCTTGTGCTACTCATACGCTGAGTTGACGGGGACCGGTATCGAACTAGGAACCGTGTCGTTTCTAGCCGAACCCTCTACCGACTGAGCTAACCCGGTGTAGGGAGTTTGCAATGACAATGAGTTTCAACGCTTCCTCAGCGACATGGCGACCAGCTGGTATAATATGGACATACAAAAACTGCCACAGTACCTACAATAATTCATCGATTGAAACGGCGATTATGTAGACAAATACATGTTCAAACTATAAATGAATTAAACATCATTGACAAGAAACGTTTCTGTGATTTCTAAATATTTTAGACCCTTTACCTTTGGGATTACCTTTGTTTATCTCACAGTAGTTGCTTATTGATTCTTTCCTGTTGGCTTCCATACCTTTGTCATTATGCTTTCTGGACTCCATTATGTCAAGAAACAATAAACGTTGCTGTGTGATTCTAAATATTTTAGACCCTTTACCTTTGGGATTACCTTTGTTTATATCACAGTAGTTGCTTATTGATTCTTTCCTGTTGGCTTCCATACCTTTGTCAATTATGCTTTCTGGACTCCATTATGTCAAGAAACAATAAACGTTGCTGTGATTTCTAAATATTTTAGACCCTTTACCTTTGGGATTACCTTTGTTTATCTCACAGTAGTTGCTTATTGATTCTTTCCTGTTGGCTTCCATACCTTAGTCAATTATGCTTTCTGGACTCCATTATGTCAAGAAGCAATAAACGTTGCTGTGATTTCTAAATATTTTAGACCCTTTACCTTTGGGATTACCTTTGTTTATATCACAGTAGTTGCTTATTGATTCTTTCCTGTTGGCTTCCATACCTTTGTCAATTATGCTTTCCGGACTTCATTATGTCAAGAAACAATAAACGTTTCTGTGATTTCTAAATATTTTAGACCCTTTACCTTTGGGATTACCTTTGTTTATATCACAGTAGTTGCTTATTGATTATTTCCTGCTGGTTTCCATACCTTTGTCAATTATGCTTTACGGACTTCATTAGGATAAGAAACAATAAACGTTTCTGTGATTTCTAAATATTTTAGACCCTTTACCTTTGGGATTAACTTTGTATATATCACAGTAGTTGCTTATTGATTCTTTCCTGCTGGCTTCCATACATTTGTCAATTATGCTTTCCGGACTTCATTAGGAAGAGAGACAATTAAAGTTTCTGTGATTTCTAAATATTTTAGACCCTTTACCTTTGGGATTACCTTTGTTTATCTCACAGTAGTTGCTTATTGATTCTTTCCTGCTGACTTCCATACCTTTGTCAATTATGCTTTCCGGACTTTATTAGGATAAGAAACAATAAATGTTTCTGTGATTTCTAAATATTTTAGACCCTTTACCTTTGGGATTAACTGTGTATATATCACAGTAGTTGCTTATTGATTCTTTCCTGCTGGCTTCCATACCTATATTAATTATGCTTTCTGGATTTCTTTAGGATAAGAAACAATAAACGTTTCTGTGATTTCTAATATTTTGAACCCCCTTTAACTTTGGAATTACCTTCGTATATATCACAGTAGTTGCTTATTTATCCTTTCTTTCTGGTTTCCATATCTTTTTTATAATTCATTTCTGGACGTCTTAGGTGTCTATCGTATTTCGTATCCTTCAAGTAATATTGCTATTCTTCATTTTTTTTTGTTGCTACGACGATATATTGTTTTCCTTTCTCTAAATGTCGTGCGTTATTCAGTGCATGCATTTTATGAAGCACTAAGATCATCGTCAGATTTCCGAAACATATGTTTATGGCACAGTACGTTTGTCAACATAAACATTATTTGACAGGCTGACACTTTTAAAGTGAATATTTATATTTAATAGAAATGTCAAACACAGTATCTCAGAATTCCAAACATAAATATATCATAAGAACGAGGAAACGACGTGTCAACTCACCTGACCTGCTAGCCAAAAAGGTATACATATATTTGGATTGAATTCAAAGGAGTCGTAGACCTGAGTAGAAGCAGACCAGAGTAGTCGTTTCTGGTCTAAGTGACGGGTGGTCATAGCCCCCAAAAGGAGGGGAACAGGTGGATGAGGATTAAAGAATATCGAGAAACATCGAAAGAATATTGAAGAAGTTCGAAAAAAAAACGTCTAAATATAAATTGAAGAAATTCGAAAAATATTGAAGAAGTTCGAAAAGCGTCGAAATAAGATCGAAGAAGTTCGAAAAACGTTGAAAAAGGATTGAAGAATTTTCGAAAAAGAACATCGGTAAAGAATTGAAGAAGTTCGCCACAAAATCTAAAAAGGATGGAAAAAGTTTTAAAAAAACATCGAAAAAAATTGAAAAAGTTCGAAAAAACATCGAAAAGGGATTAAAGAAGTTCGAAAAGATATCGAAAGGAGTTGAAGAATTCGAAAACCCATAAGAGATGAGCGCGATCCAAATAAGAGCCTGTTTTCAGCCATGTATTTGAGTTAGGATTTTATTTAGTCGTTGAGTGTAAATCAATGATATGTTTAGAAGGATTTAAAATAGGATTACAAATAAAATATTACAGGATAAAACTTGATAAAAACGAATAAAAGATAGATATAAGAAAATATACAAAACAAAAAGAATAATGTATATCGAAAACGTATTTTATAAATTTATAAATAAATATTGATAGAATAATTATTTTTAACGTTTTAAATCCCGATCAACGCCGGGTAACTCAGCCTGTGAATAATGATACAATCTCATTATACCTGACGAAACCAGGCACGACAGCATTATGTAAGAGGCAATCTAAAACGTTTTAATATGATGTAGGAGGGACTTCTACATGAATAGTGAAGTCCTCCAGCTTTCTTGAGAAACCACATGATAATGGTGGAGAGGTATCTTATATGAATGGTTATAAGGTTCAAGCTCTTAAAAGAACAACACTTCCAAAAACTTCCAAAGGAAAAGCTCAGCTGTGAAGTATATATTGAAACGTAGACCTGTTCTGTATAATTAAAACTGTGTTATTGTATCACTGTAATCGCTTCCCGGAATTTTTTGACCGATAGATACAAATGTCCATTTTAAGACAATCATTGCTCCAAAAATCACCATGTCTTATTATTCAAAACTTGTAAAGGTAAAGTTTATAGCCTGACTCTTGAATTGTCCCCAAAAGAGAGGAATTCTATCTGAGAATAATTCAAAACAAGGGGTGAAGAAGACTATAGGAATAAAAACTAAGTATACTCGTGTATTGATCTAGTTTTGAAGATTTCATATTTATGTTAAAAATTCTTTCGATCTATTTAGTTTGGTTTGTTGGATTTTACGCCATTTCATCTCTTGTTGGGTTATTTTATGCCGAAGATGTTTTTTTCTATCTATGCTTAATGGGTATTCAAAACCATCTGTTAAACTCAATTTTTTAAATATATTTTTAAAACTCATTTTCTTCTATTGAGCCCATAGATGGGACCCTAACAGGTACTATCACTCCTTTAAACTCGTTTCGTTGTGTCCACTTCGTACGACGGTGACATTTCCACTACGCACATCCCTATACGCGAGTATAAATAACAAATATTTGTTTTTCATGGTTTCTTATTACATATCTATGTCTCCTATAAAAAGATGAATAAATCATGTCGAGGTTTTTCCTCTACAAGTATCAAGGGGCAGGTTGTACTGTTTTCCTTGTAAGAATAGCCGGAAGGAATCCGTGACCACAGTTATATGTAGCACTATGTCCTCTTATATCGGAAAGGTCGCAGCGTAATCTAGACACTACCTCATGTGGAACTTGACTTTGCGTACGTTTATTGTATTTTCTGTGCTGGTATCCGTGAGGTAAATTCTGAACATAGTTATTAGAAATGTATAGATCTCCACTTTGATTTACTTTCCCGAAAAAAAAAAATAAGATAACGTTTATTTAAATTGATAATGAACAGAAGAATAGCAAGTGTAGGTCATGTGTCGACTGAGATAAAGAGTTTAATGATTTATTAAGCAAAACTGGTACAAAACGAATACAAGAGTAAGCACGAATGGGCAAGAAAAGTGATTCAATGGCAATTGTGCAAGCTCTTTAAAATTGACAATGCTAAAATATGGTATTTTTGTTTGATATAATTGTTTTTCTTATGGCATTTTTGCGCTGCAATTATGAGTGGCTCGGTTTCTCTCTTGAGCTTTCCTTTTCTTAACCCTATCCAGGTCTTTACATGTGCAATCTCCCCAATTATTATTATCATTATGTGAGTTTTCACACCAGTGTTAGCTGATGGTATTTCACTGCAGTCCGAGTGATAATAAGTCTCCTCGGGTCTCCAGAACTCTGCTGAGTATTCTAGCTGACTGCAACAATGCAGTATTCTGGGTGGTCTCAATTCATCCTCTGATTTCCAGATTCTTCAGTCTTTTTTCCAAGATTTTTGGGATCGTTCCAAGGGCATCAACTACAATTGTTATCACTTTGATCCTCATATTCCACAGCTTTTTCAATTCTCTGGCAAGGTCCGGGTGTTTGTCCATCTTTTCGTTTTCCTTCATCTTCACCCTCTGATTTACTGGAACCGTAAAGTCAAACAGTTGACAAGTTCTCTTTTTTTATTAACCAATACTAGGTCTGATCTCCTGGCTGGGATAGGGTGATTCGTCATTATCTCCAAATTATTATTATTATTATTATTAATCTTTTAATTTTAATTTTTTTCATATGGCATTTTTGTGCTGCAATTATGAGTGACTCCGTTTCTCTCTGTGGTTTCATTTTCTTAACTATGTCCAGTTGTTTTATGTGCAATCTCCCCAATTTGTCGGTTGATGTAATTATGTAATTGTTCTTCTTCTCATTTCTGTGTTCTTGATTTTGTTGATCTTCTGCTTGTCCACATGTTACACTTGCTATCATTGTCTGCTGTAATTAATCTAGAGTCACCCTTGCGCAACACCATGAAGCAAAGAGGTCCAAGAGAAAGCAACAGCGACCGAGCACCGGCAAACCTTCAACATCTTCAGGAATGGCTTTCACATGCGACATCTGTGGTCAAAACTGTTTTTTCAAACACTGGCCTTCACATTCACAGAAGGCGCTGTGCTAGAACGTAACTTCAGGGCACGAGAAATCTACGACCTTCCGAGACTGCGATGCTGATGAGGATTATTGTTATGTGAGTTTTTCACACCAACGTTAACTGATGGCATTTCATCGAAGTCAGAGGGACAACAAGTTTCCTCGGGTCTCCAGGACTCTTCTGAGAATTCTAGCCGTTTGCAGTAATGCAGTAGTCTGTATGGTCTCAACTCTTCCACAGATTTCTAGATCTTCTAGTCTTTTCCCAAGCTTTTCGGGACCGTTGCAAGAGCACCAACTACAATTGGTATCACTTTCACCCTCATATTGCACAGCTTTTTCAATTCTCTTGCAAAGTCCAGTGTATTTATCCACCTTTTCGTTTTCCTTCATCGTCACCCTGTGATCTGCTGGAACTTCAAAATGTACCAGTTGAAAATTTCTCTTTTTTTTGTAATCAATTCTAGGTCTGGTCTATCTAAAAGTCTCAAATATTTATGCGTTTATTCTGTTTTATGCATATACAATTTTCTTGTATGGTCAAAATCATTATTATTATTATTATTATTATTATTATTATTATTTATTATTATCAATGTCTGCTTTATTGTTAGTTCTATAATAATGATCATTCCTAGCTGAATTAATAATACAATAATCATTCCTATTTTCAAAACACAAACCTTATTGTCGTCATTATGTTTGTAAAAGCGAAGAAAATCATTTTTAGTCTCATTGATGTCGTCACAATTATTTCAATTATTGTGATTAACGTTTAAAGAAATAATTTGAAAACAATGGACAATTTTTTTAAATATTTTGATTTCGTCGGTAATGAAAAGAAGAATGTTGATAATAGAATTAGACATTTTTTAATGAATTAATAATTACTTGTTATCAGATTAATATTATCATTGCAGAAATGTCCAGACTACAAAGAAGTGATTATTATTACTAAGGTGACTCAAAAACGTTTTTGTAATGTTTTGGTACGCGCTAGTTTTTCGGGGCGTCTATCATATGAATTTGCAAGTCGGATAATGCAGAAAAGATGCAATTATCATCCTGAAGTCAAGTGGTCTACGAGCGATCCCTTGTCTCACGCTCCACGACGGCAAAATCCCGCCTGACGTGGATGTCAAGTCGGTTGGCCCGTTCGCGCACGCCGCCGCGTATGGAACGACGACAAGCCATACCCAACAGAGACGGCGAACCGCCCCGCCGAACGCAACAGCCGCCGCTACTAGCGACAGACGACCGCTATGGCAGGCTCCAGCTGAACGAAAAGAGACGCCTTTCGTAATACCGTGGCGACACTGGTCGCGGTTCTGGCTTAGAGGCTTTTAGCCGTTATCGCGCGGAGGCAGCTTGGCACCGCCGCTCGTTCGAGCGAGCACGCGAACCGTTGCTCCGATCCTGCGATTCCTCTCGTACTGGATGGGATAGCCGTGGCCACGGCCGACGTAACACATGTGCCGATCAGTCGGATAAAACTAACCTGTCTCACGACAATCTAAACCCAATTTTTATGCGCCCACGTTAAAACGAGACCTTGTGTCCTGCGTTCATAAGTGGGATGTGAGGCAAATATCCCCTTTCATGATAATTGGTTTGTTTTGTTTCACGGCATATCAACCTCGGTGGGTCATCTAATGCCAACTAAGTTTTGGATTCGTAGCGCTAGTTTCAAGGAAAAAAATGTATATATGTATAGATTTTAAGTATTGTTCAATTACTCATATTTCTTTAGGAAATGTAAAATCCTGGATAGTCTTATTTTCGTGAAAAAATATTTTTTCAAATTACTTGTGTGGTAGTATTTTGTTTGCACTAAATGAAAGTCTTCACACACTAGTAGTATATGTTTCACTGTAAATCTCTGTTGGCATGTAGTGCATGTTGAGGATTCTGTGCCCTCTAGTGCGCTGATGGGTAATATAAGTTTGGCCTATGTGAAACCGGATCAGTTCTTTTCTATTTTTGTTGTATTCTAAGTTCCATTCTCTAATGGTAGCTTTAATGTTTTGAAGTTTGTTATTAATGAGTGCATTTCAATGATTTTGCGATTTTTTTATGATAGTTATTTTCATAACTGTTTTATAATCAGTATATGGTATTTTGACTTTGTTATTGTGTCTTTCATGGCTTTCTTTGCTTCCGAATCTGCCCTGTCATTCCCAGATATACCAATGTGGCTTGGGATCCAATAAAATATTATTTCTTTATTTTTGGACAAGTGGTATATTCTGTTTTGTACTTGTGTAGTTAATGGGTCATTGGCGTTTTCATTTCTAAATGCAATAAGGACAGATAAAGAGTTTGTAAAAATGATGAATCTTTTGAGGGGGTTGTGGTTATTAGGACAAGTGCTAAATTAATAGCAATTATTTCAATGCTACACGCACGCACACACATACACAACACACACACACACACACACACACACATATATATATATATATATATATATATATATATATATATATATATATATATAAGTTAAGGTTGTATTGACATGGAAACAACAGCGTTATTTCTATTGGCATGTAATGCAGAGGGGATTCTATCATATGAGTTTTTCGCCTCTGCGATATTAATCTGTAGATCACATAGGCGAGAAACTGTAAGTAACCTGACACTGTTGACTTCATGTCCATACTACCTTAAATTAGATATAAGTGTTCTATCCATGATATTGGCCATATATAAATAGTATATATATATATATTCTGGCATTGGAGAGAACTGACTGTGGATGATGGCTGTACCAGTTTTGAGAGTGAAAGAATCGTTCATGAAAGCGTCAACTTCGTCATATTGGAGAGAACGTGGAGGGTTGGAAATATCAGACATGTGGTCGTATTCTGCTTTCTAAGGCTGGATATGTCAATCATAGGAAATCTCAAAAGAGTCAATTCGTGCAAATTCCAGGAACAAACAATGCGCCTTGTGCTATCTGTAACAAAGTTTGTAAGTCAGCTTCTGGTCTTAAGAGAGATATGGTGGTGCATAAGCATCAAATCTCATCATCTGATTCATCTGATTCAACGGGATGGACGTCCTTTCCATGTCATATTTGCATCAAAACTTGTGGATCTGCAGCCGGTTTGATGAGTCATTTGAGGGCTCATGCAAGGAAGGGTTCTGGTAGTGGAGTTATGGGATTGTGAGGGACGGCAATGATCTGTAAAGATTATGCTATTGTTTATATATATATATATATATATATATATATATATATATAATATATATATTGGTAATTGGTAATTGGTAATTGGTAATTTGCTTGAAGCATTGTTAAGTATGTTAAGTATGTTATAATATATTAATATATTAATATAAGTATGTTATAATATATTAATAATTTGAAAGCAATTACAATGCACATAAAAAATAAAAATAAAAATAAAAAGAAAAAAAAACATCTTTTTGTTTTTATTTTTTATGTGCATTGTAATTGCTTTCAAATTATTAATATATATATATATATATATATATATATATATATATATATATATATATACCTAGGGTAAGAGTCTATTTGCAAGCTTCAGTTGAATACTTAAATGCTCTAAAGCAACCAATTCACTGTTACTTTCTGAATGTATTTTAGTAGTTGGGCTGGTTATTTTAGCCTGTCGGTTTGTTTCAGATGCAGCCGAGACGCCCAGGACATAATCAACTTCCAGAATTTACGATTATATAAATTAGATGTAAGAGGCTTTAGATAATCCCAGTCCAGACAGACCCTGTAGTTTCATTGCGGCTAACACCCTCTTCTTTATCCCCTTTTCGTCTATGTCCACCTTATATTATATATATATATATATATATATATATATATATATATATATATATATATGAATAAGTGAATATGCAATCAATACCCAATTTCATATATGCATATAACCTTTACTTGGTTTAAGCATTCATTCTGTTTGTGAAAGTTGCATCAGACGTAGACCTGGTGCAGTATTTAAAAGTGTGCATTCAGATTTCTCTTTGATCAATCGCTAATTCTATCTATCTATCTATCTATCTATATATATATATATATATATATATATATATGTATATATATATATATATGTGTGTGTGTGTGTGTGTGCATGTCAGTGTATAAGTGGGTCACATTTTTCAACATTGCTCCTAGAGACCGTAACCCAATATATCATACCATTTTGGACTCAGGCCGATTCCATGAACTAATTAAAAACATTCCAGGGTGAATCCCAATCCGAAATCCTGAAATTTTCAGTTCCCAAGTTTGTGATGGTAGTGTTTATACATTTAATATAAATAACTTTTTCTTTTCAAAATTTATTTGAAAAATATTTTTGAAGTTTAATACAATTTACTATGTACTCAATCAAAAGCTCTCCGTAGAAGCTCAACCTCTCTGCTGAGGCAGAAGAATACACCGACTGCACCTCTGCAGACGAGTAAAATCCCACCAATTGGGCCACCTGTTAGCCGTGGAGGACGAGCGCTGATGCTTAAGGACGGAATCCTGATGGCTGTGCTTTCTATAACACGCAAAACCCCACTTTGACCTTTACTAGGGCTAGACGGGCAGTCAGTGAGGCCTCCTTCGATCAATCGGCTGTCCACATCAAACCCTTGCGCCTTTATAATTATCCCAACCATATTGCCTTCATGGCAAATCCCATCCCTATCTATCTTATATGTGCTAGAAGGCAGTCGTTGAGGGTCTCATTGTCCTAGATATGACTTTTAACTGCATCTAATGTGGAGTACCCCTTTATCGCCATATCCAATCTGACCCGGAGTGGTAGTACCTGTTAGGGTACCATTTATGGGTCAAATAGAAAAAAATGTGTTTAAAAATAAAATATCCAACAAGAATGAATAAAAAACGTCTTCGTCATAAGAATAACCCAATTGACTCCGATGCGGATGATCTGAATAAAAAAAATGTGATCATATAAAATATAAGCTCGTGTTGTCTCTGAGTGAACTAATGACAGCCTTGGCAACACTAAATCAGACCAGCATATTAAAGTCAGACCAGCATCTTACAGACTGCAAAACCAAACCGATTAGGAGAAATGAAGAAACAGACTACTGAAGAAATAAGGTACCAGCGAGCTACTCCAATTAAGTAAGGTAATATTTAGATATTTGGGAGATATATAAGAATGCTTCTCATCTCCTCATAAGAGGAATATCTCTCTCTCGTCATTTATATACCCAGAACAAGGAGTATACAACAGAATGATACAATTGTTAGCTCTATTCCATTCAGGCAATATCTTTCAAAAATTATTTTTTTTGCTAGTCATACTAAGACACAATGTCAATGTTTTAAGAGCTAGGGTATTAATAAAGTTCCAAATAATTTTAAACAGGTAAACACTTTACACTAATTTGCAATATTTATGCTTTTTAAAATTAAAATCAAAATCTAACCAACTGACCAACCAAACTCTTTTGAGGGTCACCGTCGCGTAGTGGCTAACGTGATTTATTGTGAGATTGTTGTAATCGAGTTCGAGCTCCAATTGCGCTATTACGTCTACTTTTGGATAATGTTCGTGGGAAAGGCATGAGCCTCCTCATCCCTGCAATTACGGCTTAAATGTAATGGTGTAATGGTTAACATCGTACGAATGGACACGATTTCAAATCTTGGACGACGCTGGCAGTATTTCACTTAGAGGTAATACCCTCGGGAAAGGTATGCGTCTCACTATTCTCTCCCTTCAGTCATGGGTAAATAGTAGTCAGACTGGGCTCTTTGATTTTTGCATGGCAACCAGTCTGGGAGAAGGAAAACTCTAAGTACAAAACTTGTTAAAATCCGTTAAAAAATATACGACGGTTTGTCAAAAAGTATTGCCATTTTCTTTATTTCATATGATTTATTTAATAATACTAAGGCCTACATTGAGACCCCCAATGAGGTTCAGAGCAAGAATACGACGAGTAAGGCACAACTTTCCAATCGACAATGTCCTCTTCCTACATGACAATACTCGACCACACACAAGAATTAGGACAAGGGAGAACATTGCTTAATTCGGATGGACAACTTCACCGCTTCCTCCATACTGATACAGATTTAGCCCCTTCAGACTATCATCTCGTCGGTCCCGTGAAAGGGCGTTTTAGAGGTAAACATTATTCCAGTGACGAGGAAGTAAAATCTGTTGTCAAGAAGTGACTCAAAGAAGAGTCAACAGAATTTTATGGGGTAGGGATACATGATCTCATTCGACGATGGAACATTGCTACTGAGAGAAACGGTGACTGTGGAGAAGTAGGGATGCGATCCACAGATGACCAGATTCATTTTGATGTATGATACATGTTCCTGTGTTGGTAATTATACCTGTCCTAAACAAAATGACATTGCTTTTGACTCACACTCGTACATTTTGTCACATCCTGCTCGTGTGGAGTTGCTACCTAAAAGGATAGCTTTGGCATTAAATAACCCACTGTATAAACCATTAAGGGGCCGGGTTAGCTCAGTCGGTAGAGCGTTCGGCTAGAAACCACAAGGTTCCTAGTTCGATACCGGTCCCCGCCAACTCAGCGTATGAGTAGCACAGGGATCTGAGTGGTAAAGTAATGAGCTGATGGTAGGTGTGGCGCCCCACCTCAGATGCTAAAAACAATCTCCTTGGTCTAGCGCTATTGAAAAGGGGATAGACTCCCTCGCTGAATGGCTGATACCGACTTTAGGCCGCCCCGTCGACTTTACTTTATAAACCATTAAACAAAGAAGCCAAACCAGAGCAAACCCATTGTTTCCGTGCAGTTGATTTTATCATAAATTGCATATTATGTTTCTTTTTTCTTTTTAATAATAATTTCAGAAATAATATTAAAGTATTCTATATGTTTGATTAAAGGAGAAATCAAAACATAATTAGATTTTAATGCAGCTACATAACTTCGATTAATATTAAGAATGGAACACGGTCACGATGATCTATTGCTAAGAACGTTTCTATGAATGTCTTCAAAAATAGACGGTTTCTAGGCTGGAATTTACGGCATGTTATCCCTTGCCAAATGCATTTTGTTTTATTCATTCTTGATCTCGCCCGGTCGGCTGCGGCGTTAGAATGCACCGACTGCACCTCTGCAGAGGGGTAAGACTCCCCCAATGGGGCCACCTGTTGGCCGTAGGTGGCGACTTAAGGATAGAGCCCAGGCGGATGAGCAGTTCATGACATGCAATACTCCACTTTGGCCCTATCTTGGGCTAGACGGGCGGTCGGAGAGGCCCCCTCCGATCAATCGGCTGGTCACGTCAAGCCCTAGCAGCTATATGATTTTCCCAACCCTATTGTCTTTATGGCAAGTCCCAACCCCTTTTTTATCATATAGGTGCTAGAAGGCGGTGGCTGCGGGTCTACATGTCCTGGGAATGACGTTAAACTCTGTCTGATGGTGAGGTTCCAGTTTGGGAGGTTTGGGGAATGTGGAGCACCCCTTCATCACCATTGCTCCCTGGTCCACTGTGACCCGGAGTGGTAGTACCTGTTAGGGTCCCATCTATGGGTTAAATAGAAAAATGTATTTATAAAAAAATTGTATTATCCATTAAGAATTGATTTATTTCAAAACTTTATCGGCATTAAATGACCCACTGAGGTTGATATGCCGTAAAACAAAACAAACCAAACCAAACCAAATCATTCTTGATGGTATTCAAATTCATAAAACTCAATTCTTTTTAACACATTTTTTAAAACTCATTTTTGAAGGAGGACACTGAGGGACTTATTGTCCTAGTTATGATGTTAAACTGTATCTAATGGTGAAATTCCAATTTTGGAGCTCTGGGGAAGGTGAAATGCACCGCAAAACCTTGCGCCTTCATAACTGGCACGACAGTATTGCTCTTATTGCAAATCCAAACCCTTTTTATCATACATATATAATTAACAACCCCTCCGCACGAGCAGCATGCGACAAAAGGTCAATTTCTTAAGCGTTATTCAACAGGTTTGAATTCAGAGTTTTTCTTTTCCTAGACTGGTTGCCTAACCAAGGTTAAAGAGCCCAGTCTGCCCTACTATTTATCCATAGCTGGAGCGAGAGTAGGATTCATACCTTTCCCAAGGGTATTAGCGCTAAGTGAAATGCAATTACCACATCCAGGATTGGAACTCGGGGCGGCGAGTCCATTTTCCATGATTTTAACCATTACACCATGCGCTTTTTTTTATTATCATATATGTGCTAGAAGGCGGTCGCTGAGGGTCTTAGTGTCCTGGCAATGATTTTAACTGCATCTAATGGTGAGGTTCAAATCCTGGAACTCTGGAGTACCCCTTTATCGCGATTACCCCCAGTTCCACTCTGACTCGGAATTGTAGTACCTGCTAGTGTCCATGAATTAAATTTAAAAATTGAGTGAAATATGTATTAAAAATTTTAGATAAAAAAAATTTTAAAACCCCAATAGCATGAATAGAACAGAATGACTACGGCATAAAATAACTCAACAACGTTTGACAAGCCGTAAAACCCAACTAACCAACCAAAATACTGCAAAGCTTTTGACTTGTACAAGTAAATAAACACACATAAGAAGTCGTGCATTACGTTTGTTGTTTGCGCGGGGAAACAAAATATACGCAAACCAAATATATCATCAATAAAATCTGATATCCAAATTAATTTGTACACCTACGCAAGGACGCCCGCCCGCCCTGGGCGAGTCAGTCTTCAGCCGAACAGGGTTAAATGCTATTTAGAGAAAGATATATATATATATAGATGAAAGAAGGGTGTGAAAGAGATAGGTTGTCTGTAGTGTGCGAGGGGAGAGGTGTAGAGAAACGTACTGAACTTCGATCTGATCTATTGTTGTTTCCATGGTAATCTGAGTTGTTGATGGAAGTCCAATCAAAAAGTAGTATCGTAGCAAATGGTAGACGAACGAAGATCGAATTTTAATCCCTCCTGTTGATTTGTTCATATAGAAATAAAAATAAAAAGGACACCAACTCATTGCAGCATTTACGCATCTTCATCAATATCATCCCTAGCTTACCTTGTATTCTCATGTGCTATTGCGGCTTCAAAGCGTTTTACATAATGCGTCACCCTCGGGCGAGGTCATGATACTTGTTTATAAACAGTAAAACGCTGCATGCTGCCATGCGTTTTTCTATGGGTAATTCCATGTCACATCATCTAGAAAATAGTAAAATTGTCACCCACCCACTTTTTTTCCGTTTTATTTCCCAGGTGTAGACTATGTTAAAGTTAGACAAACCCCAAAATTTGAGCTTCCAATTCTAAAAATTAGCGGAGTTATTACTAAGATCTAAAAGATCTAATTAATAGATCGAAACACTGCAGCGTCGGCTTATAAACTTACCATTCAATGTATTTAAACCTGTTTTTTCAATTTTCTTAATATACTACATACCGTCGGATTCACTTCCATCTCTTCAAACACATACACACACACACACACAAACACACACACATATATATATATATATATATAAAGAGGGGGAGGGGAGAGAGTGAAAAGAGAGAGAAAGTGGGAAGAGAGTTTTGAATAACAGGATTGAAGCGCAGGCCTTTTCGATGAAATTTATCTATACTTATAAAAAGGGTAGTTTGCGTGTATGTATGTCCGTAGTAAATTATGAAAGTGTATTTAGTAAGATTACCATTATCATTATCTATTTGTTTCACGTCATTGGAAGAATTCAGGACTCATATATTGGTGATTCGGACACACAAAATTATTAATTGTCGAATATTAAGCAACACTTTAAAAAAATTGAAGTCACAGCCATCGTAAACGTCCAATACGACGCTCTGCCTATACAATGCTGGAAACTAGTGAGAATAAAAAGATTAGTTTATGGGAAGACGTTTTCGAGTCAGTAACCCCAACCAGCTTCTACTTCGTATAAAATGAGTAAGGTCAAGGCCACTGAAGCATAAACCGACTGAATTGGTCAATTTCTGGAATACCCATCATGTGAAAGTTTATGGAGCATCGACAAATTCTAGAATTTAGGCGAGAAGAACACAAGAGGCGTCCGAACATGTTTCAAATAACTCTCTATTTAGATTTTGCGTTTAAAATCCGAACACAAGGAAGATACAGTCTTAAACGAAGTACAATATTGTTATCTTGTATTTAACATCAAAACACAATAAAGTATAGTTTAATAATTGGTACTAAAAAAAATTCTCTGTCAATGATACTGTGTTGTATACCCTTTTCATTACTTCTTACTTCTTTTTCTGTTCATCTTCTATCTTAGGTTCTTCTTCTAGTGTCTGGACTTCGTCTTGGTGACTTCGTCTTGGTGGCCGGTCGCACTTAACTCATTTCTTCTTCTTCATCAGTCTTGTTACCAAGACATTTACCAACCACAAAATCGTGTTATTTTCTTAAGCTTTTATTTACTTATTATTTTACTTAACTAAACATTTCATGTAACTAACATCTGACTAACATAGCGCGCGTATGCAGTGTGAGTTCCAGTTAAGGCAGCACATCTTCTCTGCCTGACGTCAAACTGAAAACTGAGGACCTAGCCAGGTCCCACGTGACTTCACGTATTTCGCGGGCTTTCTGTACTATTCCATGGAAAGTCCCGCCCGTAATATGAAAAGGGCCATCCCTTTAGAAATACAGGGGATTGACAATAATCTTAGGCAACCGCATAGATTATGTAACAACTGATCAATCTTTACTTATATCAATAGCAAACTATATTATCATTATTATTATGAACAAATATATATATATATATATATATATATATATATATATACACATGAATATATACTTGTATAATCGAATCTCTCGTCGATTTCGACGTATGAGGGTTCATCCAATAAACAACCTACATAGTGTTTTGTTTATAGTAGTGAAGGCGTGTGTTGGACTATCCGCACGTTTTTGGCAAAGTCGACAGAAAATAATTAGTGCACAAGGAATGCCACAAACCCAATCAATCACTGACTTCAGGCTTTTCAAATTCAGAGTTTCCCTTCTCCTAGACTGATTTCCAATCAGTGCCCAGTCTGCCCTACTATTTGCCCATAGCTAGAGGAGAATATATGGTTTCATACCATCCCCAGGCGTATTAGCGCTAAGTGAAATGCCTTGTCTAGGAGTTTAAATTCGAGTCGATAATTCCATTTCTTACGACTCCATTATATATATATATATATATATATATATATATATATATATAATGTACATACATACACATGTATATATATATATATATATATATGTATGTATGTATGAACTTAAATTATGTATAGGTAATAACATTGCTTTTACCCTTAATAAGGCTGTTGGTGACACATAAACATCTGCTATGAATATAAAGACATTAACGGACATAAGGTTGTAATTTGAAACTTATTCATCCCCTAACTCGAGTATTCCACGGAGAGATATTCATTACTTCGAATTCAATTGAGTCAGTCAAGTAGATGACGATTTTTAATACTACATACACTGCGGTCGCATAATCTACGGATATTGCATTAAGGCAGGGACATTTTCAGACAAGGAAAAAAAAGAGAACACACACACACACACACACAGAAGCGATTTCTGTTTAGACTTCAAACTCAAACTTGTCTATCGATTAATACACGCCCACAGTGTATTTGTTGAAACTTAACGCTGATTTGACACAAGCTTATTTTCAGACTCAGAGATAAACAAGGCGGCTGTCTGACAAGCATAGAAATAGGTATTACGGCTGGACAATCCCTCATAACAAACCTAAATATTTATCGAGAAGGAGAGGACAAAACTACTAAGATGTAAATGACAAAAATATTAGTATAGCTGTGATATACATACACACAGCTATATGGACGTAAAAGGCAAGCGCGCACATCCACCCAAACTACCGCAGACGCACACAGAGAAGCCCTCACCAACACTGACGCTCACAAGTATATACACACACATATATACATATATATATATATATATATATATATATATATATATATATATATATATATGTATGTGTGTGTGTGTGTGTGTGTGTGTGTATATACCTTAGCAACATTTTTTAATATTAATAGGTATTAAAGCTGGATAATCCCTTATTTCCAGTAGACCCTTCCTCATTTAAACACACACACACACACACACACACACACACACACATATATATATATATATTATATATATATATATATATATATAATATCCAGTATCCGTGCTGAACTGACCGATGTATTTTTTCTTTCTGTTTGCACTTCTCTGGTGTGTCCATGTATATGTGTCCACAGGAGAACGCCACTTTTGCGATCACCTTTGATATCAAACCGCATTTAAATTATTATTATTATTATTATTATTATTTATTATTATTATTATTATTATTATTATTATTATTATTAATGATCTGACCGATGTATTTTCTTCTTTCTGTTTGCACTTCTCTGGTGTGTCCATGTGTATGTGTCCACAGGAGAACGCCTCTTTTGCGATCACCTTTGATTTCAAACCGCATTTAAATTATTATTATTATTATTATTATTATTATTATTATTATTATTATTATTATTATTAATAATAATGATAGAGTAAATCGTATATTTCTTCATATCGATATTTTCCCTGTATAATCTCTTTCTTTGCCAATACACAAATCATTGTACATACAACAACACTATAAATACTAATACAATTTCAGCTGCGAATAACTTGTCACGAAAATGAATTTCTAATCAATCACTTATATATATATATATATATATATATATATATATATATATATAATATATATACTTGGGGCGTTTATTTAAAAGTATATTTGTATGAATCTGATGAAATACAATATTGATAGATGGATAGATATAATATACAAACAAATGAGTACCCCGCTACTAATTTTTCAATGCAAAGTCTATTTCCTTCTAATATAAAAGTATTATTTCATCATTTGAGTGAAATTTACGATCTAAACTGAAATGATTAGGTATTCATAATTAATCAACTCTACTGAACTAAACTTATGTTATAAGAAATACAATCAATTTTATTTTTGAAAATATACTTAATACAAATACAGTGTTTCTCATACATTACATAAATTATTTTTACTATAAAAATGCATTTGATATGATTTTTACTATAAAAAAGCATTAGAAATGATTTTTTACTATGAAAGTGCATTAGAAATGATTTTAATATAAAAATGCATTAGAAATTATGTTTATTTTAAAAATGCATTAAAAATGATTTTAACTATAGGAAATCACTGCAAATGATTTTTACTATAAACAATGATTTTATTATAAAATGCAATGGAAATGATTTATACCATGGAAATGCAATGGAAATTATTTCTACAATAAAATGAATGCATACAGTCTTTTTTAACAAGATTGTGTGTGAATAATGAAAATTTTAAGTACAGTAAAGCTGGTCTGAATTCAAATTTTTTCATCCCCAGTCTGATCGATATAGCTTAATTGTTTCTGGTAAAATATAAGTCCAACAATGTAGCACGTCCTGTCTTCCCTTTCTTTCTTCACGATAAAAACGGAATGGTCAATTATTTGGCTGAGTGACGAGACTCATCCCCTTAACCAAAACTGTCACCATACCAACTCCGCAATTACGAAACCTCTCCAGATCGGCAGTGTCAAGGTGTAACATACTTTGGTAAGTAATGGCGTATTACTATATGGATTCTTCTGTTTTATGGAAACCTATTAAATAAAAAAAATATCCTTCATTGATATATCATTACAGATTAGCTTCGTACTCGTTTTGTCTCGATTCTCTTTCAATATTTCCGTCTTGTTCACTCATCTGGTTTCTTCTTTTGTCCACATCTTTTTTGTGACACAATCTCGGATTCTCTCAGCTTAATATTACTTGATTTAATCTAATTTCTAGTTGATACTTTACCTTTATTCAAGTCTTATCTTGACCAATTTATTTGTTGTCACGAGTTTTATCTTGCTATGGGATTTTCATCAGGAGTGCAAGATCTTTAAAATGTTAACCAGCTATTGAGGAATTGTTGGCTTATCAAAATAAAAAAAATATCTCTACAATACTGTTTTTAAATCAATTAAATTGAAAACAATACATTAAATTTAAAATTTCCAAAACATTTTTTAGCATCGTAATCACATTCAGAACTCTGAGATACCACGAATTATATATTCACAAATCCCTCCGCACGAGTAGGGTGTATGTATGTATGTATGCATGTATGCATGTATGTATGTATGTATGTATGCATGCATGTATGTATGTATGTATGTAAGAGTCCCCAAAATCAACGTCTTTCCACATTGAATTGTTTATTTGAAAATGTATATCGTTATTGTCGGTTGAGAGAATATTTTCTTTCTTAAGGGTCCCAAAAATCATCGTCTTTCCACATTGAATTGTTTATTTCAAAATGTATATCGTTATTGTCGGTTGAGAGAATATTTTCTTTTTTAAGAGTCCCAAAAATCAACGTCTTTCCCCTTTGAATTGTTTATTTCAAAATATATTTCGTTATTGTCTGTTGAGAGAATATTTTCTTTCTTAATATTCACAAAAATAAATGTCTTTCCACTTTGAATTGTTTATTTCAAAAATCTTTTTTTAATAATGTTTATTTCATGTATATAAATATTGGACCAAACTCCATGCATGCATGTATGAATGTAGGTATTAGACAAAAATAATCGGTGAAAATACTAAAGCCTTTTGTGTAATTTTCACACATTTTAATGAAACTTCTTTGTCTTAGACACACATAGGAAATTATTATTTTCCTTGATTAACGTTGTTAAATTACCCTAGTTGTAGCAAAATATAATAAAAATGGCACCCTACCACAGATGCAGAAATCTAATGATAGTGAGAAGAGGATAGACCCCTTTGCTGTTTAGCTGATACCGTCAATAGGTCATTCTGCAAACTTTACATGTTACTATATAGGAAGCTACTCAGACATCAGTTTTTGATGGAAAAAAAACGGTTGTTTTCAAGACCCGATTTTTAGAAACCCGTGACCAAACGAGAAAGCAAGCAAGGATAGTAAAAATCATTTCAAATGCGCTTTTATTGTAGAAATCATTTCCATTGCATTTCCATGGTATAAATCATTTCCATTGCATTTCCATGGTATAAATCATTTCCATTGCATTTTATAATAAAATTATTTTCAATGCATATTTATAGTAAAAATCATTTACAGTGCTTTCCTATAGTTAAAATCATTTTAAGGCATTTTTAAAGTAAACAAAATTTCTAATGCATTTTTATAATAAAAATAATTTCTAATGCATTTTTATGGTAAAAATCATATCAAATGCATTTTTATAGTAAAAATAATTTCTAATGTATTTTTATGGTAAAAATCATTTCAGATGCATTTTTATAGCAAAAATAATTTCTAATGCATTTTTATAGTAAAAATAATTTCTAATGCATTTTATAGTAAAACTCATTCTAATGCATTTCATAGTAAAAATCATTTTCAATGCAGTCTTATAGTTCAAATAATTTCTAATGCAGTTTTGTAGTACAAATAATTTCTAATGCATTTTTCTAGTAAAAATCATTTCTAATGCATTTTTATAGTAAAAATCATTTCCCAGGAAACGTAGAGACACAATAACTTTAGATATAAAGATACAGACTTGTTATATCGAAAACATTCCTTATCATTTCGCGAAGATTTTCGGAAACAATCACCATAAGATAGATCTTTATCCGTTGGTGGTAACGCCTGAAATTGTGATTGAAGCCACAAAAATATATTACAGACGGCATCACTGTCATTACCTCTTTGTCTCTAAAGCTTCTATAATGTCCTGTATGATAAATTGTATTGAAAGAGAAAGACAGATAGACAGAAAAACGTCGTTATCTCACTAAGCAATACGTCATTAACCCAACTTAGTTTGGCTTAAGTTCAAAATATAGGGCACTCAGTGAGCATCAAACTAAGCAAAAATCATTTTCCCACCTTGTTGGCTATGTCTGTTGAATACGCCGACACCACCTCTGCAGAACAGTGAAATCGATCCAATGGGTCCACTTGTTGGCCGTGGGTGGCGACCCATGATTCTTATGGATAGAATCCTGGTGGATGAGCAGTCTATGACATGCAATACTTCACTATAGCCATTAATTAAACTCAGCGGTCTGTTGGAGAGGCGCCCTCCGATCAATCTGCTTGGCACGTCAAGCCCTAGCACCTATATGACTGCCCCGACCTTATTGCTCTGAGGGCAAACCCCCAAAACATTTTATATGTGCTAGAATACAGGGACTGAGGGTCTTAGTGTTATGGGTATGATGTTAAACTGCATCAAATAGTTAAGTTCTACTTTTGGAGCACCATTATCTAATGGATACATACAAAACACAGAACAATAAGTTACAAAACAATTAAGAAGACAACATACAAGAAATAGAGGAGGGTCAGATGCTGTATAGCCAAACGCAGTAAGATCGGTCCGAATATTAATCAGCTTATTAATCACCTGTTGAAGTCCTTAATCGTAGCTTATTTAAGGCTATGAGCCAGGTCATCTGGTAAAGTGCTGGAGGGGTGCTAGCTACTCTACAACACCATCCAATAAGTATTAGCTATATGCTGACCATTACATGACGTGGGGTGTTCCTTGTCACTAATTCTGTAAACTAACTATGTTAAGACATTTATTTTAAATATCTTTCCATATAAGTTAAAAGAAAGGAAATGAATCCGACGCACGCACGCACACACACACACACACACACACACACGCGCGCACACACGCACATGCACACGCACATGCACACGCACATATACATAAAGGTTGTTCAAATACTCTGTAGACTACCACGGCTATTTTTGAATCTGTTACGGAAATGTTTCTTTAATTATATTTGATTGGTTTCTTTGTTTTAATGGTATATTAACCATTACGGGTTATTTAATGCCAAAGTTTTGCTTGTATAAAACAGTATTGATACTATGGAACCTATAGCTGTGGAATGAAGGAGTTTGTACTT
The DNA here is from genome assembly GCA_023376005.1 of Doryteuthis pealeii. Taxonomy (NCBI): domain Eukaryota; kingdom Metazoa; phylum Mollusca; class Cephalopoda; order Myopsida; family Loliginidae; genus Doryteuthis; species Doryteuthis pealeii. Next base: position 42,094,767 of record CM042152.1, on the reverse strand, counting down.
TTCCGAAGAGCATTAGTTCGAAACTTATCGTAATAACCCGACTGAAGTTCGCAGTCAACTACGTTGTCTACAACGCCACGGGGTCTCCCTCTATATTCTAGGATCTGTCTGATTTATGAACAAGTGTACGATTCAGTG
>CM042152.1:42089629-42092129 GCA_023376005.1 Doryteuthis pealeii | reverse complement strand
AGACTTGTTGTCACACAGATTCCAGTGAAATACCATCAGCTAACGCTGATGTGAAAAACTCAAAAGAAGTGAAAATAATAATAATAATTGCCTTCGTTCGCAGCAGAAACAAGCGAAGAATAGTTGAAGCGTGCTCTGTTTCCTTGGTGAGAACAATCATTCGGCGGCAAGGTTTCTGGGGGATGTCACCTTTCTTGGCAGAGGTGATGTTGGTGGATTTAAACATACACTGTTGGAACTCAGATTAGTATTTAACATCGGCACGGATCTCGCGTGCTGTCTAGAGTTCTAAACTTTTTATTTTCAAAAACAACTATGTCTCCAAGTTTTACGGGGTGGAAGTAGATTATTATTATTATTATTATTATTATTATTATTATTATTATTATTTACTCCTTTTGAGTTTTCACATCTGCGTTAGCTGATGGACTTACACTGGAGTTTAAATGACAGCAAGTCTCCTCAGGTCTCCAGGACTCTTCTGGCAGATTGCAGCAGTGCAGTGTTCTGGAGGGTATCAATCCTTCCTCTGATTTCCAGACTTTCCAAACCCTTTTCCAATCCTTTTGGGACCGTTCCAAGTGCACCTACAATTGGTATCACTTTGACTTTCATATTCCATAACTTTTTGTCCATTTTTTCATTTTCCTTTAGCTTCACCCTGTGATCTGCTGGAACTGCAAAATCCACCAGTTGACAAGTTCTTTCTTTTTTGTTAATCAACACTAGGTCTGGTCTTCTTGCTGGGATAAAGTGATCCGTTTTTATTTCAAAGTCCCAGAGAATTGTATGCGTTTCGTTCTCAAGAACAGATTCTGGTTTATGCATATACCAGTTTGTTTTATGGTCAAAATTAAATTTTTTGCATAATTCCCAGTGGATCACCTTCCCAACCCAGTCGTGTCTAGTTTTTTACTCCCTTTGTGCTAGTTTGCTACATTCGCATAGTACATGGTTTACAGTCTCATCTCTATTACCGCATAGTCTACATTCACTATTTTGTTGTTTTATCAATTTTCGCTTTGATACAGTTTGTCCTTATGGCATTATTCTGTTATTATTATTATTATTATTATTATTATTATTATTATTATTATTATTATTAAGAAAGCGACATATGAACAAGCAGAAAAACAACAAGAATTAGGAAACAGAAATGCGAAGAAAAACAATTATATGGACATGAGAGTACCTGGAAACGGTTAAGAAGAGGACATATTAAGAAAGAAACCGAGTCACTCATGATTGCAACTCAAAGCAACACCATTAGAACAAATTATATTTGAAACTTTGAGAAACTCAAAATGAGTAGAGCCCCATCAGACGGATTTTACAAATTTGTAAAATCTCTCTGAAGAGGCTAGACTCATTTTGAGTTTCTGGTCCAAATAAATATTATTGTTTGTTAATTTTTCTTTCTTTGAAAGTCAAATATTGCTCCGTATATAATTGATTTATTAATTACTATACATTGAGCTCTCTTAGGAATTTTAAACATCCTTGTATGAATATATACTTTTGCACCTACATGAGCATACAGTATGGTTGTACAGTGAGATTTATATTATACCAAATAGAATCATCTCTTACTTACCAGTCATTTGTAATATCTTACACACACACACACATACACACACACATACACACGCACACACGCGCGCACGCACACACACACACACACATATATATATATAATATATATAATATATATATATATATGGGATACTTTCTCCGTATTTCATACTTATCCATTTATTTCTCATATTGATCTGCATGATATTATTTTTCTCTGTTTATCATTATCAAATCTCAGTTATTTTGCCAGCTAATATTGCGTTTGATGGATTACAAGTCTATCCAAGATCTTCTATAACCGCCATTCCTTGGTCCGCTGCCTTTGTGCATTTAATACTAATTTATTCGTCCGATTCTATCCAGAGAGAGAAAAACGGTAACGTTGGCAGATTCGTTGTAAACATTTCCCCAGCGTATTTTCAGACATTAGGCACAATACATTTCCGCCGAACGTTGTTTTCTTATGACTAGAGAATTAAAAAAAGATTTTAAAAAAAAAGACGGTGCTTCAACTTGTTAATTCAGTTTATATGAATTAAAAAAAAAAATAATGAAATTTATTGCGTATCAGGCTCAGGTGCACCAGAACTTATCAAAGGCTCATGTATAGTACGTATATATATTTACCAACCCCTCCGCACGAGCAGGATGCGACACAAGGTCAATTTCTTAATCGAAGTTTAACAGGTTTGAATTCAGAGTTTTCCTTCTCCTAGACGGGTGCCTAACCAAGGTTAAAGAGCCCAGTCTACCCTACTATTTACCCATAGATGGAGAGAGAGTAGGATTCATACCTTTTCCCAATGGTATTAGCACTAAGTGAAATAATTGCCACGTCCAGGATTTGAACTCGGGTCGACGAGTCCGTTTCCCATGACTTTACCCATTACAGCACGCGTTTCCTTTATGCAAAAGTTCATGTATA
>CM042152.1:42079629-42084629 GCA_023376005.1 Doryteuthis pealeii | reverse complement strand
CGAGCAGAAGTAACTCGTTCTTTTCTTTCTTGAAAGCAATGGTCCAATCAGTCTATCACAGTTTTCTCTCCAACGTTTGAATGATACGAAATCGCAATTCTTTTACTTCTTCGCCTTTTGCAATAGTTTCATCGATCTTGTATCACTTTCAATTATATCGTTTCTTATAATCAATTTTAATCGAAATTTCGATCTTTCTATTCTAGTATTTATAACATTTTCTTAATCCAATCATTCAAGTGATTTTATCATTTTATTTCAGGTAACTCTCATTGGACCACTTATAATATTTTTTTCTTCTTCTTTCAATTCAGCTTTTATTTTTATATGCTCATTTTTCTAATAACATAGTCTGACTATGACAAATGAAAGAAAATGAATAAAAACATCCTGGAAAAATTGAAATAAGAATTCTGTTATTTCCTTTATTCTCTTTGTAAATGTCTGAAATTCTAGCAATTTAAACTATTGCTTCTATTATTTTGCTATAGACGGCCAGAAAGAAAGAAAGAAAGAAAGAAATAATATATATATATATATATTATATTATATATATAGAATATATAAGAGAGAGAGAGAGAGAGAGAGAGAGAGAGAGACAGACGCCAGAGGAACATATTCAGATAGATATGAACGTACTTAAATAGATTGATAGCTAGTTAAATAGATATGAACATAGATAGAGAGATTCTTTTTCTTCTTTCAATTCAGCTTTTATTTTTATATGCTCATTTTTCTAATAACATAGTCTGACTATGACAAATGAAAGAAAATGAATAAAAACATTCGGGAAAAATTTAAATAATAATTCTGTTATTTCCTTTATTCTCTTTGTAAATGTCTGAAATTCTAGCAATTTAAACTATTGCTTCTATTATTTTGCTATAGACGGCCTGAAAGAAAGAAAAAACGAAAAAAAAAAGAAAAAAGAAAGAAAATGAGAGAGAGAGAGAGAGAGAGAGAGACAGACAGACAGAGAGACAGAGAGACAGAGAGAAAGGAACAGAGAAACATACTTAGATAGATATGAACGTACTTAAATAAATTGATAGCTAGATAAATAGATATGAATATAGAGAGATGGATATATATGAACAGCCTCATATAGATAGATGTATAGAATATATTGGTAGATAGATGTAAAGATACTCAGGAAAATAGATTAATAGATATAAATATAGATAGACAAATAGATAGACAAATAGAAAAATAATAAGATACGCATTCACCAGAGAACAACCAACGATTCTTCACTAACGAATAACCACAACACCGAGGAACAACCAATGATTCTACTCTAAGGAACAACCAAAGGATTCTACCTAACACTAAGGAACACAAGGGATCTCCACTGTAAAGTGATCGCACCTGCAGCCGGAAAATGGCCACAGAAATCATAACACACAGGTCTTACTAGTATAAATAATTTCGGACCATATGACCTTTAGTCACCCCTTTTTCGATGTTGTTTCATAAGGACATTTTTTTCATTGATACCGTCAAAATCCGGATATTTGTTAGGAGTTAAGGTTAGGAGTTAAGGTTCGGGATTAGGGTTAGGGTTAGGGTTAAGGGTCTAGGGTTAGGGTTATTTTTATAATTAAAAAAAAATCTAAAAATTATCTGTTAACAAACAGCCGGATGTTGACGGTGTAAATGAAAAAAATATCCTTGTGAAAGGAGGGTGAAAAGGGGTGCCTAATGGTCATATGGTCCATAATTTCTATTCTTTTTCTTTGGTCGGCCGTTATCTTCTACATATATTTTTTATAGAGTTGATACGTGGATTTATTTTTATAAAGTTCTTTCTGGGAAATTAATTATTTCGTTCTAGATTTCAACGTAACATTTAAGCCATCTGTTTTTCTAACTTTCCAACGGTTTGATTCAGGCGATTTCCTTTCAATTCGCCCATCCACTTAACGCATTCATCTTGAAGGGAGAACGAGGACCTCCGAAGTGCACTGAAGACGTACACTTGAGTTGATTCTCTACGATCTCTGAGGCGACAGCAGCGGGCTGGTCGACTATTGATCATTCACAAGTACGCCATCGATGTTGCTGCCGACGCTACCCGCTGGAACTGCCCTCTCTACACGCTGCGATCACATACATTGCTTACGCCCGTTCAGCCGTCGCCCATTCAGTTATTCTTTGCGCACTTCGGCTTGTATTCTTTTTTTTCTAATATAGTTATCTATCTTTTATTTTAACTCACTATCATTTAGACTCATCCTCAGTTTCTCACTTTATATCTATCTATCTATCTATCTATCTATCTACTCAGTCTCCCTATCTCTTTCTGTTGCTTTGTATATATATATTCTATATATATATATATATATATATATATATATATATATATATATATATATATATATATATGAATAAGATATATGAAAAAACAAAAGATGTTTACAACTGAAATAGGCTCATCAGGAGAGAAGATGAGCCTATTTCAGTTTCTTTTTTTTCATTATATAATACTTCGGATTAATTTCCAATTTTATACATATATTTAATATATATTTATATATATATATATATTATATATATATATACATATATATATATATATATTTATAGATATAATTGAATCATAACCTAATTTGAAAAGAATTAGTTAATAATTAATGAATTTTAGGCGACATATAAGTTCAAATGTAACGAGAAAACGAATCGAGAAAATCGTTTGCCTTACATTTGAACATAATGCCCGCTAAAATTAATTAATTTTCAAAATTAGTTATGACTGTCAATTAAGCACATATCCTCCAAAAATTGTCGCTTAAAGCCATTAAAAAATAAACACATTTGTTTGTTTATTTAACTTCATATATATATATATATATATATATATATATGTAAGGTGTTATGAAAGATTCAAGCTGTATTTACCAAGAGATATGAACAATTAATGGAACGTTAATTTTTCACAATATAAGGTGTATCAAACAGTACAAAAATCTCGATACTTTTTTGACAAATATTGTATATATGTAAATATAAGAAAGTTATAGATTGGGCAAAATCCGACGAAATTTGATTAAAATTTGTGTAAAAAGTGGATAAAACAACACAAACAATTTTAATCAATTAATATTTCGCCTGTGTGTGTTTATTTAGAGATTTTTCATCAAACTTCATTTTATCCCCTTCGTGTGTTTCTTTCTTTTGAATAATACAAAAAAATCCAAACTCATCTTCAGCTTTTCAGGTTCTATCGATCTATCATTCTATCTATCCATCTAGCTATCTATCTAGTATAAACATATACACATATATATATATAAACATATACATATATATATACAAACATATACATATATCTATATATATATATAAACATATACATATATACATATAGAAACATATACATATATATATACAAACATATACATATATGTATATATATATATATAAACATATACATATATCATATAGAAACATATACATATATATATGTTATATGTTTCTATATATATGTATATGTTACACACACACACACACAACACATATATATATATATATATATATATATATATATATATATATATATATATATATATATATAGAGAGAGAGAGAGAGAGAGAGAGAGAGAGAGAAAGGATAGGGATAGAGATATAGAATGAAAAGAAATACATAGATACTGAGGAAGTTAACTAACTATATATATATATATATATATATATATATATATATATAATGCCATTTGTATCAATTGATGAGATGACAAGGTCAGCTCCACTTGGAATGACAACGTTTAACATAGTTCAAGTTCAAACGGCTTCTTAAATACTAAGTAACTCGTATCGACAAAGAAATGAATCTTTTCTTTGTTGTGGTTAACTCCTGAACCTCGTTCTCGGATTACAGTTTCATTCCGAGATTTTCGCCCTTATCGATATAGGCAACCGATTTGAACGAGATGACTGTGCACTATTCTTTTGACGTGAAGCTCTGTCTTCGACCTGCACTTTGTGGGAGCATATCTGATTTCTTTGTGACGTTCCAACCATTTTTCGCTCTTTCATAACTGTCACTATTTTTTTCCCAGCGTAAACCTAACTTTCCAAGAAGACTCTAGTAGTTTAGATTTCAAACGCATTCTAAAGAAAGAACAAAAGAAAGATAAAAACCTGTGTTGTCAACAAAACCTTCATTATGGGCAAAGATCTGTGACCAGGCATGGGTTACACAGTACACACAAAAAAAAAAATAAGGAAAAAAAAACAACAAAAAACAACAAAGAAGAATACATTAAAAGAAATCGGCTTTTCTATTTATAAGTATAAGTGCGTATATAGAAGCGCGTGGTCTAATGATTAGAATCGTAGGAAATGGACTCGTCGACCCGAGTTCAAATCCAGAACAATGCTTTTTGCATTTTACATAGCGCAAATACTCTTAGAAAATATATCCATCTTACTAATCTCTATCCAGCTATGGGTCGACAGTAGGACAGAATGGGCTCTTGAACCTTGATTAGTTAACCAGTCTAGGAGAAGGAAAATTCCGAATTCAAACCTGTTAAATTCCGCTTTAAGAAATTCACGCTGTGTCGAATCTTGATCGTGCGGAAGGGTTGATATATATATATATATATATATATATATATATATATATATTATATATATATATGTGTGTGTGTGTGTGTGTGTGTGTTGTGTGTTGTGTGGTACCGACAAGGTTGCCAATGAAAAGAACAGTCGCAACTGAACATCTGAAGCCTCAATTCATAAGCCAGTTTCATTTTCCCTCTAATACCCGTTTTTTAAGTTATAGATATAAGTCTATGTATCGTTTCTAAAACTGTGAAGAAATATATCGTCTCTACATATTTGCATATATATATATATATATATATATATATATATATATTATAATATAGTGAGAGAGAGAGAGAGAGAAGAGAGAGAGAGAGAGAGAGAGAGAGAGAGACAAGAATTTAACTGTGTATAGAATCTGATAACCTTCTAGGCGATGATTTTCAAACGAA
>CM042152.1:42059629-42074629 GCA_023376005.1 Doryteuthis pealeii | reverse complement strand
TTCGATTGTAACAGATTAGCGTTATCGCTTCCCTGGACTTGCCATTTCTCTCTATCATTACCCTACTCTCTTTTTTTCTTTCTTTTTCTTTCTTTCTTTCTTTCTTTCTTTCTTTCTTTCGTTATTATATTTTTCTCTGTATCATGTCCTTTTTCTTCCATTTCTTTTTTTATAACGAAAACGGAATGGTCCGTTATTTAGCTGAGGTGACGACATTCACAAAAATAAGAATTCGATGGATAAGCAACACCAGATAATCAGGATTAACATTTTTGCATCTTGGATGATTGAGACGGTCGCCTTTTTAACCAGAACGTGTTGCAAGATGATAACGGTCATACGAATCCTTGTATGACTATAATTTTGCTCCTACAAGGCCATACATTATGGATGTACAATGAGGTTTCGATCATCCCAAATAGAATAATCCCTTACTTATCACAATTAGATTATCTTACATTGGGCCGGGTTAGCTCAGTCAGTAAAGCGTTCAGCTAGAAACCACAAGGTCCTCGCCAACTCAGCATATGAGTAACACAGGGATCTGTGCGATGGTAGGTGTGGCGCTCCACCTCAGATGCTAAAACAATCTCCTTGGTTTAGCGCTATTGAAAAGGCGATAGACTCCCTCGCTGACTGGCTGATACCGAATTTAGGCCGCCCCGACGACTTTACTTTACTTACTTATATATATAATATATATATATATATATATATATATATATATATAAAATTACCAATTGCTTTTATATATATATATGATGAGTCGGAGTCGGGAGAGTTAGACACTTTGTCTAAGCTCCCTGAAATAGACTATAATGCTAAATATCTAAGTCGTTTATTTCTTTACTTATATATTTGCTCTGTGACTCTAAAATTAAGAGCACACATTGAGTTCTCAAACTGCGACAGGTTTTTAAATAAAACTCTTGTGTCGTAAGGAAGATCTCTTCTCTAAACTTTTGGATTGTATATATATATATATATATATATATAGTAATTGGTAATTTCTTGAAGCATTGTTAAGTATGTTATAATATATTATCAATTTGAAGGCAATTACAATGCGTATAAAAATAAAAACAAAGATGTTTTTTTTTGTCTTATCGATTTCAAAGAACACTTTATCTTCAGAGACGAAAATCAGAAATGGACGTGCTTAAGTTTTTTTTTTTTGCGTGGTGATACTTTTTTTTTCCTCTTCTTCTTTTTCTCCTTTCTCCTCCTTCCCTTTCTTTTGTTATGAATGAAATATATATATATTAAAAATATATTTACAAAATACATTTTATGGTCAATCGGGGGTCGTTAATTTGCTAATTCTGGGATATCTCGCGTATCAGATATGTAGTGGAGATGGACCACGTGTACAATCCTCATGTGAGGAGAACCTGCTGGTGGATTGTCACGTCGACGGTTGTGTATGATTGACGCATTTGCTGGACGTGTTCTTTTCAGGCTGCTTGAATCCTTTTTTTCATTAGTTCACGGAAGGCTCAGATCAGCTTGCTGAGACTCACGTAACTAGGTTTCTGATTTTTTGGCAAATTATTTTTATTTCGCATTTGTGCCAGACGTGTTTGCGCGGAACCGGTTTAAAAAAAAAAAAAAATAAATAAAAAAAAACGAAAAAGTGGGGCGCGGAAGGATGCTAAGTAAAATCTTCATATTCCAAACTCACGGCAATCTTTGAAGATGGGAAATTCTTTGAATGGTAGGGTTCCTGTCACCTTCAGAATCTTGCTTGCTTTATTCCGTATAGGATTTCTCCGAGCAGTGATTCCAACCGTTCCAAGATATGGAAACATTCCTGGAGAAAGTCATTGAATTAAGAGCAGAATGGTTCTTTCAGACTGGAATACACGATTTAACTGAAAAGTGATGGAGAGACATAGAAAACTGAAGTAAATGCATTCTTAATTGAATAAGGAGGCGATGAATTTAGAAAACGACGCCATTGAAAAAAGAAATAAAGAAGGAATAAACATAAAAAAAAAGAATAAAAATAAATAAATAAACTAATTTTGAAAAGATTTGGATTAACGTCATATGAGCTTTTCTTCACACATACATACGCATACAAACACTCAGAGATAGAGAGAGAAAGAAAGAGAGAGAGAAAGAGAGAGGGGGGCGAGATAGAGAAGACAGATAGATAGACAGACAGACAGAGTGAGCAAAAGTGAGAGAGACAGGCAGATATATACAGAGAGAACAAGAGAGAGAGAGAGAGGGGGAAGAGAAGGGGAAGAGAGTCAGACAGGCAGAGCAAGAGTAAGCAAGTGTGTGTGTGTGTGTGTGTGTGTGTGTGTGTGTGAGAGAGAGAGAGAGGGAGAGAGGTATAGAGAAGACAGACAGATAGACAGACAGGCAGAGTGAGCAAAAGTGAGAGAGACAGGCAGATAGATACAGAGAGAACAAGAGGAGAGAGAGTGAGAGAGAGAGAGAGAGAGAGAGGAAGAGAAGGAGAAGAGAATCAGACAGACAGAGCAGGAGTAAAGAGGTGTGTGTGTGTGTGTGTGTGTGTGAGAGAAAAGAGAGAGAGAGAGAGAGAGAGGAGAAGAGATTAAGAGACTGATAGTGAGTGAGCAAGAGTGCGCAATAGTGATATAATATATATATATATATATATATATATAATATATATAATATATATATACAGACAAACAGACCGACAGAGAGTGAGCAAGAGTGTGCGTGTTTCTCTCTCTCTTCTCTCTCTCTCTCTCTCTCTCTCTCTCTCTCTCTCTCTCTGTGTGTGTGTGAGAGAGAGAGAGAGAGAGAGAGAGAGGGGGGGTGTTTATGTCACACTGACAGCAAAAAAATAAATCGCAATATTGTGGATTAGCGTTAAGGGAGTTCTCTTTCACATACAAATAGACGAATACAGAGGGAGAGAGAGTGGGAAAAAGAAATAGAGACGAAGATTGACAATATATATATATATATATATATAGAGAGAGAGAGAGAGAGAGAGAGAGAGGGAGAGAGAGAAGAGAGAGAGAGAGAGAGAGAGAAAGATAGATAGATAGATAGAGAGAGAGAGAGATAGCGATAGAGAGAGGAGGTGTACACACTAACAGAGGGTGAGTGAGTTAGGTTGATAACAGAGAGAGAAAAAATGAGAGAGAGAGAGAGAGAGAAGGACAAAGTGTGAGCAAGAATGAGAGAGCGAGAGTGTGTGTGTGTGTGTGTGTGTGTGAGAGAGAGAGAGAGAGAGGGAGAGAGAGATAGACACATTGTGAACAAGTGTGTGAGAGAGAATGGAAAAAGTGAAGAGAGAAACAGACAGTGAGCAAGAGTGAGAGAGAGACAGACAAGCAGAGAGAGAGAGAGAGAGAGAGTGAGTGAGGGGGAGAGCAGGAGAGAGAAAGAGAGAGAGTAGGAGTGAGAGACAGACAGATATAGTCAGCAAAAGTGAGCAAGGGTGAGAAAGAGAGAGAAAAAGAGAAAAAAGGGGGAGAGAGACTGACTGAGAGTCTGATAGAGAGTAAGCAAGAGTGAGCAATAAGGAGTGAAAGAGACAGACAGACAGACAGACAGACAGAACGTCAGAGAGTGAGAAAGATTGAGAGAAATAGAGAAACGGGAGACAGAAACAGGCAGAGTGAGAAAGAGTGAACAAGAGTGTGTGTGTGTGTGAGAGAGAGACAGACAGACCGACAGAGATAGAGAGAGAGGGGGGGTTACAGGCAGATAGTTAGACGGACAGAGTGTGACCATGAATGAGAGAGCGAGAGAGAGAAAGAGAGAGGGGGGGAGACAGGCAGATAGATAGACGGACAGAGTGACATGAATGTGTGTGAGAGAGAGAGAGAGAGAGAGAGAGAGAGAGAGAGGAGAGTGAAAGTGTGTGACAGAGAGAAAGAGAGGGGGAGAGAAACAGTGAGAAAGAGTGAGAAAGAGAAAAACAGACAGAAAGTAGGCAAGAGAGAGAGAGAGAGAGAGAGACAGACAGACAGACAGACAGACACACAGACAGAGAGACAGAGAGACAGAATGCAGGCGTGAGACTGACAGACTGACATCCACTGAGTCAGCAAGTGTTAGCAAGGGTGAGAAAGTGAGAGGGAAAAAGAAAAAAGAGGAGAGGCTAATATAGAGTGAGCAAGAGTGGGCAATAATGAGAGAAAGAGATAGAGAGACAGACAGACTGTCACAGAGTGAGAAAGAGTGGGAGAAAGAGAGATACAGAGAGTGAGAAAGAGTGAACAAGGGTGGGTGGGTGAGAGAAAAGAGAGAGAGAGAGAGAGAGAGAAGAGAGAAGAGAAAGACAGAGAGAGATACAGAGAGTGAGCAAGAGTGAGAGAGACAGACGGATAGACAAACAAAGAGAGAGAGAGAATTTATGTTTGAAAATTGAAATAAAACGGAAAACAGAACACGATTAATGAACAGCAATATTAATAAAACATCCACAACAAAGGATAAAGTAGAGATTAAAATTAGCTCGGAGGAGTAATATCAACAAACAAAGTAGTGCACGAATTATTCTAAATGTCTTCGTGTTATCACGGTGCGATGAGCTCCAAGATGAGACTACAAAGTGCGATGCAGTGTTGGCATTGCCAGAGGTACTACCGAACTCTGGGAAAATCAAATCACTATTTACTGGCAAATAAGATGCCGAGATCTGATAAACGTGGCAACCAAATCAGTTTCCACCATCCCACCCCCTAGATAGCTCCACCCTAACTCTATTAGACGCACCGTGATTCCATTGTGACATGAATCTGTGAGTGTTTAAGAGGAAGTGAAAAATTCGAATCGTTTGTCTAGATTTTTGAGATGGGGCTTGATAATTTGTATTATTATTCAGATTTTTAAACTGTTTTCCCCATCTTTATTTGGCCCTTACTTAGGCTAGACGGTTGGTCGGACAGGCCCCGCCGATCAATCGGTTGTTCACGTCAAGTCTTATCACCTATAGGATTATCCCAACTCTATTCACTTATGGCAGATCTGATAAAAGGTGGTGACTGAAGGTCTTGTGTCCTGGGTATGAAGTTGAACTCTATCCGATGGTGAATTTCCAAATCTGGAGCCCAGGGGAATGACGAGTACCCTTTCATCACCATTACTTCCAGATCTACTTTGACCCGGAGTGCTACTACCTGTTAAGGTCCCAGAGAAGAAAAAATGTGTAAAAATGTGTTTTAAAAATTGCATACCTATCAAGCAATAGAACAAAACGACTTCGGCATAAAATAACCCATCGATCTTTGACATGCCATAAAATCCAACAAATATTTCATCTTTATTGTTATATACACTATGTTTCAGCCCTACTTCATGCCTGATAGATCTGGCCTCCAACAGACGGGGTTTGCGAGATGTGTGTTGCACTGGAGCTAAGCGGTCAATATCGAAATTAACAGAGCTGAAGAGCGGCGACGTCATCGTCGTCAAGAACCACCAAATGCAGATGGGAATATCACTTGCAATGTGTGTGACGGCATCTGCAAGTCCAGAATTGGACTAACTAGCCACCAGAGGTTCCACAACTGCGACGGACTTCTAAATGTATAAAGGAAAGGAATGTGCCCTCCTGTCTTCTTCATGTGTTTCTTATTGAATTCCGTAAACTTCTTGTCGAACTGGAAATCCGTAACGAATATAAGGGTTACGTTAATCCAGTTCTAATTGACAATTATTTGGAGGTTGTAGGTTCAATCCTGCCCCCAGATAGATTAAATAAAATTCGAAGTTTCCTGACTGTTCCCGATTACGACATGAAGGCTCCTGTGTTCGACAAGAAGGTTTATGAATAAACACCTGAAGAAGGCAACATGCATATTGGCCGAAACGTTAAGTATATAATAAATGATGAGACAACAGTCCTAAAAATCAAATAATAGAAAATATTCGAATCATCTTTTCTAATCATACTGAGAATTTGTTCAAATCCTGGACGGGGTTTACATAACGCTAATATCCTTCAGAAAGGTATAGATATAACTTTTATCTCTCTAACTACGGATATATAAGGAAGACTATATTTATATATATATATCATGATCTGAAGAAGCTCTTGGCATGCTCTCGAGTGGAAATGGTCCATAATCACGATACCCATGGTATTTATTTTTATATATATATATATATTATATATATGTGTGTGTGTGTGTGTATATATATATTATATATATATATATATATATATATATATATATATATATATATATATATAATCGGTATCGAAATCTCGGAAGACAATAGATAGTGAGGGTGCCCGTGAACTGGCTTATTAACAATCACGGAAGGAGGAATTTGAATAAAAATTGAAAAAAAAATTCAATAGTAGATTATACGCATAAGACTAGGTGTGAGGTCTTTGAATTAGCAAAAATCTGACTGAGGAGGCAAAGCAATGCCTAAATAAATTTATATCCGTACCAAAGTATCCATTTATTCGTTTATTTATAATACTCCGTATATGTAAACAAAAATACATACGCAAATCTTTATACGTACGTTTGAGTTTTAGTTGAATCCTCTCAAAGAAACACTTGATATCATCCAACTATATATATATATATATATATATATATATATATATATATATATATATATATATATTGATTTTATTTAAGTGGTAGCGATTCATGAATACATAACCGACTAATGATCGGACGCATGTATTCTCATTTGATCAAATACATTTCTAACATACGTACACACGCACACACGCACACACACACATATATATATATATATATCATTAATCACTGGCGATTGCATTAATCTTTCAATCTGCAATCAAGCATTTCTTAACCTAATTCATATTTTGTTCCATATCTACATATATACTTATCTATATGATTTCCGTCTATTTTTTTAAAATTATTTAATATTAATCAAATGATATTTAACGATTAAGTATGATTTCTTTTTTTAAAGTTCAAACTCAACATATTTTTTAAACATCCAAGCCCATTCTTGTCCCCCCATTGTTATTTTCCCCATTTGATTTTTTTTTGTAGAATATGCACTTTTTTTATTCATGTAATTCAATCGATATTCTTTTCAATTTTATTATCAAGAACTGTAACTTTCTACGATGTTATTTAATCGTGATATAATAATGTCCAAACTTATTGTAAAGGATGTACACAATGCGCATTGATACAGGCGTATAGCTAGTATAGCTTGTATGGAGGAAGTCGGTACTTGCGATTTTGCTTAGTCTGGAACGCAGGTATCAGATTATTTACAGTAGGTGCTGTTAATAAGAGGCACATGTTTTAAGAACATTATGGTTTCGCCATGAAAATCGTATGGTTCAAAAAATATTGCGTTTGAAAATGATGCAAACATGATGTGTCATGTCGACACACCTAAAGAAGGCCGGAGGGCACATCGGCTGAAATATTGTGTAGATAACAATAAAGATGTGGACAAAAGTGTGAATAATCCAAATTATACAAACTGCTACTAGTGCCATGTAAACTAGTATTATCCTGTTCTAGGATCGGGTTGTCGGTGACTAAACTGGCACCCCCATCAGAGACGCCTTGACTTGTCTGGTAACGCGGTTTGTGGACAACCCGCATCACCAAAATAAGAGCTGTCAAAGGGCTGATCAGCCCCAGGGGAACCAACGGCCATCCGCTCTGATTAATGTAAGATTGGAGTGCTTATTACTCACATAAATCCCAAAATGGGATAGATGGGGATCCTTAGCCTTGGTTGGTAATCCATTTAGGACAAGGAAAATACTGATATAAAACCCTGCTGCCTAGTGGCTATACTTCCTTCCAAGGAAAGGCTATGTAGGCAAACCCCGAAATAAAATCCAGAGTGGGAATCCCTATGATGGTGTGATGCTGAACTCCTGCGATACTATCGATGTCAAACTGCATTTTCTTTTGTTTTTTAAACTTTCCTGTGGACCACAACGACAGTGTGGGGAGCGATAACCGGCTGTTTGGGCGACAGCTCATTCTCCATATCAATCGGCCCAGGCTACGTAGTTCCACTTTTTTTTGGACACTACGCCATTATTTTAGTAGACTGAAAGATTGCAACAACAATATATTGCCAAATATATGGACAACCTTAAATAAAATAAATTCAGAGATAGAATTATTTTGTAATATCATCGAGACACGGACGATGTAATACTCATCTAAACTGAAAAACATTATTTTCTTATTTCAGACAGTTTAAGATTAAACGGTCAGGTCGGTTGAATGGAAATCGGAAGGAAAACCTACGTCATTATCTCAACTAAAGATCTATTCCATTAAGTTATTGGTTGGTTTGTTGATTTGTTGAATTTTATAACACGGTAAATCTTGTTGGGTTATTTTATGCCGAATGCATTTGAATTTTTTAAAAAATCAATTTTTAAACATATTTTGGTAAGTTATTTTCTATTTTGTTCTGTGTCTAGTCGCAACTTTAGGCGGTAAGATGAAAGAAAGGAAATAAGTAAGGATTGAAGGAAGAGGGAAAGAAAAAGATAGGGAGAAGAAAAGACAAAGGGAGTAATGAAGTTATAAGGAACGAAAGAAAGAGGAAAGGAAAACGAAGGAATGATAGTAGAAGTAACGAAAGAAAGAGAAAAAGGAAGGAATAAAGAAAGAAGGAAGGATAGAAACGAGGAGAAAAGAAATAAGGGACGAATGAAGGAAGAGGAAGGAAAATCACATAGGCGTGAAATTATCAGTAAACAAGCGCCGTTGACTTCATGTCCACGCTAACCTGAGATATATATGCTCTATCCACGATACTGAGCACTATTTACTTATGAATAAAGCGCTCTATATTGTCGATATTAATATCAATATATACAAGGCGTTTAAAAAAAAGGATTTTGTACTTTTTGACACATCTTTTATTCTGAGAAAATTAACGTTCCATTCTTGGTAAAAGCAGCTTTAAAATCTATACTATTTGTCACACCTTGTATTCTGAAAAAAAAATAACGTTCCATTTATTGTTCATTTCCCTCTTGGTAAATACAGCTTCAATCTCGATACTTTTTATGACGCACCTTGTTCATGCTCTGTCCACGATATTGAGCACTATTTACTTATAAATAAAGCACTCTATATTATCGATATTAATATTAATATATATATATATGCACACACACACACACACACACACACACACATATATATATATATATATATATATATTTGCGTTTGCGTGTGTGTGGGTGTAGTGGGTTGTTAGAAAACATCTATGGAGAATATTTTCTCCTCGACCAGAAATGTAATCTACGTAGGAGCCATTTGGTTGACTCTGATGCTTCGGTAGGTAATTAAAGTGAGTGGATTAGCCACGTACCTTCTCACCTCTTCGCTTTCTTCTTTCCCGCCGTGTTCGAAACCACTGTCAACATGAATGGCGACGGGTCAGGTTGGGTGAGACTAATACCTTTTACAAGAGTATTGGCGAAAAAGTGACATTAGCAGACACAGCTAAACTTTCCGCTCGGATCACTGATTTCTTCTTCCGCGTCACTACTAACTGTTCCAATATGCGCCTTCTAAAAGCAATAGAGACTTATATAAACCATGAAAGAACGTAGACGTAGGAAAAAAGTTTGGAAAGAGATCAGGAGAGATAGTGACGGACGCAATCAGATAAGGAATGTATCTAAAAAAAAAAAAAAAAAGGAAGTAAGGATGGAATGAAAAAGATATAAAAGTGATAAGAAAAGAATGGTAGGAAGGGAAGGAAATGAAAGACTCTGAGAAGTAAATGAATGAGTGAAGAAAAAAGTGGGGGGGGAGGAAAAAAGAGGAAGGTAAAGGAATAAGGGTGAAGCAATAGAGACTTATATAAACTATGGAAGATGGTAGGCGTAAGAAAAAGAGAGATAGTAATGGACACAATCTGATAAATAAATTATCTAAAAAAAAAAAAGATGAATGTACCCACATTTATTCAATCGGTGTTGTAGTGGTTGGATCCTATTGATCAAATAAGTCATGAATAGCACATATGACGTCATCATATGAACTTTTCCGCCTAAACTCGTATACACCCCCCCCATATATATATATATATATATGATTTTTGTTCTGTTTTTCTTGTTTTTATTCTTTTTTCCAATGCTTCAAAGGACCAAACAAATAACGTTCACTAGCTCGGTCGGTAGAGCGTTCGGCTAGAAACCACAAGGTTCCTTGTTCGATACCGATTCTCGCCAACTCAGCGTATTAGTAGCACAGGGATCTGTGCGATAAAGTAAGGAGCTGACGGTAGGTATGGCGCTCCACCTCAGACGCTAAAATAATCTCCTTGGTCTAGCGCAAGTGAAAAGGGGATAGACTCCCTCGCTGATTTATATATACGATTTATATATATATATATATATATATATATGATAGATAGTTTAACCTATAGTATAGCATATAGTAAGATATTAACATATAGCCTTGTGCCATACTAGACTGTGATTAAGAAAAGGCGATCTCCGATCGAGGAATTTGGTTGCTGATTTTTCTCGTGATGTATTTCTTTATTCATAAGAATTCATTCAAAACTGCAGCTGAAAGAACAGCCAATTCTTGCTTTTCTCCAAATTTTAAAACAAAATAATAAATATAGTCTCGTTAATCTTATTTCCTGGGAATGAAAGAAATCCATGTAATGCACATTCTGTCTCTCCAAAAAAGTATATTCCCAAAATATACCTCCGTCTCGTATCCCGACGGCTAAATCTTATAGAAGTGACGGACATTCTCCGATTGCTATAGATAGATAACAGCTACTCGGCAATTCTTAGATTACGCTCAACTGCATCCTATTCTGGAGCTCTGACGAGTGTGGGGGAATATTCCTTCATTGCAATTACGCCAAGGTCCAATCTGACCCAGAGTTGGAGTATCTGTATGATTAATGTGCTTTAATATGTTTTATTGATGTTAATATCAATAATTTTTTTTGAGTAATAAATTTCAAGACTTAACTGATTTTAGTGAATATAAGAGTATCTGAAAGTCGCTCATACCTCTCAATACGAAGCAAAAATCTATCTAGTGGGAGCTCAAAACTAGGAAAACTCGTAATTTGTGACACTCGTAAGTCGAGAAACAGCTCTATTTTCCTCTGTGTGGCTTAGAAAGAATAAAGTAATTTAATTTTGCTTGTTTGGAGTATATTTATGAAGCCAGAATGTTCAATTATTAACGAGCAGATGTTTTGCGTCTTAATTGTTGTTACTTTATTTACTGCTACATAAGAAACCAAGGTGAACATCCGATAGCGTGGATTGGATTATCATTATATAGTTTTTACTAAGCGTAGCTTAGATGCGACACAGGGCCAGAAGTATGGGGGGCCTAACGAGAATCGAACTCACTGACAATGGTCAGCGAATCTAGCTTGCTTACCATTACACCATGTTATATATCGATTTACTAAGCGTAGCTTAGATGTGGCACAAGGCCAGAAGTAAGGGGCGCCAGTCAGAATTGAACTCACTAACAATGGTCTGCGAATCTACCTTGCTAACCATTGCACCACGTTATATAGTTATTTACGAAGCTTAACTTAGATGTGGCACAATGTCAGATTGCTAACTATTACACCACATTGTATAAGATGTAAGCGCGTGGTGTAATGGTTAAAGTCATAGGAAATGGACTCGTCGCCCCGAGTTCAAATCCTGGACGTGGTAATTGCATTTCACTTAGCACTAATACCCTTGGGAAAGGTATGAATTCTACTCTCCCTCCAGCTATGGGTAAATAGTAGGGCAGACTGGGCTATTTAACCTTGGTTAGGCAACCGGTCTAGGAGAAGGAAAACTCTGAATTCAAACCTGTTAAACTCCGCTTAAGAAATTGACCTTGTGTCACATCCTGCTCGTGCGGAGGGGTTGGTAAATATATATATATATAAGATGTAAGCAAATTCGTCACATCTATTTATTAACTTTTCCACAGCAGTAGTAGAGATTTCCGTTAGAAATTAACCAATGAGTTGGTCAGAAAGCATTGAAGATCGTTTGTAACTGTGCTCAAATAACTTGATCGTTGAACTTTCTGTCAGGAAGACCTATCTTTTGGATTAACACCAGAGGAACATTACAGACTTGACTAATCCTTTTTACAAGGTGACCTACAGACTTTGACTTAAACATATTACAAGAAACAATACAGACTTGTACTTATACATATTACAAGGCTGACAATAGACTTGGACATATATATTGAAGGTAAACCTACGGGGTAGGATCACCAACTAAATTCTGTGAACTACAACCGAAAAACTGAACGCAACAATTGCGACACTGATTCTAACAAATGTGCTATTTATTGAGCAAATAAATTTGTTTAAAAAGTGTTCATTTTAGATAGGAATATCTGATATCATATAAATGTAAATTGCTTACTACAGGCTGGGTTATAAAATTCTGACACATGAAAATAATTATCAGTCTTTTGGGTCATAAATCATAGTCCAAGTAAATGTATTTATATCGAAATGAATATTATTATTGAGCTATAACAATGAATTAAGCTTATACAAATTGAAACACTCTTAAATCAAGGCACCACAGTATACACATACAAAGCAAGTATATAATATCAATAGACAAATGTTATATATATATATATATATATTATATATATATATATATATATATATATATATATATATATATATATATATATATATATATATATCAATAGACAAATTGTTTTATATATATATATATATATATATATATATATAATATATATAGAAACCTACTCGAGTTTCAGGTTAAATCCACTGAATTAATCGGTACCTCGATTAATTCAGTGGATTTAACCCTGAAGATCCTTGTGGTGAAACTCGAGTAGGTTTCTATTGTATCCATTTCTTTAATAAATTTGCTCTACTTTGTATTGAGCACTTTGTATTTGTTTTATCGTGGACTTAACCCTGGATTTTGTGCACCTCCAACGATCGTGCCCATATTCACCGGTAAGCCACCTTTTATCTATCTATCTGTCTATCTCTCTCTCTCTCTCTCTCTCTCTATATATATATATATATATATATATATAATATATATGGAGAAAGGTCTGCTACCATTGGTTTCATGCTATCCAAACTTAAGCGAAGCAATTGTCGAATTTTTTCTTTGAAAATAATAAAAATATGTGTGTTTGTGTAAGTATATATATTTACCAACCCCTCCGCACGAGCAGGATGCGACACAAAGTCAATTTCTTAAGCGGAGTTTAACAGGTTTGAATTCAGAGTTTTCCTTCTCCTAGACTGGTTACCTAGCCATGGTTAAAGAGCCAGTCTTCCCTGCTATTTACCCATAGCTGGAGGAAGAATTGGATTCATACTTTTTCCAAGGGTATTAGCGCCATATGAAAAGCCAACAGCTTCGCCCAGGAATTGAACTCGGGTAGACGAGTCCATTTCCCACGACTCTAACCATTAGACCACGCGCCTCCATGTTTGTGTAAGTATAGGCGCGTCTTACTTGTTTTTTTACGTGTGTTATGTATAATGGCGATTTCGCCTGTTTTGTTCATACGTGTGCCTATGTTGGCATGCACGCGCACATAAACGCACGTAAAATGCGCGACGTCACGCTCACACCTACGTGTTTATGTGCGTATGAATTACTTTCCTTACAACTACATCTTCAAGTGATAGTACCACACACACACACACAAAACACACACACACACACACACACACACACATATATAATATATATAATATATATATATATATATATATATATCCGATCTCACTGAGAAGTTAAAGTGACAATTCCTCCGAGCAGTATTTGTATCAGAGCTACTGTATGGCTGCACTACTTGGATCCTAACGAGGCGCCT
The DNA here is from genome assembly GCA_023376005.1 of Doryteuthis pealeii. Lineage (NCBI taxonomy): Eukaryota > Metazoa > Mollusca > Cephalopoda > Myopsida > Loliginidae > Doryteuthis > Doryteuthis pealeii. The sequence continues at coordinate 42,060,818 of CM042152.1, read as the reverse complement.
CGAGAATAAGCTAGATGGGAGCTGCTCAAGAATGCTGTTAGCGATCTTAAACAAATCGTGGAAACAACACCCCACAAGGAAGCAGCTCTACGGCCTCCTTATCTCACAAACCATCCGAGTGAGACGAACAGGACATGCTGGACACTGCTGGAGAAGCAAGGACAAACTCGTCACCGACGTTTGCCAGTGGAAACCAACACATGAGCACGGTAGCGCAGGCTGTCCGGCTAAGGAGTTGATCAGCTCTGCGCGGATACTGGATGTCGCGCAGAGGACCTCCTGGTGGCAATGAATGGGAGTGATAGGGACGGTTGTCGAGATAATTGTCATGGATATCCGTGCTACCAGCGTGACATGATGATGATGATGATGATGATGATGATGATGTTACGTACGGATTTGTACCACACAGAACAAATATACCGACTTGAATGCTAATAATCTATAACATTCCAACAATCCATTTTCTTCTGTTTCTGAATCAATACTTGAGTCGGCGCCGTCTCTACGTCTTTAATTGTGTTCTTCATCGATCTGATTGTTGGTGCTTTGCCTTTTGTTTCTCTGATCCTCCCCCTCCTCGCTCTCCTCCTCCTCATCCTCTCTTACTCGCCCCCCCTTCCCTACTGCTGCAGCATCTCCACAGTATCCTGTACTCCAATTCACTAATCATTAGAGCGAATAAAGTTGTGACGTGTTTGTTGGTTTAATAAATCCTATCCGCAATAATCTAGACGTCTGCATAAACAGTTGGCTGTCATTTACTTAGCTGAATCTAGTCTGGCATAAGGTCATATATATGGTGCACCCACTGAAAGTAGAACACATTAACAAACGGAATGCTAGCATAACTAGCTAACTGTTATACCACGTTCCGTTACTCCGAGTTCCACGTATTACGAAGGGTGGATTGACTTTCATATTTGTTGAGAAATTGGCATTTAAAAGCAGATTTGGTTTATTATCTGAAGAAAGATCTTTATTTACGCTTTGAAATCTTCGGAGAAAATTTCATAAGATGAACCATTTAAGAAGACTGTAGAAAGTCTGACAAGATGTAGAGGACACAAAAAAAAAAAAACTAAAAAAAAAAAAAAAAACTATAAAAAGAAGTTTCAAAACTAATAGACACGAAATATTAATTGAATCGGGTGTTTGTGCAGTTATTCAATGGAATTGATGAAGGAGC
>CM042152.1:42052129-42057129 GCA_023376005.1 Doryteuthis pealeii | reverse complement strand
ATGTACGTTTTAACATAACCTTGTATTCTGAAAGAAAGAACGGTACATTTTGTTCATTCCTATCTTGGTAAATACAGCTTCAAACACGATACTTTTTTGACATACCTTTTATATATTCTCTTACGAGTCTTCAGAAAAAAATCGTAAAAGAATGCTGAATTTCTGATACAAGGACAAAACAAAACGAATAAATAAAGAAAAAAAAATGGAGTTTAAAAATTCTGTTTCAGTTACTGTGGTCCAGATGAGGGTAATCTGCTTACTAAGACCAGTTCTTGCCTTAGGCTTTGGCAATGACTAACCCACAAAAGTTGATATGCCATCAAACAAAGAACACAATCAGAAACGTTAAAGGAGAATAATATCTATCATATCTTTAGAAATAGATAAAAAAAAAATCTTACATAGAAATATGTTTAAAAACTGAAAGAAAAGACAATAGGAAGGAAAGAGGGAATATTGAAAGTGGAGGGAAAAAAAGAATGTGATAAAAACAAGGACATAAAGTATAAATCATGGAAAGGCCAGACGAAATAGAGAAACACAGGTGTAAGAAAATTGACATTTACGGTAATAAAAAGACAAATGTTCCCCAAACGAAGTGACAAAAAGAGTTATTTCTTGTTCATTAATGATCGCAACAAAAAAAAATTGTCGCCTATCGGAAAAAAAAAAAAATAAAGAAAAAGAAAATTCTGCTAGGAAATTAATGATCAGCAAAAGGGCGAATAAAAAGGTATAATTTACTGTAGAAAGAAACGAATATATATTCAGAAAAAAATTATCAAGTATGATGGAAATCAGGAAGCACACACGTTTTCAATAGATCATCGTCACAGAGAGATATTCCTTCACACTGTTTCGGTTTCTTTGTGTAATGACATTATCAAGAGTCGTGGGTTGTTTAATGCCAAGGCCATCCTACAACGGATATATATATATTTACCAACCCCTCCGCACGAGTAGGATGTGACACATGGTCAATTTTTTAAGCGGAGTTTAACAGGTTTGAATTCAGAGTTTCCCTTCTCCTAGACCGGTTGCCAAACCAAGGTTAAAGAGCCCAGTCTGCCCTACTATTTACCCATAGCTGGAGGGAGAGTAGGATTCATACCTTTCCCAAGGGTATTAGCGCTAAGTGAAATGCAATTACCACGTCCATAATTTGAACTCGGGGCGACGAGTCCATTTCCCATGACTTTAACCATCACACCACGCGCTTCCTACAACGGATATATGAGTTGAGTTAATACAATTCTAAGTGAAAATAATTTGTAAGTTGCTGGTTCAATCCTGTCCCAGGACGATAATAAAATATAAAACACTACGCTCTCCTTGTCAGAAAGGAGAGATGTGTTAAAACGTTCGTTACTCTACCCTCTCCTTGGAATGGACTGATGACGTGTCACTTTTCGTTACGTCTCGCACTCATTTCCAATTGGAGAGTTTACGTCTGAACATCACTTACGGATACGGCTCTTACTCTATTGAAGGGATATATAGGTTTATAGAGAAATATTCAATATACTTATGTCTGTACCGGAGAGGGAGGAATCCCAATTGTTGCAGCTGTGAAGTTGTTGGCAGTTATGTGATGTCATGGAGTCTGGAATCAACTTGGGGTCGGAGGGACATCTTGCCTTGTGCCATTAAGAGTTTTTAGTAATAACAAAATGGCCACTTCTTTTTTTCTCATGAGTATATTTTATTTCTCCAAAGTTACAACTGTCGAGAGCAAGACATTCAATTTCTCACCCCGATCACGTATTCTATCAGATTCAATTTTCACTCTGACCTCTCACTCCTACTTTTTCCCCTTCGCCACGTACCATTCGCTCATCCAACCAAAACACGCCATCTCATCACTTAAACTGTTCCATTATATTCCACACATCATCATTAAAACTTTTACGTTCTAATAAGGCAACTCAGATCACCCTTACAGTTCCACGTCTACCATTATGTAACACATAGAATACTTAAAATAGCTTAACACTTGTAATTATTTAATTCTTGTTGAGTATTCAATTTCTTTATCAAATTCAATTCTTAAACACATTTTTAATACTCGTATTCGATCGCACCGTGTGCCAAAAAAAAAAAAAGAAAAAAAAAAAAAAACTCGGAAGAAACGACTACATGAATATTTGAATATGAACGTGAAACGAAAGTGATACTCTAACCTCTTTGCATGAAATAACCCTACGCTAGTTGCCGTGCCGTTAAATTCAATCTACCCTACTAAACCATTGTCTGTGCTAGGAGATATCTCGTTTTAATTAATTCTCGCTCTTTAATTTTAATTTGTAATGCCTCGGCTGCTTTCCCTATCGGAGCGTCGCAGCTGACATTTGGTGATGAACTGACCTATTCAATTCAGTAACCCCAAATACCATTAATACTTGAAGAAGGCAGGAATGTGCGACAGCCGAAACAGTGCGCTTATAACAGCCGAGAATAAGACACTAGACCACATGAATCAGCCTACCATAAAGATACACTGCTTCTGGATAATTCTGTACGAAATAACGTGTGTAAGTTTACACAGCCATCCGTATGTGTGAGCGAATGAGTAGATACGAGGTGCGTACGACTGAGGTCATTTCGAGTAAACAATCAAATCGGCGGATTTGTACCAGGCTCGGCCATTGGTAATAAAATACGGCCGACAGATGTCTGTGCCGTCTATGTATATCCAGAAATATATTTATAGAGATCTCGTCTCCGACGTCCTCGCCATTTGTGAGCGATAGCAGCATAAATAGATTTAAAGGGGAGATAAGCCATGGAATCGAATAATGGAAAGAAATAGCCAACTGAAAAACATACCAGTGTATGATAGAATAGATGATCATTAGTAATGGTTGGTGTCCTAAATGATATCATCAGAGTAGAAAATCATTAGTGCTCGTAGTAGTCTATGGTATCATTAGAACTACTAGCAGAAATATGCGCCCTCCGCCGGGTTTAAATAGTTAATTTTTTTTAACATAAGATATTCTATTAAGTTAGAAATTGTTGGCATTCTTCCCTATGCTAAAAACGACAGTGGGTATTTGCCTCATACCCCACTTGTATGGGCTGGGCACAAGGCCTCGTTTTAACGTGGGCCCACCCACAAGCCGAAGCTCATGGGTGGGAAATAATAAAAATTGCGTCGATCCCTTCGGCATTCCCCCTCAAGGGGGGCACCCCAGGCGCTGAGCAATAAACCCAGCCCTGGCCCTTTAAGTCAAGGGGGCAGGTATTGCCTGGGTGGGAAAGCCCCCGGGGATCGACGCTATTAATTCAAACACACCGATCCAGTGGCCGAAGCACACCGGACCTCCGACCCGAAGGAACGATAATGTAGTTGGAACGATAGTGTAGTATCCAATTTTTTTTTAGCTGCACGAGTGGCTGAAAAGCCCACATTTTTGAAAGGCAATCTCTGGTGCAATGACTGATATGCAGTAATGTTTGCTGGAGCTTTTTTTTGTCTCTCCTTCCTTCTGACTCTTTTTACTGTGGCGGCTATTGTCCTCTCTGTTTCACTCCTTTTCTTGTCCTGTTTGACAAGGAGACGCCAGGTCACTCTGCTTTCTGCACCGGCCTCTTCTGTGTTGGTGTTGATGTGGCATGTCTTTATATCTTTCTTTCTGACGTCTTTGTAGCGTTGTCGTGGTCTCCCCTTATAAATACTAGCAAAATTAAATAAGAACACATAATACACTTATTCTAATATCATTTTAATTTATTTCTATATAAAATTTCATAGGATTGCTTTTAATACGCTAGACATTAAAAACATAATATCAGAACTCATAAACACAGAGCAATTATTAATGAAACCCGATTTTGTTAAAACCAGTATGCATAATCTCCACATAATTTACTATGTAAAACTGTATTTAATAGTGATATATCACACATAGCAGGATGTTTAAGGCATTGGCTAGTTTGAGTCAAATCTATCTTTAATAAAACATCGCTAGTAAATAAAATTAAATAATGATTAAATGGTGAATTTTGACGTTGGTTTAGACGTAGTTTCGGTTACAGACACATAATCTCCATTATAACGAATGTTTTTAATCATTAGTAAGAAAGAAGTAAAATTAATCCATCTCCCTTTACGTTTGGTTAAGCAACTGGTCATTATCATCCTCATGTCACTCTGACAGCATATATTCTCATGACTCTCTCTCTCTCTCTCTCTCTCTCTCTCTCTCTCTCTCTCTGTCTCAATCAGTCATCTTAAGATATCCAGTATCCACACGAAACTGATACGCGTTCTTATACACTCTTGATAGTCTTTCTAGTTTAATATAATATTCTATTACATCAAAACTTAAACATATGCGTCCTTAGGGCGCATATACCTACTAGTATATATAATCAGAATAACATTATATGTATTTAGTCATATTGGAATGATACGAGCCTATGTTTACGCCCTTTCTTTGTATATGCTAATTTGAATCAACCTCTTTCACTCACAACTATATCGAACATGAATTGACCTTTAGAAAATTATTTATTAGCATATTGACTTTTAGGAAAATGCCTGGATCTATGTTAATTGGATTCGATGGAAAATGTACACAACTAAAATGAAATGTCAACATGAAAAAATAGATGCAAAAATTACAGATTCTAAGAGAGCATATAATGCATTTAAATGATTTAAAAAGGAACGTATTGATGTTTTAAAAAAAAAGGATTAAAAAGTAGTAAAAATAAATGGGAAGATATTAGATGTCGTCCCTGGCAAGTATCTTTGGTGCCCTCATGTTCACACACGTACAGGCAAACACACACACACACGCAAAAACACACACACACACATAAACACACACACACACACACACACACATATATTATATATATATATATATATATATATATATGTGTATATACTTCATATATTATATTGGAATTTATATGACCCTGAGTAGCATGCAGTAGTGCATTCGTCAGGAACATATATATATATATATATATATATATATATATATATA
>CM042152.1:42014629-42047129 GCA_023376005.1 Doryteuthis pealeii | reverse complement strand
TATGTATAATATATATATATATTATATATATATATATATATATATATATATATATATGAGTGTGGAGGGAGGAAAGAGAGTAATGTCTGGCACAAATTTCTGATTAGCACGCACTCCTCGCAGACTAATGATAGTCTAATGTGTTTCCAACTGATTATCAAAGTGTTTTAACAAATTGCAAAACTAATCAGGCCTTCTCTCAGTCAGTCTCTTATTGTCTAGTCAATAGGCCCGTCTCCCTGTTATTAGGCCTACTCTGTTATTTTATCAATATCTCTACTAGTCACTGGAAAGTCTACTAGACACTACCTCAAATGTCTTCGGTCTCTCAGTACAGGGGTTTGTCAATATTTGACATGAGGATACTTCTCCTTGGAAGTAAACCCTGACCAAATATTCCAATAATTACAACTACTTACAGGAACTGCCTATATATCACAGTCTGATAATCGAATTATTAATACGTTTGTTATGTTTACTTAACAGCATAATAGTTCAATATGTAAGTAAGTAAAGTCGTCGGGGCGGCCTAATGTCGGTATCAGCTAATCAGCGAGGGAGTCTATCCCCTTTTCACTAGCGCTAGACCAAGGAGATTATTTTAGCATCTGAGGTGGAGCGCCACACCTACCATCAGCTCCTTACTTTACCGCACAGATCCCTGTGCTACTCATACGCTGAGTCGTCGAGGACCGGTATCGAACTAGGAACCTTGTGGTTTCTAGCCGATCGCTCTACCGACTGAGCTAACCCGGCCCTTGATTTAACTCACTCTTTTTCTCCTTTCCTTTTTTTCTCCTTTTCATTATGTTCTATTGAAACAGATTAGTGTTATCACTTCCGCGGGCGCATTCGTCGTTCTCTCTTTCTCATACTCTCTTTCTTTATTTCTTACTTACTTTCTCGTATTTTTCTGTGTAGCAGGTCATTTTCGTTTCCTTTCTTTGTAATAAAAACGGAATGCTCCATTATTTAGCTGAGGTGACAACACTCAAGAAATAAGAATTCGGCGGATAAGATACACCGGATAATCATAATTTCCATTTTTGCATTTCATCTTGGACTATTTAATCAGTAGGTGTTGCAAGATGATAACGGTCGGATGATTAAGGACCAAGAAAATTATAATTATGAAAATTAACGTAAATTCAGAAGACTTACCCTAGCCAGACGTCGCCAAGTATAAAATGGTCCTTTCATTATGGCTAAATGAGAAGCCCGAAATCTTATCCCCTCGGCCACTGACAGCTGTAGCGGGACTGGTGTTTTTAAACTATTAAGTACATAGGTTTGTTTATGTATTTTACGGTTACAGAGATATCAAATTTCCGGGGAAGTGATCATTGCTTATATGCTTAGTAGAGAGAGTTAATTTAAATTGCCAGTTAGAGAGCTCATACAAAATTTATATATATATATATATATATATATATATATATATATAATATATTGGGAGGATATGTGCTTAATTGAAGCCATACTTAATTTTGAAAATTAATTAGTTAATAAATAATGAATGTAGGCGGGCATATATGTTCAAATTTAAGGCTAAACAAATCGAGAAAATGTCAATCCTCGATTTGTTTGAACATATATGCCCGCCTAAATTCATTAATTATTAACTAATTAATTTTCAAAATTAGGTATGACTTCAATTAAGCACATATCCTCCAAAATTGTCGTCTTAAAGCCATAGAAAAATAAATAAATAAACACATTTGTTTGTTTACTTAACCTCATATATATATATATATATATATATATATATATATATATATATATATATATATATATATTATATATATATGGTGTATTGAATATATTTATTCCAGTAAATAACTGATGTGCACGAAAGACGATGCAAGACTTTTTAATGACAATTAATATTTGAAAAGGAAGGCTTAAAATAGGACTGTATCTACCTATTATCTTTTTCCCCCCTGCTATTTCTTTCTTCATCTTTACTTTGATCTTCGTTTATTGTTGACTTTTTTTAACGACTTTTCTTTTTCTTTTTCTTTTTCTGCCTGTCTCACCAGCATTTCCACTTTCACATAATAGACGGAGTTGCTATTCACTAGTCGGTGGATGGACAGTCATTTTCAGCTGTCCCTGACGATTACGTATGAGTCTGGCACCGTGAATAGCCGAATGGAAGAATGAAAAGTCATTTGTGAACAATTTGCCTGAGAATTATGGGCCATGACGCAGTTCACATACTGATATATACGGCATTTTTTTTTTGTCTTAGATTTATTTTTAGAACACTAGAAAGACTACCAAATGTACGGAGACTGTAATTAAATAATTATAACTATCTGGCGAGAAAAATTATACATACATACATTCACCCACACACACACCCAAACACAAACACACACACACACACGCACACACACGCACACATATATATATATGTATATATATATATATATAAATATTAATATATACTTTATTCAACAATGCTTCTAAAAAATAAACAAACATCCAAAAATCTTATTTCCTTCGCCGAAGAGCATAAGGCTCCGTGTTTGTTTGTTATTGTTCACTCAGTGCCCCCTTGCCTCATATGGTAGAGACGTCTCAGTATCATTGACAGGTTAATTTCGCAGGAATTTCTCTGTGCGTTCGTGGCCGAAACAGTATAGTTTCTGACTATCCTGCTGAAGTCCCGGTTTCGATTTCTGTCGGAGGGAAATCGTTAATATATATCGCTGATAAGACTTAATAAAGTTGAAACAGTCTGTACGATATTCTACACACCGAGTAATTCTTTGCGAAATTCACTTGTCCTTATTATCGAATTTATGCGATATGCACATTGTAATTGCCTTCAAGCAAAAATATAAATATTAATGTATATATATATATATATATATATATATATATATATATATAAAAGTTCAGAGTAAGGAAATGAATCCGACGGTATAAGTATAGTAAAAGATAAAAGGATATGAAAACACACAATGCTGTTAAAATGAAAATATTTTATATCATATTCATAGCTATTATTGAACAATATTTCGATAATTCAAATTATTTTCAGCTTCTCTTTCCTGGGAGTTGGATCGGTAGGTGCGGCCGTGTGAGTGTTCGACAAGAAGCTGTAATTTAACACGCTGCAACTTTTTTTCTTTTGAGTTGGTCGAAGAAGCAAATCTACTCTACGAAATCAACGACTTTGGAAGAACTTGAAGGATGAATACGAGAATTTATTTCTGCCATTCGACAAAAGTTCCTGGAAAGATCAGTTGATGCGATTCCCGTTGGAGCAGAAAGTGAATGCTGGTGCCCATATATAATTTTAAAGTGCGTGGTGTAATGGTTAAAGTCATGGGAAATGGACTCATCGCGAGTTCAAATCCTGGATGTAGTAATTGCATTTCACTTAGCGCTAATAACCTTGGGAAAGGTTTGAATCCTACTCTCCCTCCAGCTATGGATAAATAGTAGGGCAAACTGGGCTCTTTAACCTTGGTTAGGCAACCGGTCTAGGAGAAGGAAAACTCTGAATTCAAACCTGATGAACTCCGTTTAAGAAATTGACCTTGTGTCACATCCTGCTCGTGCGGAAGGGTTGTTAAATATATATAGAATTTTAAATAAAACTATGTGTGTTCTTCTCATAATCATTTTTTTTTTGTAAAAATAAGGATTCAGTAATTTTAAAATAGAGAAGGAAGTTACTTTCCAATTATATAAATATATAAATTGTATAAATGTGTAAAGTAAAATAAATAAAGTCGTCAGGACGGTCTACTGTCGGTATAAGCGAGACAGCGAGTGAGTCTATCCCCTTTTACTAGCACTAGACCAATGGCGTTATTTTAGCGTCTGAGATTGAGCACTACAACTACCACCACTTCCTCACTTTACCACACAGATCCCTGAACTAAACCGGCCCCATATATTCAAATACATTTAATTAAGAATAATGGAATCCTTCTGGTCCTAAAGTTTTTTTTTTCTTTTTCCTTTCAAGTTTTCTAATAATGTTGAAGTTATTATCGTTAAACTTTAGTGAAAGGGATTTAGAGTAAGTTTTGTAATAACGTATAGTTAGAGACATCTAATCAGTTTCAAGATGTGTTGTATATGGGTTGACATGCCATAAAAACCAACCAACCAAATTTAAGCTATGCTGATTTTTTTCAGGTGTGCCTCAAATAATATAAAAGTTATTGAGCTTGGTTCACAGACCATTCCTAATGAGTTGAATTCTCTCTGGATGCCCTATATTCCTGGCCTTGTGTCAGACTTAGTTAAGCTTACCAAATAACAACTTGTTTCTTACCAATTTAGACTCATGGCCATGAAAGACACAGAAGTTGAAATGTTGAAAGGCTTTGATGAGTTTATCCGACCGAATTTTTATTTGCAAAACAAATTCTTTCGGTTCTTTTCAGAATTATTATCAAAGCTGTTTATTCTGCGTCTAATCTATCATTTAGACGGTTTATTGATTTGATTAAACTATTGTTATGTCTTTACCACTAGGTTGACGCTAAATAACGCGGCGGTTTATCTTTTAAATGTAACTTATATATATACATATATATACATAGGTATACATATACGTATATATGTACTGGCAAATCTCATCAATGAACCAATAGAGGGCAGGTATAGTATGTTAATATATATATATATATATATATATATATATATAATATATCAGTCATCCTCAGAAACGTGTTTCGAAGTTTACTTCTCATCAGTGCGGCTTGACATTTTAAGAGCTACCTCTAGCCGGGATCGAAACCCGACAAAATTTTTCGTCTACCAAGTTCCTTACCCTTGCGGCCATCAGCGAGCCGTTAGTCTAGGTGAACAATTAATTGCTACATACTTTACGGCGGTATGTTTTTACAATCACCAGAGAACTCTAATCTGTAAACACACACACACACACACACACACACACACACACATATATATATATATATATATATATATATATATAATATATATATATATATATATATATATATATATATATATATATATGACGAACAAGCATGTCGATTTGATTTTCAATACTGCCTACACTTTCCTGTATGTATTCTTTTCCCAGCCTCCTATCTATCAATCTATCTATCATATTTTATTTATATCGATCTATCTAATGCGTTCGTTATCTATCCCATTATTCATCTATCTAGCTATCTCATTTCCTTTGTGAGGTCATGTACGTACATACTTATTTATTTATTCTATCTACTCTGAACTTCTTTTATTTAAGCAGACATAAACAAATATATATATTTTTATTGACAGTGTTCATATATCTTACAGCCATTTCGTCTGACAATATTTCCTCGTCTCTGGACCAACTGTAAAGTATATTTAAATGGAACTGCAATACAACACAAAATGGTTGACAAAAAACTCTTACACACTAAGTGAACACACCTGCACAGACACACACATAAAGAGATGCATCAACTGGCAGAAAATATTTGGTTACAGACAGAAAAACACACAATTCTCCATTATAATAAGATTATTAAATTCATCCCAATTTCGGGAATACTTGTTTTTTCAAATTTTCTTATATATATATATATATATATATATATATATATATATATATATATATATGGTGTATTGAATATATTTATTCCAGTAAAGAACTGATGTGCACGAAAGACGATGCAAGACTTTTTAATGACAATATATTTCGAAAAAGGAAGGCTTTAAAATAGGACTGTATCTACCTATTATCTTTCCCCTGCTATTTCTTCTTCATCTTTACTTTGATCTTCGTTTATTGTTGACTTATTTTAAACGACTTCTTTTTCTTTTTCTGCCTGTCTCACCAGCATTTCCACTTCACATAATACGGAGTTGCTATCACCAGTCGTGGATGGACAGTCATTTTCAGCTGTCCCTGACGATTACGTAGTCTCTGGCACCGTGAATAGCCGAATGGAAGAATGAAAAGTCATTTGTGAACAATTTGCCTGAGAATTATGGGCCATGACGCAGTTCACATACTGATATATACGGCATTTTTTTTTGTCTTAGATTTATTTTAGAACACTAGAAAAGACTACCAAATGTACGGAGACTGTAATTAAATAATTATAACTATCTGTCGAGAAAATGTACACCCACACCCCACACACACACACACACACACACACACACACACACACACACACACACAACATATATATATATATATATATAATATATTTATGAGATAGTGTCTTACCGGTGTGGTACGGGTACGATCGTTTGGGAGCGCACAGGATCCAGGGGTTTAAGACCGTGAACAAAAACAAATACAAAGTGCTCATTAAAATGTTAGAGCAAAATTTTATTTAAGAAATGGATATAAAGTAACCTACTCGAGTTTCATCATCTGAATCGTCAGGTTACATCCACTGAATTAATCGAGTTTTCGATTAATATCAGTTGATTACACGTATGTCTATTGGAACGGGTCTTATCGTTACACATAGACGCTTGTTTAAACAATGATATTAATCGAAAACTCGATTAATTCAGCGGATGTAACCCTGACGATTCAGATGATGAAACTCGAGTAGGTTACTTTATATCCATTTCTTAAATATATATATATATATATATATATATATGTATAAGTTAAGAGTAAGGAACTTAATCCGACAGTATAAGTATAGATAAAAGGATATGAAAACACACAATGCTGTTAAAATGAAAATATTTTATATCATATTCATAGCTATTATTGAACAATATTTCGATAATTCAAATTATTTTCAGCTTCTCTTTCCTGGGAGTTGGATCGGTAGGTGTGGCCGTATGAGTGTTCGACAAGAAGCTGTAATTTAACACCCTGCAACTTTTTTTTTTGAGTTGATCGAAGAAGCAAATCTACTCTACGAAATCAACGACTTTGGAAGAACTTGAAGGATGAATACGAGAATTTATTTCTGCCATTCGACAAAAGTTCCTGGGAAGATCAGTTGATGCGATTCCCGTTGGAGAAGAAAGTGAATGCTGGTGCCCATATATAATTTTAAAGTGTGTGGTGTAATGGTTAAAGTCATGGGAAATGGACTCATCGCGAGTTCAAATCCTGGATATGGTAATTGCATATTACTTAGCGCTAATATCCTTGGAAAAGGTTTGAATCCTACTCTCCCTCCAGCTATGGATAAATAGTAGGGCAAACTGGGCTCTTTAACCTTGGTTAGGCAACCGGTCTAGGAGAAGGAAAACTCTGAATTCAAACCTGATGAACTCCGTTTAAGAAATTGACCTTGCGTCACATCCTGCTCGTGCGGAAGGGTTGTTAAATATATATAGAATTTTAAATAAAACTCCATGTATATGTGTTCTTCTCATAATCATTTTTTTTTGTAAAAATAAGGATTCAGAAATTTTAAAATAGAGAAGGAAGATACTTTCCAATTATATAAACTAGCAAATATATGCACCCTCCGGGTGCAAATATTTAAGTTTTAATATAATAAAATATCATATTAAATTAGAAAGACTAATGAAACTGAATAAAAATCCAGATAAAAAGATTTGGAACAGAGGGGGTATGATTGAAAAATAGAACAACTTTGACACTAACTCTTCCACCATTCCATCGTCTTTCTTTGGTAAATTTTCCTAATTTAACTATTTAGTTAAAATAGGAAGTAAAGAATAAAATTACAGTTATTTCTTATTGTTAATGGATTTCTTTTAAGATTTATTGAAGATATCTTTGCTCATATTCAAAAAGATAATACCAAACAATTAGAAATCAAGAATATTAAGCACTTATTTATTAAAATCAAATGTTTAAGATCAATATGCAAATTAGCTTTCCATTCCACTGTAAACTGCTATTTTGTTGTATATATAAAAATACAATTGCATGTTATTAGTATGTAGATATGGTCAACAGTCTTAATGATGTAAAACAATTTTGTTAATAATTGAGGTTTAAATAAAAATAAAATCATGGAGAATGTGATGTAAATAACAAAGGGAATTGTAACTTGTATAGTAATATAGTTTCGGTTACAGACAGAAAAACACACAATCTCCATTATAATAAGATATATACATTGTGTAAAGTAAATTAAATAAAGTCGTCAGGGCGGTCTACTGTCGGTATAAGCGATACAGCGAGTGAGTCTATACCCTTTTACTAGCGCTAGACCAATGGCGTTATTTTAGCGTCTGAGATTGAGCGCTCCAAATACCACCACTTCCTCACTTTACCACACAGATCCCTGAACTAAACCGGCCCCATATATTCAAATATATTTAATTAAGAATAATGGAATCCTTCTGGTCCTAAAGTTTTTTTTTTCTTTTTCCTTTCAAGTTTTCTAATAATGTTGAAGTTATTATCGTTAAACTTTAGTGAAAGGGATTTAGAGTAAGTTTTGTAATAACGTATAGTTAGAGACATCTAATCAGTTTCAAGATGTGTTGTATATGGGTTGACATGCCATAAAAACCAACCAACCAACCAACCAACCAAATTTAAGCTATGCTGATTTTTTTCAGGTGTGCCTCAAATAGTATAAAAGTTATTGAGCTTCGTTCACAGACCATTCCTAATGAGTTGAATTCTCTCTGGATGCCCTATATTCCTAGCCTTGTGTCAGACTTAGTTAAACTTACCAAATAACAACTTGTTTCTTACCAATTTAGACTCATGGCCATGAAAGACACAGAAGTTGAAATATTGAAAGGCTTTGATGAGTTTATCCGACCGAATTTTTATTTGCAAAACAAATTCTTTCGGTTCTTTTCAGAATTATTATCAAAGCTGTTTATTCTGCATCTAATCTATCATTTAGACGGTTTATGATTTGATTAAACTATTGTTATGTCTTTACACTAGGTTGACGCTAAATAACGCGGCGGTTTATCTTTTAAATGTAATTATATATATACATATAATATACATAGGTATACATATACGTATATATGTACTGGCAATCTCATCAATGAACCAATAGAGGGCAGGTATAGTCTGTTGATATATATATATATATATATATATATATATATATATATATCAGACATCTCAGAAACGTGTTTCGAAGTTTACTTCTCATCAGTGCGGCTTGACATTTTAAGAGCTAACTCTAGCCGGGATCGAAACCGACAAATTTTCGTCTACCAAGTTCCTTACCCTTGCGGCCATCAGCGAGCCGTTAGTCTAGGCTGAACAATTAATTGCTACATACTTTACGGCGGTATGTTTTTACAATCACCAGAGAACTCTAATCTGTAAAACACACACACACACACACACCACACACACACAACATATATATATATATATATATATATATATATATATATGACGAACAAGCATGTCGATTTGATTTTCAATACTGCCTACACTTTCCTGTATTATTCTTTTCCCAGCCTCCTATCTATCAATCTATCTATCATATTTTATTTATATCGATCTATCTAATGCGTTCGTTATCTATCCCATTATTTATCTATCTAGCTATCTCATTTCCTTTGTGAGGTCATGTACGTACATACTTATTTATTTATTCTATCTACTCTGAACTTCTTTTATTTAAGCAGACATAAACAAATATATATATATTTTATTGACAGTGTTCATATATCTTACAGCCATTTCGTCTGACAATATTTCCTCGTCTCTGGACCAACTGTAAAATATATTTTAATGGAACTGCAATACAAACAAAAATGGTTGACAAAAAACTCTTACACACTAAGTGAACACACCTGCACAGACACACACATAAAGAGATGCATCAACTGGCAGAAAATAGCAACATTGACAGACAGAAACACGCTTTGCACCTTTACGTAAAGAATGAGCAAGCATATGCACACAAGTATGGAGGTGCCCAGTGTAATTGTTAGAGTCATGGAAAATGGACTCACCGACGAAGGTTCAAATACTGGATGAAGCTGTTTGAATTTCACATAGGGCTAATACTTTTGTGAAAGGTATGAATCCAACTATTCTCTCACCAGTATGTATAAATAGTAGGGGGACTGGGTTCTTTAACCTTGGTTTGGCAACCAGACTAGGAGAAAGAGCACACTGTATGAAGAGGGGAAAATACTGGTTTTGTAAAAGAAGAGAAAGAAAACGAACAAATATTTTCTCTATTTTAGTTTTCTTGGTCATTATCTAGCTAGCTATCCGATTAGATTAAGCTCACTTATCGAGTTCTGGTCGAAATAAATTTATAATAGCCAAACGACGGTTTGATAAGTTTTTCTTTCTTATTGAAAGGAATATATATATATATATATGAAGTAAAGATTAGAGGGAGAAATGAGGACAAAAGAACAAAACCCAGACAAGTATATGTAGGAGATATATTTCGCCGTGCTATGAGCTCGGCTTCCTCAATCGTTTAATCCTTAAAGCTCAAGGCATGGCGAAATATATCTCCTATATATACTTGTCTCGGTGTTTTTTCTTTGTCCACATTTCTCCCTCTAATCTTTACTTCATTCTGTCGGATTTAACCCAATCCTCCTATCCTCACACACACACACACACACACACACATATATATATATATATATATATATATATTTATATGTGTGTGTGTGTGCGCGCGTTTGTGTGTGCGCGCGTTTGTGTGTGTGTGTATTTGTGTGTGTGTTCGCGCGCGTGTGTGTACTTGTGTGCGTGAGTGTGTATGCTTAAATGAGTAAAAAAAACACATACATAGATATATCAATGCATACATACATGCACACATAAACATACACACCTGTACAGTCGTGTATATACGTATTTATTTATTCATTCCATCGATCGTTCATTTCTTTTATTTAAGCAGACATAAACAAATATATATATTTTTATTGACAGTGTTCATATATCTTACAGCCATTTCGTCTGACAGTATTCCTTCGTTTCTGGACTAACTGTAAATTATATTTTAATGGAACTGCAATACAAACAAATAATGATTGACAAAAGCACTCACTCACACACACACACACACACACACACACACACACACACATATATATATATATATATATATATATATATATATATATATAATATATACACGCAAACAAACAAACCCATAAACAGACAGATAATTGACAGATAGACAGAATAAAATTGCAAGCATATACATACAAGCTACGTATGTATCATATAATGTTCAGGGTAGATTATTCGTAAACCAAATATGATAGAATATTGATCAGCTCAAAAGATTACATAGAAAGTGACACGACATTTATAGACTGTGTTAAAAATAAAAGAATAATGGCAGTTCGATGTTGGTTCAACATTAGGATTTTCGCTACCCACTCACTTTTCCTTTACTCCACCATCTTCTTGTTTCATTTTAATCATTTAAAGCTACAAGTAAAACCCTGACTACGTCTTTTTTTAAATCTATTTTATTAGATCTATTAGTGCTATGGTGTGGTCCATTATATATATATATATATATATATATATATATAATATATGTCCAGAATGTGACATTAAGAAATATCTTCAATAAACACCATGGGATCTAATTTAACGACCTGATGATTGCGCTCTAGCAAGAAACCTGGGTAGCTGTTTATAATAAACATTGATCTTTAAAAACTCAACAAATTAAATAAATATTAGCTCTCACAATTTGTGATTGAGCACTGTATTTTCTTTGTTTCATCACAAAAATTCTTAATATATATATATATATATATATATATATATATATATTATATATATATATATATATATATGGAGGAGGAAACATGTGGTGTGTTGATTACTGTCGTAGGAAAAGACACGGTGAGACGTGTTAAAATCCTGGAGAGGGATGTTTGCATTTCGATTAGCGCTAAACCTTTTGGGAAATGTACGAGTTCATATCCATCTACGATGACCATTATATCACTGTCCACCACATGTTAAACTAATTGTATGAGTGGCATAGCAAATTCTTGTTCATTGAAGTTCATTGAAAGATATATATATATATATATATATATATATATATATTATATATATATGCGTGTTCGTAGACAATACTCAGTATCGGTATATATATATATATATATATATATATATATATATATATATATATATGTGTGTGTGGTGTGAGTTTCTTAATATATAGATCCTATATTTGTAGGTAATATATATGATGGTACCTCAGGTTAATATTCTAATTCATTCCGCTAGTGACTCAATTTTATCGTATATCAAATTAATTTTCTCCATTGAAATAAACTGAAATAACATTAATTTGTTCCAGAAAAACTCTCCTCGAAAAGAAAATCACTCTAATTTTTTTATACCCTATTTTTAATAAGAAAAAAAATAACACTGCATTGTATAAAAACTATTAAAAAAAGGACTCTCTCGTCGATTTCGACGCATTAGGGTTCATCCAGTGACCAACCTACACAGTGTCTTGTTTATAGTGTATATCGACCATCCACACTTTTTGGTACAATCGATAGGAAAGAATTGGTGCCCAAGGAATGCCACAAACCCAATCAAAGACTGATTTCAGATTTTTCAAATTCACAGCTTTCCTTCTCCTATACTGGTTACCTATCGAGAGTTAAAAAGCCCAGTCTGCCCAACTATTTTACTCATAGCTTGAGGGATAATAAATGGATTCTTACCTGTCTCAAGGGTATTAGCGCTATGTGAAATGCAAACAGCCTTGTCTAGGATTTGAAACTCGGGTCGACGTGTCATTTTCCACGACTCTAACCATTATGCCACGCTCCTTCTTAAAAACCATTACGACGATAACCATTACATAACGTGTCTCCATCCTTGCTTAGTTTATATATAGCTTTTCTCCATGTGTTCCTTAGAGCCCAAGTGCTGCAGCCATACAGTATTACTTACACAGCTACAGATTGCAAGAATTCCCGCTTTATTTTATCTGAGAGATAGGAGTTATGAAAAATAAAGGAAAGCAATAGTTAATTCATAAACAATCAAACAAAGATTAGAAATTGTTAGTCACGTAATTTTCTTTGAATAATAGAAGGAAAATCCAACGTGAGACTTAAACTAAACGAACGTATTGTAGACTGAATCATTATTGTTTCCCCACCACCACCACTTTCCCCTTAAATCTAAAGCCGCTTTTATCCGCTTTCGTTCTATAATCCCATTGGATACACATTCCGCCATCCCTCTGGTTTAATCTGTCTTCCCAGTTCGATTCGTACTCTTATTACTGTTCTTTCCCCCTTTACAGGACCAGTCAGCCTTTCTACCCATCCATTTTTGGTCTTGTTTTAGTGGGAAAATAAGAATCTTCTTAAAATTACTGTTTTTTTTTCTCTTCTTTTGTTTGATTTTTGATTTGCGTTCAGTACTGGTAAGTGCTGGTGGGGTCTGCCGCCGCGCAAGAAAGCCGAACAAGGACATCATCCATTATTGATCTGTGACAAGTCTGTTTATGGTGGAAGAACAATCGAGTGCTAATCAGTCGGTTGTCACTAGGGAATTTTTCTCTTAAGCCTTTTCCTCGCTCTTATCGATTTGATATTTCAATTACCACCAAACTATGTCAACAGAGATAAAGTGTCTTCGATGTCGTGATATATATATATATATATATATATATATATATATATATATATATATATTTTATAATTTTTACTTGAAGGCATTACAACATACACAAACATCCAAAATCATTTTAAGCGGAGTTTAACGGGGTTGAATTCAGAGTTTTTTTCCTAGACTGGTTACCTAGCCATGGTTTAAAAGCTCAGTCTGTTCTGCTATTTACCCATAGTAGGGGGAGAATTGGATTCACACATTTCCCAAAGAATATATGTGACATGTGAAATACGTCCAGGAATATGTGCCATGTGAAGTTCGTCCATGAATTGAACTCGGTACCATTATATATATATATATATATATATATATGTAAAGAAAAAGGCTTAAGATCTGTCTTTGTGGTTGTAGATCTATTTCTACCCACAGGTATTGTTATGGGTATCATTAGACAGCTGATCATTGAAATGGTAAACTCCTCATCTTAGGGGATATGGTTATAACTGAGGATTAAATAAAGAAAGTCCAACGTAGAAACCATCCTAATAACAACTGACTTCGTAACTCATTTACGGATATATATATATATATATAATATATATATTATATATATATATATATATATATTATGTGTTGTGTGTGTGTGTGTGTGTGTGTGTGTGTATTTTAAAAGTAGCTATCCAGCATCACCTGGGTAGAGTGGAGCAAAATATGGGGGAAATGGTTAGCAAGTTAGTCTCGCAAATCTATTATTATGTGTATTTTAATTGTTAGATATCTTCGTCAATATAAATCAAATCTTTTTTGCACAAAATGCAAGAACTAGTGATATTTAATGCGTATGTATATATTTACTTTGTTGTTAATTGTAGTATTTTCGTTGTTTAATCCGACCATACATGCATACATACATACATACATACACACCAACTGCCCTTTATATATATATATATATATATATATATATATATATATATATATATATATATATATATATCAAATAATGAGGCAACCGATTAGAATGACTTACTAGTTTGCCTTTAATGTATTATGAGGTAGCCTGAAGAAATGTTTTTATAGAAAGTGGTGAGCCAAATTTCATCTTTAAGATTTTAGTACGACATAAATAAATAAATGAAATTTACTTTTCGACTTTTTTTTTTCACTATTTTAAGAGCTGGAAATAAACAACCAAATATAGACATTTAATTGGTTCGATTTTTGCTTAAAAATCACATTGGCTAAACCATTAGTCATGTGACTGGAATGCGATAACCGCTTTCAATTTTAAGTTTTACAGTTCGCTCAAAATAAGTCGATTTTCTATATTTCTGTATGAAAAAAAGAAAGAAATCCTTGTTCCTACCTTATTGAAATCTTTTCATTGATTTTATGTTTAGTACAGGAAAAGTACTGAATTGACATTCATTTCATAAATTCTTACCTACAAAGAAGAAAAAAAAAAAAACATAATTAACATTAAAATCAAGACATTTGAAATAAAAGAAATCGTTTATGTATCGTGCGTTTAAAATCTCAACAAACAATTATTTTTAGCATAAATATAATACGTTAGTTCAATCAGCAAAATAATTAAGTTAATATATACAAAACACCTCAATGTGGAGCACCCCTTCATCACCATTGCTCCCTGGTCCACTCTGACCCGGAGTGGTAGTACCTGTTAGGGTCCCATCTATGGGTTAAATAGAAAAATGTATTTATAAAAAAAATGTATTATTCATTAAGAATTGATTTATTTCAAAACTTTATCGGCATTAGATGACCCACTGAGGTTGATATGCCGTAAAACAAAACAAACCAAACCAAACAAAACACCGCGAAAAGAGCCCGAGGTTACAGTGGTCTGAACGTTGTGTTTATACACAATAAAAATGAATACAAGAGTCCTATTTATTATTATTGGATTCTTTCCATCTACAAAGAACGATGGCGTAGTGTCAAAAAAAAAAAAGATTTTTATCTCCAAATGCGCAGGCCAATTCTTGAGTGACAGTCATTGGTGCACTGAATGCACACAAACTGTGATGCTTTCTGTGGTTGCTGGCTTTTCTCTCTTTCTGGCTCTTTTTTCCGTCGAGGCTACTTTCCTCTCTGCCTCACCCCTCTCCGTGCCTTGCTTTACGTTGAGGCGCCAGGCTGCTCTATTTTTTGTATCTATTTCCCACGTGTTTGTATCAATATGGCATATCCTCATAGCTCTCCTGCAGACATCTTTAAATCGTAGGCGTGGTCTACCAACCGATCGGGAGCCTTTTAATAATTTGCCGTATTAAAGATCTTTTGGGATACGTCCATTTTTCATTCTACTGACATGTTCAAGCCAACGAAGGCGCCTCTCACAGAGAATGGAGAAAAAGAGTCCTAAATATATCATAATTATTCATATCAAGCCGTATCTCAAAAATACACATAAAATATGTAAAACTTCGGTACGTATCTGATCAATAAATAATTAGATGATTTCCAAAATATAGACTTTCTCTCATTGTGTCTCTACACAATGAAGATGAGACAACAGTCCGAAATATCAGAATTATTCATATCAAGCCTCATCTCATAACTACACATGAAAAACCAATATTTTTTTGTGTAAATCTATAAGTCGACGGAGTGGCCTAATGTCGATATCAGTCAGACAGCGAGAGAGTATATCCACTTTTTCACTAGCGCTAGACCGGGGAGATTGTTTTTTGCGCCTGAAATGGAACGCCACACATAACATCAGCTCTCTGCTTTACCGCACAGATACCTAGGCTACCCATACGGATGGTATTGAACCTGGCACCTTGTGATTCCGAGCCGGATGCTCTACCGACTGAGCTAAGCCGATAGCTGAAATTACAAGCAAAAGTTTCATATCTTGTCTCCAAGTGAAGAAGATGGAAATGAATCCGACAGATATGTTGAAAAGATAAATAAAAGAAAAAAAATATTTTTGCTATGGATTAAATATATCATTTGTCTGTACTGGGTGTGACCTTAAAGTCTATATGATGTGAAGTGCTAATCTGGAGATCTAAAAAATGTAGAGTACCTCTTCATCATCATCATCATCATTACATCCTAGGTACAACCTGACCCGGAGTGGTAGTACCTGTTGGGGTCCCATATATAGGTTCAATAGAAAAATGAGTTTAAAAATGTGTTTAAAAAATAAAACATAAAATTTACCATAAAATTGAGTACCCATCAAGAAGAAATAAATCAAAATGTCTTCGGCATATCATAACCCAACAAGGGTGTCCATGCCTTAAAATCTAACCATTCAACTAACCAAGACATCCTTGCGCATAGAACTCTTGCATCCTGCGAGGATTACAAACTGCTTAGTGCTTGAAATCATCTGGTTACTCTTCATTTATCAAAGATGATTTTGTTGATTTCGACTAAACCATTTGATCATTCATCTGAATGTTTCATTGCCGCCAACTTTGAACCAATCAATTACTTTCCTGTTATCTTTCCATTTTCTTATTTTCATTTCAAATCGGAGTTTGATAAAAATTCACCCGGAAAGATATTTGACATTCAATGGAGTCTGGGGTCATTGGATTTGGTCAGTTGACAGAAGATTTATGAAATAAAATAAAGTATTAATAGAAAATTAATATGCCCCCATACCCTTATGCAATACACAATCTACATACATACTCGTGTTCGAGTATTGCCATTGCTCGATAATTTACGCTTATATTCTCATTATCCTTCATTGAATGTTTGTTTTGCCGTTTTAGGCTACAGTCAATCTTTGTGTTATCGAGAACATATAAATAGTAAGATATGTATTGCATATCAAGCAATGCCTGTGTCTGATGTTTTTTTTTAAAGGCTTTGCACAGAACTAATCCCACTCTCTGAACGACTGCCACACTGAACCAAAAAGAAGAATAAGTCGACACCATTGGATGTAACCGCCGCTGTAGGTTATAACTTAGAGCTTTCCTTCTCCTAGACGCTTACCGTGAAAGGCTGAGCGATGTGGTATTGCTACGCGCCTGGATACCAATCCAGGTATTTCCATGTGTCCCCGTATGTTATGAGCTAGATGGCGGTTGAGCGAAAGACTTCGACTTCTTCCGCCATTTGCCAGGTTTTGTTTTTCGTCCTACTGGGTGTCTAGCCACGCTCCTCACCAAACAAGTTTGGTGGTGTAACCGGTTTAGTCAACAATGATCCGACTATGAAACAGGAAGTACTGGAACAAACAAACAACATACATACCTACATACATACATACATACATACACTCATACAATCATGTTGATTACGACTTATTGTCAGACGAATGCCACTCCATCCTTCATTGACCGTCCGAGAGCTTATTGGTGGTTTTTCAGTCCTGCTATCGACTTACATATCTGAGAGCAGATTTGTCCCTTATGACGACCGGCGTTAATTGAGACGTCATGCAGGGTATACACATCATTGTGAACTTTCATGTGATGCTTGAGACCCCCAGTTGTTTGTCACACTTTAGAGCAACAGATCAGGTTCTACTGAGTTTATACAGTGGTCCATTGACTCAACTTAAACATTTTCCGAGTTACGTGCTGTCACTCGATTGATTTTTCACTTTGTATTGAAAGTTAAAAGTTGAAGAACAAGCAAGCTTCAGCTATGCTTATGTTCCCAAATTCACACAAAAAAAATAATTTTCCATATCTATAACGCTAAAGAAAAATATAATTCCTAAAAAATAATCATTAAATCATATTAAAGCACACAATTCCTTCCATTGTATTTTATTATGTTTTTATACAATAGAGGGTAGATTTTCTTTAAAAAACGTATAAAAAACTATGGTTAGTATTATTTGGATCATTCGGACTATTGTCCTCATATCTATTGTTATCCCTACAACGTTTTGGTCAATGTGACCCCCGGCCTTCTTCAAGTATTTATTGTAGGATTCGGGAGCCTTCTCAAACTCGGGAACCTTCTCTTTTAATACATTAAGAAGGCCGGATGGCACATCGACCGAAACGTTGTACAAAAAACAATAAATATGAGGACAATAGTCCGAATAAGCCAAATAATACTAATTATCAAGCCTCACCTAAAAAAATCCGAGAAATAAAAATTATGGTGTTCTTTTTTTTTTTGGCGGGGAGGTTGTATTCAGGTGGTCCAGATTTCTGTGTTTGGGTGCAGGGATAAAAAATGACTAATAATTTCCTTTATTAAACAAATATAAACTTAATTCAATTTTTTGAATGATAGATTGACTTTTGGACCAGACTATATAGACAATGATTTCCTTTATTAAACATTTATTAATAATTTCCTTTATTAAACAAATATAAACTTATTCAATTTTTTGAATGATAGATTGACTTTGGACCAGACTATATAGACAATGATTTCCTTTATTAAACATTTATTAATAAATTTCCTTTATTAAACAAATATAAACTTACTTCAGTTTTTTGAATGATAGATTGACTTTTGGACCAGACTATATAGACAATGATTTCCTTTATTAAACATTTATTAATAATTTCCTTTATTGAACAAATATAAACTTAATTCAATTTTTTGAATGATAGATTGACTTTTGGACCAGACTATATAGACAATGATTTCCTTTATTAAACATTTATTAATAATTTCCTTTATTAAACAAATATAAACTTAATTCAGTTTTTTGAATGATAGATTGGCTTTTGGACCAGACTATATAGACAACGATGTCTTCCGAAAAAAGAAAGGTTTTTTTTCAGCGATTTAATATTTATGCAAACACAAATATTCCTTCACAGATATCAATACATAAATAAGAAGAGACAACACCGATAATTATGCTCTTTATATTCATCCGGGTTAATCTATTCAATGCTGTTCTTGTCCAAAAAAAGAAATCCTATCAATTAATTGATAGCACAATCAGATTGTAGTTGATGGATTTGACACAACGGACACAGAAGAATAAAAAAACAAATATAGAAAAATTAAGATTTCTTTTCTAAATTTTCTTCACTGTCAACATGCCAAACTCGCTGTCACCTAATTCATTCGAGAACAGAAGCTTCGGATTCTGGACCGGTTAATTTGATTGTTGCTTTTTGTTTTATGGCTTATCAACCTCGGTGGGTCATTTAATGCCGGCAAAGTCTTGAAATATTCGTAGTTTTTGGTTTGGTTTTTTTACGGCGTATCAACCTCGGTGGGTCATTTAATGCCGACAAAGTTGTGAAATAAATTCATTCTTAATGCATAATACAATTTCGTTTATCAACTCATGTTTTTCTATTTAACCCATAGATGGGACCCTAACAGGTACTACCACTCCGGTCAGAGTGGACCAGGGAGCAATGGTGATGAAGGGGTGCTCCACATCCCCTAAACCTCCAAAACTGGAACCTCACCATCAGATAGAGTTTAACGTCATTCCCAGGACATGTAGACCCGCAGCCATCGCCTTCTAGCACCCATATGATAAAAAGAGGTTGGGGCTTGTCATAAAGGCAATAGGGTTGGGAAAATCATATAGGTGCTAGGGCTTGGAAAGATTAGTAGTGATGGTTTAGAAGAAAAAATAGTTTTATTTAAACTAATTTCCTATTTAAACCATTGATGTCACCCTAACAGGTACTACTACCCCGCCTCAGAGTGATCCTGGGAGCAATGGTGATAAAGGGGTGCTCCACATTCCCCAGACCTCCAGAACTGGTACCTCACCATCAGTTAGATTTTAACGACATACACCGAACTTGAAGGCCTTCAACCACCGCCTTCTAGAACCCATATGATAAAAAGGGTTGGGGCTTGCCATAAGTGCAATAAGTCATTGAGACAATCATATAGGTGATATGGCCTGACATGAACAGCCGATTGATCAGAGTGGTCCTGGACCTGTTTGTAAGGTAAAATCAATTGCCTGATCACCTGAGCCCTGTTTCATCAAGCAGCACATGTCACATCGTATAGAAGTGGTAGAGCCGGATTCATTTCCTGGTGCCTGGGGTACACAAATTAGGAATACCAAAAGGACCACGCATATTTTGAACTGCACCTCTGCAGAAGGGTAATATCACACCAATGGGGTCTTAAAACACGCGTATTAATATGTACATTGACTACATACATTTTCTAAATCTCACACACAAGGAGTTAATCCGAATTTGTCCGCATGAACTAAGTATCAAAACTTGTACACATATTTTACACCAGATCAAATTAGTATAACAGTTCATGTTTTCTCATGTTATTTCCCTGTACATTCTCACCTTTAATGTCGTTATTCAAATGTCAAAGTTAACATTCTATTTATTGTTTTTACTTTAAGGCAGTTTATCGTAATCGAATTACGATATTTCTTAGTTGATTAAATTTGTATTGTTTTGTAAGCTAATTCAGCGTGTTAAAATTTTCTTTTCTTTTTCTATTAACAACTTTCTCCCATGCGCTGAGTGTGAAAGCATATTTATACTGATTATTAATAACTTGAATTTGCAAGTTTTGTCGTCACTGTAAGTACGAAGAAGAAATATGAATTTGGATTTGGGGTTTTTGAATGTTTAACTCTCATCTTCTTATAATGGAGATTGTGTGTTTTTCTGTCTGTAACCGAAACTTACTCAAGTAACAATACCCTTTGTTATTTACGTCACATTCTCGATGCTTTTATTTTTTATTTAAACATCAATTATCAATAAAATTATTTTACATAATCATTACTGTTGTAAATAGTACACTCTTGTTCTACCCTGGATTTCAAGGAATACAACTGGATTCTCTGCCACGAAGAGTACACTCTTGTTCTACATAGGATTTCAAGTAATACAACAGATATTCTACTATTGAGACTATACCCTTTTCTCTCATTTCCCTTTGTCATTTACGTCACATCCTCCATGATTTTATTTTTATTTAAACCTCAATTACTAATAAAATTGTTTTAAATTATTATTACTGTTGTAAAGAGTACACTCTTGTTCTACCCTGGATTTCAAGGAATACAACTGGATTCTCTACTATGAAGAGAAAACTATTGTTCTCCATAGGATTTCAAGTAATACAACAGACTTTCTACTACTGAGATTTACCCTTTTCTCTCATTGGGTTTTACTAATTGGAGAACTAAACGCCTGAAATGGCGACCAGAATCGTAACAGTGTTCGATGGTCATTTTCGAATGATTCAACAGAGTGTAAAAATGTCTCCCGGACAGCCGAGAAGAGAATCAGCTTAAGCGTACATAATGTCCTGTTCCAGAAACAGATTAACGCATTTCACAGAAGAAATGATATAAAGTACTTCCAATCGTCGCCGCTAAGTAGCTATAAAGGGCAAAGCGCTCTTCACAATGTGTGACATTCTCAAAGTAAGAAATGCGGCTTCTGCAAAAAAAAAATAAAAATAAATTAAAAAATGTTTAAAAAATCATGCATACTATAGAAAAGACCATAGGCACGTGATAATGGATGCTGGGTATTAAATGTCGCATTCCTTTCAGATTTTTAATAAGCCTTTGCGGGGTTTTTTTTCGTAACGATACTGAAAGAAAGGAAGAATAGGTATGAAAAATATGTTGCACCAGTTTTTGAAACGTGGCATCCCATCTCAGACGCCAAAACAATCTCCCTGGTCAAGCGCTAGTGAAAAGGGGATATACTCATTCGCTGTGGGCTGATACCGACTTTAGGCCACGCCCGACGAACGGGATTCACAATGACTTTTTACGATATTGGCTATTTTCTTATCTGGATCTTGAACATCACATGTTCTTTTTTTTTTTTTAATTATATCATGAGATCATCAGTAAACATGTATTATCCACGTACCCACGTATATATATATATATATATATATATATATATATATATATATATATATATATATATATATATCAAGATGGAAATTTCCCTTGCAATGTGTATGATTGCATCTTCAAGTATAGAATTGGACTAACTAGCCACCATAGAGTTCACAAGTGATGTACGACATGGGTGACGTCATTGTAGTCTGCAACAGACTTATAAAGGAAAAGAAAGGAAAGAATATATATATATATATATATATATATATATATATATATATATATATATATATATATATATAATATATATAGTATATATATATATATATATATATATATATATATATATATATATATAATCCTATTAGATATATATATATATATATATATATATATTATATATATATATATATATATATAATATAACACAAAATTGATTTAGTCCGGTGTTTCATTTTGGACAATGTACATCAGATACCGTTAAATTCGACGATACTTGCAATTTGCTCAAATCCAAGGAGCGTTTTATTTAAGCGTTAGCAAGATTATCTTTTTCATAAAAGAGTATAAGAAAGAAAGCACTATACGAAGACATATTTTAGTACTTTTGGCTCAAAGCCAAAAGAAATAAGCAGTCGGTGTGAATCAAATTCAGTCGCAATGATCTACTAGCCTAGTTACACCATTTGAGGTGCCTAAACATAGATAGAAGGGAAAGAGGAGAAAATAATAATATCGCATCGAAGAAACGCAATTGCGTTCGAGATATTTCCCAAGTGACCGAGAATGGAAAGTGATGATTATAGATGGTGTCTAAAATTAATAGACAGTATCAAAAATTTATTTATATAAAAATATATATGATATTGGCACTGGCACAGTCGTGTATAGACGCATCTGCAGGTTTGTAATATAATGTATACACCGCTACTCCCTCGGTGTATATCAAGGAAGTAGTTATTTTCAAGCAACTTTACAACATCTGTCAGGATGGTTGGATGGTTGGATTCTACAGCATGTCAACCGTTTTGGGGTTATTTTATGCCGAAGGCGTTTTGTTTTATCCATTCTAAATAGGCTTGTAATGTTTTTCAAACTCATTTTTAACACATTTTCAAAACATTTTTTAATTTATTTAACCCATAGATGGGACCCTGATAGTTCTATCACACAGAATCAGAGTGGACCTGGGAGTAATGCAGGTGAAGGCGTACTCCACACTCCACAGAACGCAGTAAATAGACTTCGCCACTAGCCGCAGTTTAACGTTATAACCAGGTCACGAAGACCCTTTGCCACTGCATTCAAGCACATATGTGATAGAAAGTGTTTGGGGCTTGCCATAAGGGCAATAGAATTTGGACAATCATATAGGTGCTAGGGCTTGACGTGACCATCGGATTGATCGGAGTTGGCTTCTCCGATTGCCTGTATAAGCCTAAGTAAGGGCCAAAGTGGAGTCTTGAATGTCATGGACTGATCAACCAACAGATCCCCTTAAGCATCATGGGTAGCCATCCACGGCTAACAGGTGTCTCCATTGGAGGGATTTAACCCCTCACGAGAGGTGCACTCAATGTATTCTAAAGCTCAGCCGACAAGGTGTCGTTTCAGATCATCTAATGCAGTGGTTCCCAACCTATGGCCACAGGGCCAAAACGGGCCACAGCAAATTTCAGGTGGGTCAAGGAAATATTATAATTCTCTATGATTTCAGAGCATACATTTCATATACAAATCCAATCATATATGTGGGAAATTTATATTTTCTGAAAAGTAAGATGTCAGCTAATTCACGGTAGAAGAGAGTGGGGAGAGATTAACGATCCTGATACGCCCTTATAAAAAAAGTAAAGTCGACGGGGGCCTAAAGTCGGTATCAGCCAGTCAGCGAGGGAGTCTATCCCTTTCAATAGCGCTAGGGAGATTGTTTTTAGCATTGAGTGGAGCGCCACACCTACCCTCAGCTCCTTACTTTACCGCACAGATCCTGTGCTACTCATACGCGCGGGACGGTATCGAACTAGGAACCTTGTGGTTCTCTAACGACTGAGCTAACCCGGCCCTTATAATATGTTTTATGTATATTGATTTTCTATTATAATAATTTTATAGGCCACAAACAAAATTCTGGTTTCAAAGTGGGCCATAAGCTGTAAAAGCTTGGGAACCCTTGATCTAAAGCAGTGGTTTTCACACATTTTCCGATGCAAGCGTCACTGTTAAGAATTACAGATTATCTGTATCTAATCTTGAAATACTTAAAAACGGTAATTGTTCCCGTCAGCAGTGGGTATTTAACACCCTTTTCTATTTCAGGGTCTATCTCGTGGAACCCATATGAATAAATAAAAATCTCATGCATCCCCATATGAATAAAATGAAATCGATCAAAAATATCTAATGAAAATCACATCCAATATTTACACTGAGTAATGACATTTACTGAGAGGGATGTGCTTGCGTTGCTTGACACAAATTGTCAATTCTTGGTGAATTTTTTATTAGAATACATACAATTCACTTTGCCCAATTTGTCGATCTGTATTTGGTCAGCATATTGGTAATTGCTGAAAATGCTGTTTTGCATAAATATGTTTTTGCAAAAAGGGAGCAGCATTTTGACTGCCTTTTGAGACAACAATAATCAGAAGCCATGCTAAGCGAAAACTTTGGGAGTGGCTGCTGTCTAAAATGAATTTCCTCATGTCTTTACAATTGACTAGAAATTCGAATTTCCCATTCGGTTGCTTATTGGATAATATGAATGTTCAAGACACTCTTGCAGAGTCTGTGGACGCATGTTAAGAAGGTAGCGGGCGTCCTGTCATCCCTGGCAACCTTTTGAAAAACACAGACCAAAAGTAAAAGGATGGAAAGGGCAAACTTGTCAATACATTACTAATAAAATTCAAGTATTTCTTTACCAAATATTAACCAGCCCTGTCAGCTTTAGAAACCGACTGCACTTCTGTCGAGGGGTTTACTCAGTGTCAATGTGAAACAACTGTTTAGAAATGATGTTCCCTGTTGGGATCACCTGTTGGCCGTGGGTGACGACCAGTGATGCTTAAGGGTGGACCCCTGGTTGCTGAGCCGCGTTGCTCCGCGTTGGCCCTTACTTTGGCTAGACGGGATGTCAGAGAGCCCCCCGCCCGATCAATCGGCTGGTCACGTAGAATCCTAGCACCTACATGATTGTCCCAACCCTATTGACGGTTCATATCTATCAATCTACAAATGGTAGGAGAAGTTAGCTTTATACCAAACATTCATCTACAAGGATGTCTATGTAAACATAGCCGTAACGGCATATCAGATCGAGAATTTTATTCAGCAATATATTAAACACTCAAAATCAGAGAATAAAGCAATATACTGTTTCAATTTGAAATTGAGTTTTTATTGCTGATTATCACTTTTCAATCATCCCTGTATTCTTTCTCTCTCTCTCTCTCTCTCTCTCTCTCTCTATCTATTATCTATCTATCTATCTATCTCTATCTATTCTATCTATTCTCTCTTATATATAATATATATATATATATATATATATATATATATATATAAGAGTCTGTTCATATCTATCTATCTTAGTATCTACATTCATAAAAATCATTAATCGAAACTTGAAGATATGAAAAAGAAAATTCATCCACCCTGGTATATCTATCTAGCTTGCTCTGTTTGTATCTATCACAGCATGTTCATCTATCTGTCTATCTATCTATCTATCTTCTCAAAATAACTTAATGCAAAATACTGAAAATGTACTTATTAAAAACTAAAAATGACACCAACTCAAAACGCTACGAATCGAATCATCCCCTCTTTGGCAAAAAATGTAGAAAAAAAAAAAGAAAAAAAAAAGAAAATTATGAAATTTCAAGTTTTTTCTTGGTAGTGAGAGACTCTTGAGAGTGCCGAAAATATGACCGGCTGATGTAAGTGACGTTGACACAAGTTATTGTGTGATGTAGTGGCAGAATTGTCTACATCGGAAGGAACCGGTCAGAAAATATTCAAAGTCTCCCATTATCGTTAAAGAATGTGCTGACTGATTATCCCCCATTCCCCCCAACCACATTTCGCGCCATTTTCACCTTTTCAGCTTAGAAGAGCCGCCTTCGCCGTCACTTTCAATAGACCTAACGACTATGACAAGCTTTTGCTGGCCGTCACCATCAATCTGATACGCATCGATCTAGTTTGCTCACATAAATGTATCGAGAGACACATTTATTTCTCGGTCACAGTCTGAAATGTTTAACGCCTTCTCGTGAAAGTGTCGCCGGGAATAATTCGAGTCTGTCACCTATTTAACATCTTGTAGTATTAAAGTTTAATTTTCCAATAAAACTGGACTGTCCACCAAGTCTTCACTTTCACTAAGTTTACTATACAGTAAAGTATAAACTATGATGTAGAAACAAGTGGAGCGTATAGCGATTTCTCTATGTTTAGTGTACAGGCGCGTGGGGCATTATGGAGGCGCGCGGGGTGTACTGGTTATCGTCGTAGGGAAATGAACTCACCAGCCCAAATTCAAGTCCTTGGTTAAGCAATACACCACACACACACACACACACACACATTATATATATATATATATATATATATATATATATATATATATATATATAATATTGAAAATTTCTAAAAATAAGGATTTACTCTGATGAAGGTCGTATTTTCTTTGTGAGCGGAACATTTCTACATTTTTTCTATTATTATTTCATTTCATTGGGTTATTTAAAAATAATAATAGTTTGAATAATGTACACATGGATAAACCCCTGACCGAAACACGTGTAAGTAAAATTGATTAAAATATCCTATTTTATCCATTCTATACTTTCTTTCCTTTCTTACTCTTTTCAACACACACACACACACACACACACAACACATATATATATATATATATATATATATATAATATATATATATATATGCGCGCGTGTGTGTGTATAATGACTGGATAAAATATATTTGGCAAAAAAGTATGTTTTATCGCTCCAAGGAACCTTGTTAGATCTCATAAAAGTAAAAGGTCTTACTCTAAAAAAAGGACAGAAGCCGACGATATTCCCGCAAAACTATTACACATGCAGACTATTGAATATCGCTTCCGTCAAATGCACAAGCACAAGCCTAATTCCTGCTTCATAGACTAGAGAATGCGGCATTCTGTTGAATTTTATGTGAAATACGAAAAAATAGATTGTTTTAAACAAGATTCAGGGATTTCTCAACTAAAGAACAGTTCACATACCAAGGTAGTAATATCTCATTTACAGAATGTCAATATATGCATGGACTGCTATAGATATATTATATATCTATCGAATTTTCACAAGACCAAATAGATTAATTTGGGCGTGTGAGATGGAGCGCTACACGTACCATCAGCTCATCACTTCACTGCCCAGATCCCTGTGCTACACATACGCTGAGTTGGCGAGGGCTGGTATCGAACTTGCAACCTTGTGGTTTCTAGTCAAACGCTCTACCGACTGACAGGGTCAAATAGGACTATATTCTTAATGCAACCAATGAAGATCGATTTCCTTAGACTAACAATGGTCTGCGAGATGTGTTAACTTAGTCTTAGGATCAAAACCACAGGACATACTTTGAGGATCTTTCGATAGTTTGGAAATTCCAACCATTTAACCTTCAACGGGCACCGAGCATTTAACGTTAGTAATCGGATACTATGACGCATGTCAGAATTTATAGCCTGAACGGAAGTAGCAACTGCCAAGTTCATCAAATAGAGTGAAATCAATAAAATCAGACCATGTTACCGGCCTAAACCTCCTTGAGTCTGGGCAGAAACTTACCAGCAAATTTAAATTAGTTTTATTCCATGCAAGAGCAAAAGCATTAAGCATCGTCTATATAATAATAAGGCCGAATTGTAGGGCCAGTATAACGCAGTCATAGGGCCGCTTTAGCGCAGTTATAGGACCGGTTTAGCGCAGTTGTAGGGCCGGTTTACATCAGTCCGTATAGCGTTCAACTAAGAACCATACTGTTTCAGGTTTGTTATAGACCCTCGCCAACTCAGCGTATGAGTAGCACAGGGATCTGGGCAGTGAAGTGATGAGCTGATGGTACGTGTGGCGCTCCACCTCAGACGCAAAACAATCTCCTATGTCTAGCGCTAGTGAAAAGGGGATATACTCCCTCGTTGATTGGCTGATACCGACTTTAGGCCACCCTGACGACTTTACTTTACTTACTTATAGTTAGCAATCTATATATTAATACTCGAAATGGACTCGTCGACACGAGTTCAAATCCTGGACGGGGCTGTTTGCATTTCATATAGCACTAATACTCTTGGTAAAGATATGAATACAACAATTCTCCCTCCAGCTATGGATAGATAGTAGGGCAGACTGGGCTTTTTAACCTTGGTTAGACAACCAGTCTAGTAGAAGGGAAACTCTGAAATCAAATCTGTAAAACTCCGCTTAATGAATTGACCTTGTGTCACATCATGTTCGAGTGGAGGGGTTGGTATATATATATATATATATATATATATATATATATATATATATATATATATATATTAATACTCGTGTTCTTTAATAGTATGAGCATAATCATCTATCAACACCCGGAGGTTAAAAATGAGTCAGTCCGATTCGTCCAAGATGAAATGCAAAAAGTAAATCCTGATTATCTGGTGTTACTCATACAGCCAATACTTACTTCTTATTAAATGTCATCAACTCAGCTAAATAATGGACCATTCCGTTTTTATTCTTAAAAAAAGATAGGGGAATAAAGGACATTAAATTCAGATATTTAATTCTCCCAGACCAGTAAAGTTAAAGAACCCAGTATGCCTTACTGTTTACCCTTATCTGTGTTGGATTATTTAGTATATAAGGTGTGCTACAATTCCCCACCTAAATTCATTGACTAGGCGAGGTCACGTGGTCTATTCTATCGCCAATCAATCGGCTGATTAACTACTTAAACACTGATCCTTGCAGCCATTGACGAAGGAACTTACAATACTGAGGATTCCTTATTAGAGGATTACCAAGGATTTCCACTGGACAAGCGCTCTTGCTTGAAGAATAAAGGATGGCCCATAAGATTCTAACAATCCGGAGGGAGAATATTTTGATGCATACCTTTTCTAAGGGTATCAACGCTATGTGAACTTCAAACAGCCTCGTCCAGGATAGGAACTCGGGTTGCCCAGTCCATTCTCATACGACTATAACGATTTCCCAATGTGCCTACTCATGTGTATGTAATATAAATCAGATTCCGTTTTAAGTTCAATCTTTGTAAATAACAGAGTGCTTTTAAGTACTTGTTTCTTTTCATGCTGAGGATCAACTGAAGTGTCTCTCTCTATTGATGACACTACACACTGTTTGGGCTAATCTGATCATCAAACATTTTCCCCCAAGTGCCTATGAGAAATAAAGCTCCTGCTGATTGATAAAATCACAGAGATGGCGGTACATTTATGATTCTTGCCTCTGCCTATCAGCACTATCAGCAGTGATAAAGATTATATATATATATATATATATATATATATATATATATGTGTGGTGTGTGTGTGTGTGTGTGTGTGTGTGTGTGAGTGTATTCTACCTGTCGGTCTGTCTCTCTCCATAGTGACTGACTAGGAACAACAATGTTCATGGTTCGATACCAACCTTCGCCAACGCAGCGTATGATTACCACAGGGATATGTGTTGTAAAGTAAGGAGCTGGTAGTAGGTGTGGTGCACCACCTTAGAAGCAAAAAACAATCTCCTTGGTCTAGCGCTAGTGAAAAAGGGAATAGACTAGCTGTGTCTGGCTGATATCGACTTTAGGCCATCCCGGCGCCTTTTTTTACTTACTTTATATATATATATATATAATATAATATATATATATATATATATATGTGTGTGTGTGTGTGTGTGTGTGTATGTGTGTGCGTGTGTGTACGCGCGTGCGCGTGTGTGTGTGTGTATAGAAAACAGAAAAACAAAGTATTCCAAAAAAATATTAATTTATTTTGACATTCCAATTTAGACTAATCATTCATTGACCTATTCAAAAATAATTAGTATCAGATTGACAATAAATGAAACCATATCAGTGTCTTCAAACAAATGATAATTGTATATAAATCATTAGTAGTAAGAAGAGTTACTTGAAGCTATAATTATTTATAAATGATTATTATCATTATTTATATAATCGTCTCTTCCTTTTATGTTCCTTTTCATCTTTTTGGCTGGGAATAATAATTACAATATATATATATATATATATATATATATATAATATATATATTATTTATTTGTTAAATATATTAAATATAATTGTTTTCTATAAGCAACAACCCAGGTTTCAGGCTATTTCACCATCGTCAGGTTGCTAATAGATCTTCTGGTGTTTATACGAAGACATTTCTTGCTGCTATGTTTTTGGACCGCAAATTACGTCGGTTGATTATTGTGGACGCTCTTTATGCTTTCGATTATATTTTTTAATTTTTTAATTCCTGCATTTTTTAAAGAAATGCTCGTAAAGTTATCTCCCTTTAATCCTGGATAATGGAAAAATATTGTGTGATCAATTAAGGATGTTTTAAATTGACGTGAGTTGAGAAATGTATTTAGAGAAAAGAAAAGACGTGATTGGTACACGCGAAGACGAAAGTCATGACGTGATTGGCACAATTTTCTTACGCATTTTCTCCTTGAAATGTGTTCATTGTTTATCATCAATGCTTACTGGTGCCATTCTTTCTAAAAATCCAATCAACCAATCAGAAATGAGGACTTATCATCAAATGCAGTTTACTGTCATATCCAAATCATGCTCACTTTTGGGGCCAGGGAGTTACTCTTCTGCAGGGGATACAGTCATCATATTCTAAGCCTCTAAGCAAGGAGTGACAGATAGAAATAAAAATTGAATGAGTAAGAAATAAGTGCGTGAGAGAGAGAGAGAGAGAGAGAGAGAGAGAGAGAGAGAGAGAGAGAGAGAGAGAGAAGTAAAAAATAGATTTTTAAAAAAGTTTGCAAGCAAGCAAAAATGAGATCAAGAAGTTGAGAAAGGAAAAGGAAAAGAGAAGGAGGATACAGGAAATAAGAAGAAATTAATAAATGATGACGTCGGCAGTTAATGAGGTCTTTAAAAAAGCAATAGGGAGCAACAAGAGAAGTATTTAAAACGAAGGACAAAAAATATCTAAACATAAAATTTATAAGAAAATAAACAAAAAATCACTAGAGAAAACAACAACGAAAGAAAATATGGTACATTTAAGAGAATTTTCACAACAAATTCAGAATAGCGTGTAATCATTATCATTAGAATCGCAATTTACGTATACATAACATTAGATTACGGAAACTGCCGAAGTAGCCTAATCCTGACACTGACACTTTCCCTAACCCTTATCCTTTCCCTTACCCTAACCCCAACCCTAGCGTCTCAAATGTGTCAGGTATTGTTACATAATTATTAAATTCCTAATATTTATGTACAGTAGAGTAGAAACCAAAATGGCTGTTATAAGTTCATCCGGCGGCCTTGAAGGATTGAATGACAAGGCTTGACCTCAGTCCTGATCCTCCTTCCGGTGGATACCGTGAGAATCGGTGGAGAAGACCCTCTTACGGTTTAGATTAGAAAGAGATTTTTTGTCAGATCGGTCAAAAACCACGACGGTGGTAAGTCGTGTTATGCACGGTGCCGACTCAATCTGCGCAGGTAGTCTGGTGGGGATTTCAGAATAAAATATGATCTAAGTAAATCGAAGTCTTGTGTTATTATCTAAAAACTACCAATGACACAGGGCTTCTGATAAAGAGAAATCCCCAATGGAAGACCAGACACGAAGTCCCCAAAGCGAAGTCCAGACGCTAGAAGAGACTCTATTTTGTCCTTAAAACACTTTTGAAAAATCATTTTATTGCCTCTTATAAACAACAGATTTGCATTTAGATTCTCACACAGCTAATTTGTCTCATGATTTATATGTATATGTTTACGTTGTGTGTTTCATGTATCGTTTCCTGTGAGCGTCCAAGGGTGGTCATGTCCATGGAATTAGCTTCACGCTATTAGGCATGGCCTCCCTTCAATAGTAGTTTAAACCAATAAAGTTTTTCTTTTACTTATTTTTTTATTTAAATAATTTGTACTACTATTGATTAATAAATTTATTA
>CM042152.1:41979629-42009629 GCA_023376005.1 Doryteuthis pealeii | reverse complement strand
ATATATATATATATATATATATATATATATAGTGCATTGTTTGCTGATTCGACAAGGTGACCTTTATGTCGAATGTGTTGTGGGAATATGAGTATAGTATATATAATTTATTGAGGTTTGCTTCTAAAAGAGAATACAAATCCCTATTCATGGTAATTCCTGAATTTTTATTGATGGATTTTCACGTTAATGTCAATTTTTTCTGGTCACCCTGAAAGGGAACAAATGGAATAACCTTCTCTTCCGATGGTGTTGCTCGCCATTTAACATTGCTAACTTTTTCCCCCTTTTTTTTCTATGTTTTCGTTTCTATTTACTTTCGACATCTTGTTTCTGTCTTGTAATTTATTGGTTTTTCATTTTCTGGTTGAAATATTTCGTTGTCTTTCTTTTTGTTTTTAATAGATTTTTTTTTTCTTTTTCTATTAATCTTTATATCATTCACTTTTACTTCTTTCTGTTTGCTGTATTTTTCTCTTCTTTTTTTCTCGATTGTAAGGATAGTTCCATTCATATTTGATTTACAACTTCTCTTTATCAGATAATTATCTCACTATTCGTTTCCGTTTTTACTTTATTCATATAATCAGTTCATAAACATTGTCACTTTCAAAATATTTCATTTATTCTTTCTTTCTTTCTTTCTTTCTTTCTTTCTTTCTTTCTTCTATCTATCTTTCTTTCTTTTTTCTTTCATTCTTTCTTTCTTTCTGTCTATCTTTCTTTCTTTCTTTCGTATAGTAGTTTTTTCAATAGTTGTTCTTTCTTCAACATATCTAATAAAAAATATCAAGTGATTCGTTATTTCTTTTTTACATGATTTTTTATTATTTCTCTGAATGTTTGAGAAGGCCGGAGGGTATATTGGCCGAAATGTTGTACAAATAACAATGAAGATGGGGACAATAGTCCGAATAATGCAGATAATACTAATGGTTTTTTCTGCATTCATTTACATTCTTTCTTTCTTTCTTTCTTTCTCTAAATGTTTCCTTTTTACTTTTATTTTTCTTTCTTTCTTCGTTGAATTTTTCTTTCTTTCTTTCTTCAAGTAGTCCTTTCTTTCTTATCCATTTTAGAAAAAATTATGTGATCCCTTCTTCCTTTAAATTTCTAAAGACCTTTTATTCGCTCCTTCTCTTTCTTTCTTTCTTTCTTTCTCTGTTTCTTTCAAGCTTTATTTCTATCTTTATTTCTCTTTCTTTCTTTCACTCTCTCTGACTCATACCGAGTATCTCTCTCGTTCCCTCTCTCTCCCACACACACAGAGTTTCTCTCTCTCATACACACATAGTCTATCTCCCTCTCTCTCTCTCTCTCTCATCCTATTCATAGTGATCCTTTAATTTCTGTTACCATTTTGGACGCCTATCTTTCATCATCTTCTTCTTCTTCTTCTTCTTCTTCTTCTTCTTCTTCTTCTTCTTCTTCTTCTTCTTCTTCTTCTTTATTAGCTCAATACATTCAATTCAAATCCCTATACAATTGTGCACTACAAATATGCATCTGCTTCGTCCACTGTGGAAACCGTCGAATACCTATGACATTTTAGAATAAATTCTCAATTTATATGACCGACAATTTCCATTTTCCCCTTCCTCGCCTTTTCAAATGCATGAGGCGCAAAACGTCAGGATCTATTACTCATCCTAGCTTCTTTGTATCAGTACGAGTGATCCTCAAATTATTGGGACAACTATAAGGGTGGGTAACGGGGCTGGAAAAGGTTTAAACTCCCAGTATAAAAAGCGAATGAGACATTTAACAAATTATAGCCAGGATTCCCATGATTCTCCCTTGCCATTGCTCCTTGCGGGTCTTCCTCACGGCATTCAGTATCCGCACATATCTGATTGATGGAAATTTTTCTTGATCGGCCAACCGTAGTGTGTCCATGTGTAATTATTCACAAGAGAACGTCACCTATGCGTTCGTCCGTACTCCTCCAGCAGTGTCCAGCATGTCGTATTCGTTTTACTTGAATTTATTGTGTGATAGGATGTAATTTGACTAAGGAGAAGAAGTAGCATCACCTGCAGATAAAACTCCATTCTAAAAATGTGTAACACCGCACCGGAAACATATATATCCCGTCGTGGTGAAATGGTTAGCAAGCTAGTCTCGCAATTCGTTTACCACTGATGTTATGTAGCCATTGCAGGCTTATAAACAAGTATTCCTCGTCTAACAGAGAGAGAGAGAGAGAGAGAGAGAGAGAGAGAGAGAGAGAGAGAGAGAGAGAGAGAGAGAGAGAGAGAGAGAGCGTTGACTTACTTGCCCGTTACTCTCTATCATCTTTCTTTCATCTTTCTTTCGGCCATCCGTTTATGGTCTGTTTACTTTATTCTTTCTATCTTCATTGTCTTCATCTAACTAAGGGCTTATTTTCAAGTCATGCAAGAGTTACAACCTAAGCAGAGAGATATCATCCTCTTACTCTGACGTCCGATTGAAAACTGACTACCTAGCTCTATATCACATAGCTCACGAGATTCCTGCCTTTGGGGTCAAAGTTCCCAAACGGTCTGTATTGTTCCACTTGTGCCCTGTGCATTCTCGTTACAGGTGTAGTCAAAACCCTACGCTACCATACAATTATGCAACACTGAAAAGCGAGTTCAATACTCACTGAATGACTCATACTTGTGACCTTGTGCAAAAATTCTACCAGTTGGATATTTTTTTATTTGATTGTGGGCTGCACCTCAACAACAAAAAAAATGATCTTATTTTACGACATGTATAATTTACTTAATAATAAATGACAACTGTGAAATTGTGCTCACCTTATTGCATGAATGGAAAGAGAGGGAGAGAGAAAGAGAGAGAGAGGAGAAGGGAGGGAGAGGGAGAGAGAGAGAGGAGGGAGAGAGAGAAAGAAAGAAAATGAGAGAGAGAGAGAAGAGAGAGAGGGGGTCTCAAAATGAATTAAACACTTCCTCCTCACGAATGCAGGATATTTCAGGCTTAACTCTTTTTCTCTTTATTCCTTGAAGTTCTTGGCAATTATCATCAGCTGTCATAGTCTTGCATTATTCTCAGATCTCATAATAGATGAAACCGTCCATAGCCCATCAACTGTGCACAAATACAAAGATCTGGATTAGATAGAGAGATGTCCAGAATATGAGATTATTTCTCCTAATAACAAAATAATTAGAGTCCGTTGGCATTTATCATTGCTAATAATAACGATCTTGAAAAAGAAAATTATCGTGTTGAACCAGTTGTAGCTGTTTAATAATTACTATAATCCACCGTTAAATTACGGTAGTACCAGTAGTAAGGTGTGTACACGTACCGAAAACATGGTAACTTGGAATTTATCATTGCTAATAATAACGATCTTGAAAAAGAAAATCAATCGTGTTGAACCAGTTGTAGCTGTTTAATAATTACTATAATCCACCGTTAAATCACGGTAGTACCAGTAGTAGGGTGTGTACACCTACCGAGAACATGGGAACTTGGCATTTATCATTGCTAATAATAACAATCTTGAAAAAGAAAATAAGTGTGTTAAACAAGTAGTAGCCATTTGATAATTACTATAATCCACCGTTAAATCATGGTAGTACCAGTAGTAAGGTGTGTACACCTACCGAAAACATGGTAGCTTGGAATTTATCATAGCTAATAATAACGATCTCGAAAAAGAAAATCAGCATGTTGAACCAGTTGTAGCCGTTCATTATTACTCCAATACACCGTTAAATCATGGTAGTACCAGTAGTAAGGTGTATACACGAACAGAGAAGATTTTACGTGGGAGATTAAAAAATAATCGCACTCTTGTTTTATGGAAGCCGAAATAATCGTGGTTGATTTCATAAGCAGAACCATGACTCATCTGTAGAGAACCAGCTACATCATTGACGATAATTCGCCGGTTT
The DNA here is from genome assembly GCA_023376005.1 of Doryteuthis pealeii. NCBI lineage: Eukaryota > Metazoa > Mollusca > Cephalopoda > Myopsida > Loliginidae > Doryteuthis > Doryteuthis pealeii. Next base: position 42,005,736 of record CM042152.1, on the reverse strand, counting down.
GCCATTACCATATCTCAAGCTGGCGGAAACTGCTCACCAGTAGTGGAGGTTGATGGGTGTTTTTCTCCCTTTTCGTGCATCACGTTTGTTCAACCACTGTAAAACTTTTCGAACAACTCATATACAATTCTACACGATAATACACTGTCTCCGAGTGGACCAGGGAGCAGTGGTGATGGAGGGGTGCTCCACATTCCCCAAACCTCCAGATCTGGAACCTCACCATCAAATAGAATTTAACGTCATTCCCAGAACATGTAGACCCTCGGCCACTGCCTTCTAGCACCCATATGATAAAAGGGTTGGGGTTAGGACAATCATATAGGTGCTAGGGCTTGACGTAACCAGCCGATTGATCAGGGGCCTCTCCGACCGCCCGTCTAGCCCAAGAAAGGACCAAAGTGGATTATTGCAAGTCATGGACTGCTCAGCCACCTGGATTCAATCCTTAAGCATCACGGGTCGCCACCCACGGCCAACAGTCTTACCTCTCTGCAGATGTGCAGTCGGTGCATTCTAACGCCCCAGCCCTCAGGGCGGCTAGAAAGGGTTAAACGTTATGCCACAATGGATCTCCACTGTAAAACTGCGTTCAATTACAGCCCTACAATTGTTATATATTCTTCTAATCATCTTTCATATCTTATGTACTGAGATATTTTCTTCTAGAGTCTGGAACTTCTCATTTGGGGATTTAGTGTCTGGTCTTCCATTAGGGATCTCTCGTCTATCAGAAGCCCTGGGTCATTAGTAGTTTTTGGATAAATAACCCAAGACTTCAGAAATCCCCATCAAGACTAACCGCGCAGTGTGAGTATGGGAGCGCGTTTATCCCAACTTGCTATCTCCGTGGCTTGCCCAGAACTGACTAACTCTTTCAAATCAAAACGGAAAGAGCATTTGTTTCTCATTTCTCTACTAATTCTCACGGTATCTACCGGAAAAGGGGTTAACACGAGTTCAACATGTGCTAATCAATTTTCCATGATATCGTCACAAAATTGCTAGCCGTAATTTCTAATAGCCATTTTGATTTCTACACTAACCCTACATAATTGTTAGTAACCTAACAATTATGTAACACAATGGCCATACGAATCGTAACACAAATAAAATCTAAAAAATATAGGTTTTTAACACAGAGGATAACATGGAAGCCAAATCAAACTGTTAATATAAGCATCTTTTTCTAGCCCCTTGGTTCCCTTTTTGGTTAATCTTTAGCAATTCTAAAATAATGACACTTACTTAGAATATCCAGGAATTATTTATTGGCAAGTGCCCATATCTAAGGCTTCAACTGGTTACCATTTTTTTACATCTGATTCGTCTTCGATATTTTATCTCCAAAGCAATGTTATTAATTTTCAAATAAACTTTTTTTCTATGTTCATCTCTTGTATTTCTTTCCATCTGTATTTTAAGCTTTTATTTCTTGTGGCCGTCGTTTGTTCCCTTTATCTGGTTTCCATACCCCCCTAATCCTTTTTTTTTACTTATTTATTCTTCCTTCTTTCATTTTCTTTCCATAATAGTTCTTTATGTATGTTTCGCAAGAGATTCCAAATTCTTGCTCTGGGTGCTTGCCATATTTACAGTTTATCAATAAGACATGACCAAACATTTTCCCTTAGCACTCGTTTTCTTTGATTGATCGTATTCACCGCACGGTGGCGCTGTTAACATAATCTCTCATAATGGCCGTCCTCTTCGCTTCGGCTAGAACCCAAGGATAATGCAGCAATCTGGCTTGTGTCACTATTCAAATTGCCCCAGTTTCTATTCGTTTTATTGTTATTTTTATCGTGCGCGCATTGGGTTTGGTTTAGAGGTCAAGATGAATATGGAAGTTAGATTCCTGTCTCATCCTTTCACTTGAAAAAACTTTTGATTTGGAAGATTCCTTTAGGCCACCGAAACCATCGATTGCTCTTACCGGAACCCCCATCGATTTCTTCGACTTTCTTCGGACTTTTTTCTTCTTAAAACTTATAAGAAATTACAGAATACCTGCATTTATTAGGCTCTTTTTGCCGTACCCGAACATATATATATATATATATATATATAAATATATATTGCTTAAAAGAGCCTAGTATCTACACTATGTGATTTCAGATTCTTTTGAGTATATTTTTATGAATGTTATTGATATTCTCAATTCAATATACAGTCTAATTTGATATATACTTTTCAAAGAGATATACGTTTTCAGTAAACGGGGTTGGAGTAAGGAATACCTTATGATTTGATGATATTCTATTCTTACATATACAAAAAACAGGAAAAAAGATAAGTAAAAAGGGTTTCACAAAGGACCCAAATTTAAAGGTAGATTTTACACTGTAATAGATGCGTGGAGTATCTTGGAGGCGCGCAGTGTAATGTTTGCCTTCGTAGAAAATAAACACGGTGAGACGAGTTCAAATCATGGACGCAGATGTTTGCATTACACATAGTTAGGTTCCGCTTAAGAATTTGAACTTGTGTCAAATCCTACTAGTGGTAGTGTTGGGTATATATATATATATATATATATATATATATATATATATATATATATATAGTTATCTACAGACAATCCTGTTTTGACGTAGCACGTCTATTCAGTGCAGCTAGATTTTGTAAACTGCTTCAAGCCGGTATCGAACCTCAATCGATTTTTCAGCAGTCAGAGCTTCTAACGATCGGGCTCTCGGCACACCCACTAGCAGGAAGGAAATGTTTCCTAATAAATACGTACGTATGTAAAGACTGTTAGAGATCTATATCCTGGTTAAGATGTGTGTGTGTGTGTGTGTGTGTGTGTGTGTGTGAGCACAAAGAACCCCTTGATATCAATATGTCATACAATGAAAACTTTTTCGGTATATATTTATGAATATGCTGACATCGCAATGACTCAAAATATTTATTTTCTCACCAGTGGAAACTTTGTGCATCCTCCCAACCATGAACGCTCCGGAAGGAATGATTTTGTGTTCACCCTGAATATCTTCCACATAATTTACAAAACACTCTACCACGCATACGTACAAAGATGAGTAAAAAAAAGTAATGCCATTTTCTTTAGGACAGGTATAACTACTAACACAGGAACATGTATCATACATACGGTTCTCTCAATAGCAATGTTCCACTTTCGAGAGCATGTATCCCTGTCCCGTATAAATCTGTTAACTGTTCTTTGAGCCACTTTTGTCGCTACATATTTCAATTCCTCGTCACTGAAATAATGTTTGACTTAGACAATCATATCTTTGACTCCATGAAAGAGGGTTTGGGAGGCAAACATTATTCCAGTGACGAGGAATTGAAATCTGTAGTGAAGAATGGGCTCAAAGAACAGTCAACATAATTATACGAGACAGTGATACATGCTCTCATTCGAAGATGGAACGTTGCTATTGAGAGAAACCCTGACTACGTGCAAAAGTAGGGATGGGATTCACAGAGGACCAGGTTCATTGCGATGTATGATACATGTTCCTGTGTTCGGGAAATATACCTGTGCTAAATAAAATGACATTACTTTTTTATTTACCCTCATATATTTCTATATATATGGACCTAAATGAGTCAGGTACTATCTATCTAGTGTCTGACTCATTTAGGACCTTATAATTTTGATCTACTTAACATATTGAGCTCTTTTTACATATAAAAATTAGAACACCCCTTCGGTATTCTTTTCCTTTGGCCAGTATTATTTTTTTTCAGAAAGTGCGTGTGTGCTGATCATTTCTTTTTCCCCCATATATCAGTGGGTAATTTTTTTTTATTTGCAATCTGAGTTATCTGTTTTCTTCCACCGGGCGGTTTAGTAATAATATATATATATATATATATATATATATATATATATATATATATATATATATTACTAGATATAAGGACTTAAATGAGTCAGGTACTATCTACCATTTAGACCTAATAATTTTGATCTACTTAGCATGTTGAGTTATTTTTACATATAAAACTTAGAACACTCCTTCGGTATTCTTTTCCTTTGGCCGCTAAATGTTTATTTTCAGAAAGTACGAATATATTGGTCTTTCGTTTTATTTCTTTTTTCCCCCAGATATAAAAGGATATTTTTTTTATTTGCAATCTGAGTTATCTGTTTTCTCCCAGCTGTTATATATATAATATATAATATATATATATATATATATATATATATATATATATATATATATAGATAGATAGATAGAGATAGACAATAGTTTCGGTATTTCTTTTTCTTTAGCTGGTAATTTTTTATTTTGAAAGTACAGTGTGTTGATCTGTGTCGGGGTATATATATATATATATATATATATATATATATATATATATATATATATATATATATATATATATATAATTTAATATACCAAGCGTGTTGGTAAATCCTTGCGGTGAGAAAAAACCCAGCAAATAGTTTTATAGTAAAAATATACTACCAAACATCAACCGGGGAGAAAAAAAAATTTGAAAAAAAAGAAAAGACCAAGATAGTCGTACCAACAAAAAATAATCTATTGGTACAGTATTTGGCCAAAAGAAAAAAAAACAATTTATATGTATATATATGTATATAAGATATATATATATTCATATAACCGCTAGGAGGATAGCTAATAAGTAAAAAGTACTCAATACTAAGTAGAGCAAATAATAAAGATAAATCTAATGAGTCAGACGAACCTACTATTAGTTTCGCTTAATGCTCTCCAGGCTAAGATCTGAATAAGATCTGAGTCAGCTCTTAGCCCTGAAGAGCATTAAGCGAAACTAATAGTAGGTTCGTCTGACTCATTAGATTTATCTTTATATAGATAGATAGATAGATAGATAGATAGATAGCTTCGGTATTTTTTTCTTTGGCCGGTAAAGTACCAGTGTGTTGCTCTTTTGTTTTTTTTCCCCAGATATCAATCAGTGGGTAATTTTTTTTATTTGCAATTTGGGTAATCTGTTTTCTCCCACCGGTCGGGTTTAGTAATATAGTAATATACACACACACACACACACTCATACACACTCATACACACTCATACACCCACGCACGCGCGTGCGCACGCACACACACACCACACACACACACACACACATATATATATATCATCATCATCATGTCGCGCAGTTTGCACGGATATCCCTAACTATCTCTCGCCAACCTTCCCTATCATTCATCGACTCTGGTAGCTCCTCTGCACTGCAGCCAGCATCCATACATAGTTGGTCAATATAGGTCCTGGCTGGTCGGCCCACATTAGCATGCCCATGTGTTGGCTTCCACAGTAGTACGTCGCTTACGAGCTCGTCCTTGCTTCTCCAGCAGTGCCCCGCATGCCTAGCCCGTCTTACTCGTATGGTTTGTGAGATGGGGGGGCAGGTGGCCATACAGTTGCTTTTTTGTGGGGTGCTGCTTCCACGACTTATTCAGGACCGCTCGCAGCATTCTGGTGCAGCTCCCATCCAGCTTATTTTCAAGGCGCTTTGTTAGGGTCCAGGTGGTACAGCCATATAGCAGTACCGACACAACCACAGCCTGGAAGAAACGTCTCTTTAGCTTGTCGGGGAGATCGGATATATATATATATATATATATATATATATATATATATATATTACTAGATAGATAGACAATAGTTTCTGGTTGAAAATCACCGAAACTGTTTACAAAACAGAAATCGAAATGATAAAAGGAATAAATAAAAGATAGAGAGAGAGAGTTCTTTTTTTTTTCAAAATATTTTAACAACTGACACAGAAAATTCACTATGAGTATTATTCAAATGAAGCCGTTTGTTCATAAACATACAGCCAGATTTCAATACGTAACATGAAAGAGCCCGCCTTCAAAAGTGATTTCTTTCTCATGAGAAAATAACATTTTATACTTATTTTGCTCGTCAAATATGTTAGCTTTGTTGTTCTCTGTTATATTCTTGCAACTTATATACCGTTGGCGTCGTCTTTAACAAACAAATAAAAAATAATAATAAATAGAATATATAAATATATATAAAAATAAAAAAAAATCTATTCCTAACCGCCAATGGTTTCATGGAAGAATATGAACACTATTCATTCTTTGTTCTTCATTTTTTTCTTCTTCTTCTTCTTCTTCTTTTATAGTCCATTGGCACTAATGGGGTTCGCACGCTTTATTGGCTATCAGTACGAAATGCGCAGGCGCAGAACACTGCTAGTCGCCATTGAAGTGTCTTGATTCGTATTGACAAAATAATAAGCTCTTCACAGTCGACCGCTGTGCTAAATGCTGATATAATGGCGGAGGTTTGGAAATATGTGGGGAAAAGAGAAGAAGAGGGGGGTGAATAGAAAATGGAGAGTTGGCAAATAATAAAAATAATAACCGATGTATTAATAGTTCAAGAAATAAAAGTTCGAGCGATATTTTTTACTGGTTTGAGAACTAACAGTGTTTCAAAGTAATATTTATTGAAATACCGTTCAAAATAAAATCTTAAACAGCCTGGAACACAAAAACACCAGCAGCAATAGCAAATAGCAAAAACAGCAACAACGATGACGACATCAATAATAATAATAATAATAATAATATAATAATATAATAATAATAATCTTATTATAATGGAGATTGTGTGTTTGTCTGTCTGTAACCGAAACTATATTACTACTCAAGTCACAATTCCCTTAGTTATTTACGTCATATTCTCTATAATTTTATTTTTATTTCAAACCTCAGTTATTAATAAAATTGTTTTACATCATTAAGACTATTGACTATATCTACATACTAATAACATTCAATTGTATTTATATATACAACAAAATAGCGGTTTACAGTGTGAATGGGAAGGCTAATTTGCATATTGATATTAAAAATGTGATTTTAATAAATATATGCTTAGTATTATTGATTTCTAATTGTTTGGTTTTGTCTTATTGAATATGAGCAAAAATCTCGGGGATAAATCTTAAAAGAAATCCATTAACAAGAAGAAATAACTGTATTATTATTCTTTACTTCTTATTTTAACTAAATAGTTAAATTAGGAAAATTTACCAATGAAAGATGGGAGTAATGGAAAATGATGGAAGAGTTAGTTCCAAAGTTGTTCTATTTTTCAATCTGTTCCAAATCTTTTTATCTGCATTCTTATTCAGTTTCATTAGCCTTTCTAATTTAATATGATATTTTATTATATTAAAACTTAAATACTTGCACCCGGAGGGTGCATATATTTGCTAGTAATAATACAATCCAGAGAGGTATCTTCCAAGGAGACTCATTATCACCACTACTGTTTATTATAGCAATGATGCCACTCAATCATATACTTAAAAATGTACGGGGGATACAATTTCACTAACGCACAAGAAAAGATAAACCACCTTTTATGTACATGGATGACACACAAATTTTGCAAAAACTGAAAAAGAATTAGAAACCCTAGAACAAACTATTAGAATATATAGCCAAGATATAGGAATGGAATTAAAAATGTGCTATGCTAGTAATGAAACAGGGTGAAAGAAAATTAATGGATGGAATACAACTGCCAATTCAGGACACTATAAAATCACTTGATGAAAATGAAAGTTACAAATAGTTAGGAATTTTAGAAGCAGACAATATCAAGCAAGCAGACATGAAAGGAAAAGTTAAAAAAGAATATCTCAGGAGAACAAGAAAACTTCTAGAAACCAAATTTAACAGTAGAAATCTGATCAAAGGAATCAATACCTGGGCCGTCCCATTATAAGATACTCAGGACCATTCTTATATTGGACAAAAGAAGGACCCAGACAGATTGACCAAAGGACGAGAAAGTTAATGACCATGCACAAGGCTCTCCACCCTAGAGACGATAGAGATAGATTATATGTGTCAAGAAAGGAAGGGGAAGAGGTCTTGCAAACATAGAGGACTGCGTAGAAACCACAATCCAACAACTCGAAGACTACACTAAAAAGAGCAAAGACAGATTACCCATGGCGGCCAACAATAGTAGATGTGACATAGAGACAAACAGAAAAACAAAAAGACTAGAAAACAAAAATGGGAAGAAAAACGATTATACGGACGCTTCAAACGACAAATCGGAGAGGTTGCACATGAAAAAAACCTGGACGTGGTTACGAAAAGGAAACCTTAAAAAAGAAACTGAATCCCTGATAATTACTGCACAGAATAATGCCATTAGGACACAAGGACATGCCGGGCACTGCTGGAGAAGCAAGGATGAGCTCATAAGTGACGTTCTCCTGTGGAAGCCAACACACGGACATGCTAGTGTGGGCCGCCCAGCAAGGACCTACATTGACCAACTAAGCAAAGATGCAGGTTGCTGCACAGAGGACCTCCCTGGGAAAATGAATGATAGGAAAGGTTGGCGAGAGATTGTCATGGATATCCGTGCTAATAGCGCGACATGATGATGATGATGATATCAAAGCAAAAATTGATAAGACCTAACAAATAGTAAATGTAGACTACGCGGTAATAGAGATGATACCATAAACCATGAACTATGCGAATGTAACAAACTAGCATAACGGGAGTACAAAACTAGATACGACTGGGTTGGGAAGGTGATCCACTGGGAATTATGCAAAAAATTAAATTTTGACCATACAACAAAATGGTATATGCATAAGAAGGTTCCCGAGTCCGAGAAGGTTCCAGAGTCCGAAAAGAAGGTTCCCGAGTCCGAGATGGTTCCCGAGTCCGAAAAGAAGGTTCACGAGTCCGAGAAGGTTCCCGAGTCCGACAAGAAATACCTGAAGAAGGCCGGAGGGTATATCGGCCAAAACGTTGTGCTGATAACAATAAAGATGAAGACAATAGTCCTAACTATCCAAATAAGACTAGCTTTCTTGATATTATCTAATCATAATGGAGATTATGTGTTTGTTTGTCTATAACTAAAACTATATCAGTACCCAAGTCACAATTCCCTAGTTATTTACGTCACATTCTTCATGATTTTATTTTTATTTAAACCTCAGTTATTAATATTTTTGTTGCATTTAACTGCATGTAGGTTGATTTATATGTACAGCAAAAAAGAGGTTTACAGTGTTAACGGGATGGCTAATTTGCATATTGATCTAAAATAATTTATTTTGATAAATATGTGCTTGGTATTATTGAATTCTAATTGTTTGGTTTTATTTTAATAAATATGGGCAAAAATCCCGGGGATAAACCCTAAAAGAAATACCGGCCGAAACGTTTAACAGATAACAATGAAAATGAGGACAATAGTCCGAATAACACAGTTATTACTAATCAACAAGCCTAATCTCAAACATTCAGAGAAATAATGAAATATTAAATTTGAAAAATATTAAAAGTCTAATTTTCTTGAATTATATAGTGGTAAAGTCTTTATTTGTTAAAAATGAATTTCCTCAAGGTATGTAATCACTTATATATTATATATATATATATATATATATATATATATATATATATATATATATATAAGAACAGTGGATTGGTCATTTGTATATTATATTATTTTTTTGGAAATCTATGTATAATTAAGGGGGAGAAACACGACGGTGTCAATTGTAGCAGACATTAAAAGATAAAGAAAGAAACGTCTTTGTGGAAGATGAGAAAACCTATTTCTTTCAAGATAAAGCAAATAATGTAATTCGATGGAAATATTTTGTCATAATTGCCGTCGACAAAAAAATAGGAAGATGTCAAAAACAATATGTTGCGTTGAAAACAATAGACTTGTAGAATAGATCAGATCTCTAAAAGAAACACACATTATAATTAAATATATAAGTTTGGCAATTAATGTCATAATTATTAAAATTCACTCACTTCTCTCTCTCTCTCTCTCTCTCTCTCTTTCTTTACTTGTCTGTACGCCTGTATCCACCTCTCTCTCTCTCTCTCTCTCTCTCTCTATATATATATATATATATATATATATATATATATATATATACTCGCACCAATCAGAGGAATGGACATCAAGGAGGATATATGTATATGTAAAAAAGTAAAGTCGTCGGGGCGGCCTAAAATCGGTATCAGCCAGTCAGCGAGGGAGTCTATCCCCTTTTCAATAGCGCTAGACCAAGGAGATTGTATTGGCGTCTGAGGTGGAGCGCCACATTTACCATCAGCTCCTTATTTTACTGCACAGATCCCTGTGCTACTCATACACTGAGTTGGCGAGGGTCGGTATCAAACTAGGAACCTTGTGGTTTCTAGCCGAACGCTCTGCCGACTGAGCTAACCCGGCCCACAAATTGTGAAAGTTGAATGTGTAAAAAGTATAACATTGATTTAACTCTATCTCATTCTTTTTTCTTTCTTTTCTTCATTTAATCGTTTCATTCGATTGAAATAGATTAGCGCTGTCGTTTCCGCCGACCCATCCCCTATGTCTATATTTCGCCTATTCACTTTCTCTCTTCCGTCCTTTCTTCTTTTCGTATATGTTTTTTCTGTGTAGCATGCCCTTTTCTTCCCCTTTTTTTCTCTATAATAAGAACGGAATGGTCATTTATTTATCTGAGGTGAGGACACACATAAAAAATTAGATTTTGGCGGATAAGCAACAACAGATAATAATGATTTACATATCTGCATTTCATCTTGTACGATTTGGACGGTCTTATTATTAACCAGAAGGCGTTGCAAGATGATAGCGGTCGTACAATTAAGGGACATGTGTATTAATAAATAGATGATCGCCGGAACATAGGTTCCGGATATAATTTTAATCCAATAGCAGTTTGTAGCTCAGTCGGTAGAGCGTTCGGCTAGAAACCACAAGGTTTCTAGTTCGATACCGGCCCTCGCCAACTCAGCGTATGAGTAGCACAGGGATCTGTGCGGTAAAGTAAAGAGCTGATGTTAGGTGTGGCGCTCCACCTCAGATGCCAAAACAATCTCCTTGGTCTAGCGCTAGTGAAAAGGGGATAGACTCCCTAGCTGACTGGCTGATACCGACGTTAGGCCGCCCCGACAATTTTTACTTAGATCCATGCAGAAGAAAATACTGTGACTTTTAACACATAGCTGGAGGATGAAGGTGTTCAAAACGTCCTAAAGTTGCTATTCCTAAAATGAACGTAAAAGCACGACTGGATTTCGAACTCGCTTTCTATGAGGTTACAGTCTAGCACATTAGCCACTACGCCACGGAAACCACCCCTTATAGAATAAAACCATATGCAATCTTAGATACTACTTAATACTAAATTGGCTGCGTTTGTGCTTCACCTTGTCGTTATATTTTTTAACTGAGAAAGCAAATTTATGCAAATCATAGAGTACTTCCCCTCGTTTATTTGTGCATTTATTTGCAAATAATGTAATACAAATGTGAAATCTATTGTAATACAAACTATATAAATATGAGGCAACTCAATATCGACTATAATGGCCACTGAATGCGTTCTTAAATAGAATCATAAATATTAAACCACTGTACTTAGGATAGCATTGCGAAGCATTACTATACGGCGTAGTAAAACCCGTGCACATTCAGAATTTGTATCCTCATGTTTATCCTCCCCCAAAAGGATTCGGGAGAACCTAATCTGATTGTAATGCCTGAACACACGGCAAATTATAACATGAAACCCGTAGAGAGAAGAAGAAGAAGAAGAAGAAAAAAAGAGAAGAAGAAGAAGAAGAAGAAGAAGAAGAAGAAGAAGAAGAAGAAGAGGTAAGGTGAAAAAAAGGAGAATAAACATAGAAAAGAAAAAGAAAGGGAAGAAAATGAAAAAAAAGAACAAGAAGAAAAAGAAGGTGAAGAAGAAAAAAGGAAGAGGGAGAAGGAGAAGTAATAGGAAAAAGGAAAAAGAGAAATAGACTGAGAAAGGGAAGGGGAAAGGGAAAGGAAAAGGGGAAATAATAATAATAATAATAATAATAATAATAATAATAATAATATAATAATAATAATAAGAAGAAGAAGAAGAAGAAGAAGAAAGGGTGAGGTGTAAAAGGAGAATAGACATAGCAAAGAAAAGAAAAGGAAGAAAATGGAAAAAAGAACAAAAAGAAAAGAAGAGAGTAGAAAAAGAAGAGGGATAAAGAAGTAATAGGGAAAAAGGAAAAGAGAAAATAGACTGAGAAAGAGAAGGGGAAAGGGAAAGGAAATAAAATATGATATAATAATAATATAATAATAATAATGATAATAATAATAATAATAAGAAGAAGAAGGGGTCAGGTGTAAAAAGGAGAATAGACATAGTAAAGTAAAAGAAAAGGAAGAAAATGGAAAAAAGAACAAAAAGAAAAAGAAAGAAAAGAAGAATAAAAAGAAGAGGAGGAAGAAGTAAGAGGAAAATTGAAAAAGAGAAATAGACTGAGAAAGGGAAAAGGCAAGGGAATAATAATAATTAATAATAAAGAAGAAGAAGGAAGAAGAGAGAAGAGAAGACGAGACGACGACGACGATTTAGGAAAGAGAAGAAGAAGAAGAAGACGACGACGATTTAGGAAAGAGAAAGAAGAAGAAGAACATTCTATGAAGAGGAACAGAAAGACGGAGACGAAGAGTGAGCGAAATACAAAAAGAGAGAAAGAGAAAAATAATTGGCATAGACGAGGAAAATAAAGAGAATGATAAGAATTGAAAAAGGAAACAAGAAGAAGAAGAAGAAGAAGGAAGAAGAAGAAGAAGAAGAAGAAGAAGAAGAAGAAGAAGAATATTTGCAGCAACGCCTTCACATCATTTGTCCATTTGACAGGATGATCGAAACGATAAACGTTAATATTGACACGCCTCAAAAGACGTCTTCGCTGGAAGCTTGCTCGTTTGAGACCGTTAATAGCCAGTGCCCGCTTCTAATCGTCGCTGTGTGTAGCACATGACGGGCGCTTTGTTTTATGTAAATAGCTGTGCTATTTGATAGCAAGTGTTTGGCCTGCAGATGGTAACGGCCTTTGAGAATAAAGGGCATGGATATGTATTGGTGAATGATACACAAGGGCCGATTCAGCTCAGTCGGTAAAGTATTCGCCTAGGAATCGCAAGGTTCCGGGTTCGATACCTATCTTATCCTACACTACGCTTCTGGTTGGGTAATTTTATCTGTGCGGTAAAGCATCTAGGGGCTGATGGTAGGTGTGGCACTCCATCTCAGAAAACAATCTCCTTGGTAAGCAAAAAGGGGAGAGGCTCATTCGCTATTCGGCTCATACCAACAATAGGTTAGACCGCCGAATTATCACTACACACTTTAGGTTAGACGGGCGGTCGGAGAGGCCCTCTCCAATTAATCGGTTGGTTACGTCAAGCCCTAGCACCTATATGATTGTGTTGACTATTGCTTTCATGGCATCCGAAACCCTTTTCTCATATATGTGGCTGAGGGTCTTAGTATCCTTGGTATCACGGTAAACTACATGTAGTAGTGAAGTTCCCATTCTGAAGCTCTGGGAAGTGTGAAGTACCCTTTGCATTGCCATTAGTCACTGATCTACTTTGATCAGGGGTAGTAGAAACTGTTAAGGTGCCATCTATGGATTGAATAGATAGAAAATGAGTATACAGAAAGCTTTTTAAAAGTAGTTGAATACTCAGCAAGAATAAATAAACACAGTCGTTTACATAGAAGGGTTGTTATGCCATAAAATTCAGCCAACCAACCAAACAACCTACCAACTAAAATAATAATAATAATAATAATAATAATAATAATGCGGTAATAGAGATGAGACTGTAAACCATGTACTCTGCGAATGTAGCAAACTAGCACAAAGGGAATACAAAACTAGACATGACTGGGTTGGGAAGGTGATCCACTGGGAATTATGCAAAAAATTTAATTTTGACCATACACCAAAATGGTATATGCATAAACCAGAATCTGTTCTTGAGAACGAAACGCATAAAATTCTCTGGGACTTTGAAATAAAAACGGATCACCTTATCCCAGCAAGAAGACCAGACCTAGTGTTGATTAACAATAAAGAAAGAACTTGTCAACTGGTGGATTTTGCAGTGCCAGCAGATCACAGGGTGAAGCTAAAGGAAAATGAAAAAATGGACAAATATCTGGACCTTGACAGAGAACTAAAAAAGTTATGGAATATGAAAGTGGGGGTGATACCAATTGTGGTTGGTGCACTTGGAACGGCCCCAAAAGGATTGGAAAAGGGTCTGGAATGTTTGGAAATCAGAGGAAGGATTGAAACCATTCAGAACACTGCACTGCTGCAATCTGCCAGAATACTCAGAAGAGTCCTGGAGACCTGAGAGACTTGCTGTCACTCAGACTCCACTTAAAGACCATTAGCTAATGCTGATGTGAAAACTCAAAAGGAGCAAATAATAATAATATCAGCCATAGATGGGACCTTAACAGGTATCATCCATGGGTTTGAATAGATAAAAAATGAGTTTACAGAAAGCTTTTAAAAAGTAGTTGAATACCCAGCAAAAATGAATAAACGACCGTTTTCAACATAGAAGGATTGGTATGCCATAAAATACAGCCAACCAACCAACCAACCAACCAACCAACTAAAATAAAAGGCCGCATACAGCCTGTTGGATAGAGTGTGCGTACTACTAACTTGTACATGGGTAGTTGTGTAATACTTTTCTACGTCACCGTTGTTATAATCCCAAAACATTGATTAATGGTTTACGAAACGTGTGGTTGGCGATATTCAGTGAATAGAGAATATAAGCAGATTATATGCACTTGTAATTCTTCTTATGAAATTTAACTAAAAAAGCACAAAAAATTTTGATTCCACTAAAAAAGGCTACATTAATTCCATTAAGGAAACAGTTATGGAATTTCTTCCTAAAATGTAGTTCCTTCCTAAAAATGGAATTCCTTCCTCAAATGGAATTCCTTCCTAGAATGGAATTCCTTTCTTAAATTCTTAAATTAATACAATTTATTCCGAGCATCTGATTATTCAATCATGCATCGCTTTCTACAAATTAAGTATCAGCGTGCACTCGAACTTTCCGAAGGAGAAAGGAATACCGCAACTGGAGTTCGATCCTGCTTACTACGATGTCGCAATCCAAATTAGATGGATCGTTTTAGGTATGTCAGACCTCCCGTCTAGTCCAAGTCAGGGACGAGGGGGAGCATTGCAGGCCATTTGACCATTCGGTATCCAGGAAACGGACGGCTCAGCCACCGCAACCCCATCCTTGGGGCATTACAGGTCGTGACATACTGCCAAAAGGTGGAGTCATCGGAGATGGTGTCTTAGCCCTCGACAACCCCAGCCGAGAGAAGAATGAATATTATGCTGTCAGAACTTATGATGAATAGGTATTATACATTTTGCAAATGATAAATTATTAGTTGATCTCATGAAAGTTTGATACAATGACACTGTCATTAATGATGAGCACGTAGGCCTTTGTGTCACATGAAGCTGATATTTTTGTTCGAATTTTTTAGATGAGCAATTATCAGTCGTTTAAAAATTTATACTAGTGTTATTATCTTAATAAAGTTGGAGTCTTGGTGTCTTTCTTTATGTAACCGAAACATCGTCACTGCTTACGTCAAAAACCACTCAGTGATTGCGTAAGTATATCAATGACTATTTAATTTATAGTCATGGTCAAAATCATTATTACATAGAATAAATCTTATTCATAATGATATCTTTATGAAAATCTGAGTTTGATTTGCCTCCAAAGAGCCCATGTTATAAGGGTTTTGCCTCTCATCCCACTTATGAGGGCGTGGTACAAGGACATTTTATGTGGATCCACCCACAAGCCGAAGCTCATGGATGGTAGACACAAAAATGTGTCGATATTGTCGACATTCCCCCTCAAGGGGGTGCCTCAAGTGTTGGGCAATAAACCCAGCCCTGCCCCTTTCAATCGAGGGGGCAGATGTTGCCTGGGGGACATCCCCCTGTGATCGACGCTGTTAATTTACATTAATAAACACAGGCCTCGAAAGGCCCATGTTATAAGTGCATTTAAAACCATACAATGTGTTTAAAACAAATTGAAGGGTTTTAAGATATAGAGGTTAAGTAATATATGGGGTGGTTAATTTACATACTGGTTTTAACCAAACCGGATTTAATAAATAATTACTTAGTGTTATTTATCGCTGATATTGTTATATTCTCTAATGTATTAAAATCAATCCTATGAATTATTTTATATAGAAACCAATTAAAAAAGCACTAAAATAAGTGTTATCTTTTTTATATGCGTGCTTATTTAACTTCGTTAGTCTTTCTAATTTAATATATTTAATTAAATTATAACTTGAATACTTACGCCCAGTGGAAGGTACATATTCTTGCTAGTCTTGATAAAGATGCTATAAACTGTATAATGTCATGGTATACTAAATACGATCAGCGCGTAGGCTGGAACAGAAGAATAAACCGATTGCAGCTCTGTAAAGGGATGAAAATTGGCTATGGGTGGCGATCTGTGATCCGTAAGGACGGAATCTTTGTGTCTGAGCAGTCAATGACATGCAACACTTTGGCCTTGAACTCAGATAGATAGGCGGTGTAAGGGACCCTCTTCCCATCAAACGGCTGGTCGCTAGAGATTAGCACCTATATGATTGTCCGACCCTATGACCTTATGGCAAACCCCCCAAGCATTTTTTATCATATATGTGCTAGAAAGTGTGTCTCTTTAGAATCCTGCGTTTGACGTTAAACTACATCTAATCGTAAAGTTCCTTTTTGAAAACATTTTTGAAAACATTTATATTTTTTCAAATTTGTTTGATTTCCTATCAATTTTTTACTCCTCTTCCTCATCCCCCTTCCCCTCCTCGGCTGACCTCCTCCTCCTCCTCCTTACTTCTTAATTTATTTCTTTGTTATTCTTCTTGTTCATCTCTCTGTAATTCTTCTCCTTATTCATATCATTATCATTATTATTATTATTATTATTATTATTATTGTTGTTGTTGTTGCTGTTGTTATTATTATTATTTTTCTTTTGTTGTTGTTTTTATTCGTCCCCTTCTAGTTTATTATTATTATTATTATTATTATTATTTTATTATTATTGTTGTTGTTGTTGTTGTTCTTCTTCTTCTTCTTCTTGCTGTTGTTGTTTTTCTTCTTGTGGTTGTTCTTGTTGTTCTCCTTGTTTTCCTTGTTCTTGTTTTTGTTGTTTTTGTGGTTCTTCTTGTTCTTGTTCTTGTACTTGTTGTTGTTGTTGTTGTTGTAGTTGTTGTTGTTCTTCTTCTTCTTCTTCTTATTATTATTATTATTGTAATTGTTGTTGTTGTTATTGTTACTGTTATCATTATTATTTTCTTTTTTGTTGTGCTTATCATTGTTGTTGTTGTTTTTGTTCTTATTCTTATTCTTATTCTGTTTTGCTTGTTGCTGTTGTTGTTTTTGTTTTTCTTTCTCTTCTTTTTTTTCTTCTTTGGTTGTTGTTGTTGTTGTTGCTGTTGTCCTTCTCCTTTCTTCTTCAAATTACATTTTTTTCTTTATCTAATTCAATTCTCTATTTATTGTTGTTGCTTTTTTATACCGCAAGATACAATCAATCACATCAAGCAACGCCAACGACATTAAATATCCTACCCCCCGCCCATCTCTACAATATTTGAGATTAATTGTCTTTTCCATCATGTTGTTTTTAAAAATTAAGACTAAAAGTAATCTAATATTTCAAGAAAGGATAGCATTCCAATCTTCTTTCTTTTTTTACAGAAAGTGAATTGATTTGATTATTTTAAAAAATATCAATTACTCTGCTTTTCGAAAAAATATTACAGCGAATTTAGTTTTAATAAAAACTTTGATAACCCCGAGCATGCTCAGTCTCATTCAGTTCTATTTAGATGTAATTCCTTAGTTAAACTAAGATTTATTATCTTCTGGTAATAACGGTTTGGAGCTATGTTAGTTAATTTTTTTCCAATTACTGTGGGTGACTTATCTATTAATAATAGATTCGCTTCCGGTTCTTCTCTGTAACAAAAATTACGTCACTGCTTACGTCACATAACCCAAAATCCTCATAACATAGAATAAATACACTCAAAATTTGAACATGCAACATTAGACAGTCCTCATTGTTTTTTTAAACAAGTTTTAATAAATACATGACTAGTATTATATATCTATATATAAGTAAAGTAAAGTGGTCGGGGTGGCCTAAAGTCGGTAAAAGCCAGTCAGCGAGGGAGTCTATCCCCTTTTCAATAGCGCTAGACCAAGGAGATTGTTTTTAGCATCTGAAGTGGAGCGCCACACCTACCATCAGCTCCTTACTTTACCGCACTGATCCCTGTGCTACTCATACGCTAAGTTGGCGAGGACCGGTATCGAACTAGGAATCTTGTGGTTTCTAGCCGAACGCTCTACCGACTGAGCTAACCCGGCCCCTAAAATTAGACAGTCCTCATTGTTTTTTAAAACAAGTTTTAATAAATACATGACTGGTATATATATCTATATATAGTTTGTTTTATTTTAATACATATATAAAGTTTACATTTCAAATTGTTTTATTTTTTTAATCCTTTAATGAATTTGATGATTTTACTTACTTAGGGTACAAACTCGCTGACATTGAATTTTTTAATCCCACTCCTCAGGCAATATGTTTCAAAAATCTATTTTTACATCGCCCGAGTGCATTTTTTAAATTTTGTACTAGTTCTATTAATTTATCTATTCATTCTTTCCTTCTCATTTCTGTATTGTTATTAACTTAATTCTAATTATAGATAATAACACGTAAAAACTGATATTATCATTATTAGTGTTGCTCTATGTTTTTAATATATTGAGCACGTATTAGCGTTTCGGTTTAAACCGAAGTGTTACATACTTATTAGATACCTAATATTTATGGCAATAGTGTAGAAATCATAATGGCGATTAGTGCAGCTGATGGCCTTGAGGGTGAGTGACGGCGCTTGACCTCACTCTCACCTTGCCTTCCGGGGATAAATTGTGAGAACCGGAAGGCATAGAAAACCCTGTCTTCCGGTTTAAGGATAGAAGTAAATCTCGTCAGGATCTGCGCAGACGTCTGGTTTGGGGATTAACAATAAAATAAGATCAAAAGTAAATCGATGTCTTGTGTTTATTACCTAAAAACTAACAATGGCACAGGGCTTCTGATAAGGAGAAATCCCTAACAGAAACCAGACCCGAAGTCCCCAAGAAAGTTCAGACTTTAGAAGAGACCAGACCAAGATGTTAGACGATCAGAATAGCAAAGCCGACCAGAAGAAAAGAGGACCAGAAGTAAGAAGTAAGAAAGGGTATACAATCGAAGTGCTTTGCGTCGACTTCACCATCTGAATAAGGTTTTGTTCTCTCTTGATCTATGTGTGTGGAATGTGTACATATGTATAGTTCTTTTTTATATACTGTCAGATTTATTTTAATATTTTACCATCCTCTAAATACACACATGAAAACATTTTTCTTCTTATTTTAACGGAAATAAAATATTTGTATATAGAAAACTAAAAAAATAAAAGTAAATTAATTTTTTCCTGACTTCGTAAGTCCTCTAGACGGCATACAGTGTCCGCGCAGAAGGAAGTTGTGTAATGAATGAAAGAAAGGCAACAAGAAATAAATAGAAATCAGAAAAGAGAATTTTTTTTTTAAATTCATGAAGAAAAAACGAAAGAAAGAAATTCTGTTGCAAAAGAAGGAAAAAAGAAAATTTGCAACGAAAGAAAGAAAGAAAGAAAGAAAGAAAGAAAGAAAGAAATTTAGTAATAGATTTAAATGTACAAAAGAAATTGTGTACGCAAAGAAATAAATGAGAAATTTTGCAACGGCATAAAGACAGAATAGAGAGAGAGAGAGAGAGAGAGAGAGAGAGAGAGAGAGAGAGAGAGAGAGAGAGAGAGAGAGAGAGAGAGAGAGGGGGGCATAGAGGGCATAGAGGGACAGAGAATTTAGATAGTTGACAAGAAAAGATCACTCTTGTTACCGATATAAGGAAAACAACCAGAAGTATTGAACGTCTACACTTCAAAATCATAAATACTTCCTAGTCTGTAACTAAACGCACATAAATAACAATATATATATATATATATATATATATATATATATATATATATATATATATATATATATATATAAGTAATCCATAGACATCCTGTTTCGACGTTTCAAGTCTCATCCGTGTGGCTAGACACAGCTGCCACTTCTGACCAGGAGCAAAACCCGACTGAATTTTTATCAGCCCGGTTTCTTAACCTCTCGGCTGTCGATAGCTGCCAGCATATATATATATATATATATATATATATATATATATATATATATATATATATATATATATATTCATAAGTCATCGACAGGCATGTGTTTCGGCGTTTCAAGCCTCTTCAGTGTGACTAGACACAACAACTATCCTTGGCTAGGGTCGAACAGACTGGCTGTTTGCCTGCCTGATATCTTATGCCCTCGTCCACTGAGAGCTGTAGCGGGACTGGTGTTTTAAACTATTAAATACATAGGTTTGTTTATGTATTTTACGATCACAGAGAGATCTGGTTTCCGGGGAAACGATCATTACTTATATTCTAGTAGTGGGAGTTAATTTAAATTATCCATTAGAGAGCTCATACCAAATTGATGGATATATATATATATATATTATATATATATATATATATATATATATATTATAATGAAAAGGTCTGAAAGTGGTATGAATTTTTGATCTGTTTATGTTGATTTTATAGACGCATTTTTGGAACTACGAACAACCCAACTTTCTCGGGTATTACTGGGTACTACAGCTAGTGTATACATAAAAGTGAACGAGACCTTTGCCGTATTGGTTTAATAAATAGTATTTGTATTAGCACTGGTTATATAAACCACTAAATTTTGACCTAATCCTCATTTATCTAAAGTTCCTATATATAATCAAGTACAAAAGAACCAGATGGGAGAATCAACCCTCTACCTCATGAAATGAAGAAGAAAAAAAAAAAGAGAGAAAATATCAATGGCCGAGCGTCCGTTACTGACACGGGATAGAAATCGAACTACTTATATATGGGCAGAATATCTAATAGCGAGTATTAATTGGTTGATAAGCAAATTATTTCTTTATGGTATCGCTTATCAGTCGCATTATAGTTCATTTTAATATCCTGTTTATTTCTGTCGGTGTCCCAGCATCAGGAAGGGCATAGTTGGTCTCCCGTTCAAAGTCTAAACACTTACCAGTGACGCCAGATGGATACAGGCAGCTACAGCAAACCAACAAAAAAGCATGACCCATGCGGTATAAGGATTTCTGGAGGTGAGTCGTGTAATAGTGTTACATAATTTAAGAGCAGCCATAGATTATGAAGGTTGCTGTAGTTAGAATGTTTAAATAAAGTTCGTTAGATTCAAAATCGGAACTGTGGAGTTTTCCATACTCGTTTGGGATTATGGGTGTAAGGGCAGTCTCCCTTTTCTGAGGGTTTGGGTAAATCTCCTGTGTCTGGAGACCCTATTGTGGTCACGTGACACAGGAACCCAAGGAGGGAACCCTCTTCTTCTGATGTCACTGGACAAGCCTGGACGTGCTTGTGACTTCTCTCCAGCAGACACCTATGGTGCATGCCAGACGCCACAGACACGACACTGCTCACAGTAAGTGGTTTCCACCTATTTTGTACATGAAAATTACTGTGTATGTTGGAACTCTTGTGACATTTTATAGTCTGGGGAACTTCGTTCCTCTATACATGTTATATTAAAGCCTTATAAACTTAACTAACGTGTTTGTCGTTTTTCCTAACCGAAGAGTTCAACATTGGGTATTTATCCTTTAGGTAACCCAATGTTTTATAAGAACCAGAGTTAATACTCGGTGAACCTCTTATATGGGTAACGTGACGATAATCCCAACTGACATTCCGGTACAGACACGTGAGAATAAGTTTGAGTGGGTGAACTCAGTCGGTAGAGCGTTCGGTTAGAAACCACAAAGTTCCTAGTTCGATAGCGACCCTCGCCATCTCAGCCTATGAGTAGCGCAGGGATCTGTGCAGTAAAGTAAGGAGCTGATGGTAGGTGTGGCGCTCCACCTCAGAAGCAAAAATAATCTCCTTGGTATAGCACTAGTGAAAAGGGGATAAACTCCCTCGCTGATTGGCTGAGACCGACTTTAGGCCACTCCGACGTGAGCCGGTACCCTAGGGTTCGCAACTCGCCCGCGGTGGAATCATGGGCTGAGGAAATAAATATTTATTATTAAGAAACACCAAGTTGTGTTGTGTTAATTGAATATCAAAAACAAAAATGACCAGCCCAGAACAAAGAAAAATTAACGAAGAAGAATCAACACTTAATAACCCCAACCAGAGAACATGCCGTCCAAAATAGTACACGAAGTAAACAGAAGTGTACCAATTAAGACAATCAACTGATATATATATATATATATATATATATATATATATATATATATATATATTATATATATATATATATATATATATATATATATATACCCGACGTATGATGTAGGCATATATGAGTATACAACAATGGTTAAGGTCGTAGGAAATGGACATGGCGACTCGAGTTCAAATTCATGGACAAGCCTAAGTGTTTTTCACATATCACTATTACACATGTGAAAGGTACTTATTTACCATGTATCCGACTTATGCGGGTCACAGAAGGTTCTATTAACGTAGGACCACCCACGAACCGAAACTCATAGGATGGCAGGCACAAAAATTACGTGGATCCCCTTGCTTTTCCCTCTCAAGGTGCGCGTCGGGTACTGTGCAATAAAACCAGTCGTGCCCATTTAAATCAAAAGGGTAGATGTTGTCTGGAGGGATGGTACTCTGGTAAGACGCCGTTAATTATTACTGGTCCAGTGACCGAAGCCACCGGACAGAGTCCCGAAGTCCAGGTAAGTATGTACACTAGGTAAAGGTATGCGCCAAACTATTCTTCCTCCGGTTATATATATTTACCAACCCCTCCGTACGAGCAGGATGTGACAAAAGGCCAATTACTTAAGCGGAGTTCAACAGGTTTTAATTCAGAGTTTTCCTTCTAGACCGGTTGCCTAACCAAGGTTAAAGAGCCCAGTCTTCCCAACTATTTATCCATAGATGGAGGGAGGGTAGGATTCATACCTTTTCCAATGGTATTAGCGCTAAGTGAAATGCAATTACCACATCCAGGGTTTGAACTCGGAGCGACGAGTCCATTTCCCATGACTTTAACCATTACACCACGCGCTTCCTCCAATTATATGTAAATAGGAAGATGGGCTTAAGTAAATTCTCAACGGAAGATCCTTAATTCTGACCGTATGCACCACAAAGCTAAGATGACTAAATGACTATCTTAGACCCCAAGAATATATATATATATATATATATATATATATATATATATATATATATATATATACTGGCAGAAGAAGGGTCTAGTGATAAACTGTACAAAGAGCACCAATATTCGACTGCTTAGCTTTCTTAGAAATACCAATTTCTGCAATTATATCCCGGTCGTTGAAAAAGAACATATCTAACGCCAACGCGAAAAAAAAATGGCATAACAATTTCCAACACCTATACACGCCCCCAATGAATTTCAAAGCAAAATAGTGGTGGTTAGAACAGACGCCATCTTGATTATTTCATTCGGAAAATATAGCGAAATTACTGTATTAAAATATCAGCGGATCTTCTTTCGAAGAGAGAATAGAAAACATATTACTTCTCTGGTTCGCAATGGCTACTCACTTGCTGGAAGTATTATTACAAAGGATTTACAAGTAACGCACATATATTTATATAAGAAAATATTAATACCTTACTGTCTCATATATATATACATATATCATGAGTAATATTTTAATGTATATATCTATTTGTAAAGTTGTGTTATATCTATCTACATATATATATATATATATATATATATATATATATATAATATATATATATATATATATATATATATCGTAAGACATAGGATTTACTCTGAGGAAGGTCGATGTTTCTTTGTGTGCTGAACATTTCTATATTTTTTTCTATTATTATTATTTTATTTCAATTTGTTATTTAAAAATAATAATAGATAGAATAATGTACACATGGATAAACTCCTGACCGAAACACGTATAAGTTTAATTAATTAAAAGAATCCTATTTTATCTATTCAATACTTTCTTTCCTTTATTTCTCTTTTCAACATACCGTCGGATTCACTTCCATTTTAAATTTACACACACACACACACACACACACACACACACACACACACACACATATATATGTGTGTGTGTGTGTATATATTAGATTTAGAGTGAAGCAGAGATAAAGTGTGAAATAAATGAGAAATAAATGAGAAACTAGGTTAGATGTTATCAGCTAGGGATTTTATTTAGAATGGTTGACTGCTGCGGATCTTGTAAAAGAAGAATCCTTTCCACGAAATATTGGATGAAATAAAGGAAAACTTAACCCATAACATCTAACTTAATTTCTCATTTATTTCACATTTATTTCCACAAAGACAATATATATATATATTATATATATATATATATATATATATATATATATATATATATGTGTGTATGTGTGTGTGTTTGTATGTGTGTGTGTGTGTGTGTGATGTGTGTGTGTTTGTGTGTATGTGTGAGTGTGTGTGTATTACTGAGCAGGTTTTGTTAAAAAAGGTATGTTTATTCTTAATGATCTGCAAGATTTAATGTTCAAGCCTTCTTGAAGTTTTTTCTTATATCCGGTTCCTGAAGAGAAAAAGCGCTTTAGTCAATGTTGATGCGTTATTATCGGGGCGTTATTCATTGCATTTTTTGTGTGGTTGGTCCTAGTTTTATTCAATTCGGTGGGTTTATTCCCTTTTTTGTTGTTGTTGCAGGTTTATTCCTGTTTATTATATTATATATATATATATATATATATATATATATATATATATATTAGCCCTGAAGAGCTTTATTGCGAAACTAATAGTAGGTTCGTCTGACTCAGTAGATTATCTTTATTACTTGGCTCTACTTAGGTATCGAGCACTTTTTACAAATTAGCTTCTCCTAGCGGTTATATGAATATATATATATCTTATATACATATATATACATATAAATTGTTTTTTCTTTTGGCCAAAATACTATACCAATAGATTATTTTTGTTGGTACGAATATCTAGGTCTTTTCTTTTTTTTCAAAAATTTTTTCTTCCTGGTTGATGTTTGGTAGTATATTTTTTACAATCAAACTCTCTGCCGGGTTTTTTCTCTCCGCAAGGATCTACCAACACGCTTGGTATATTAATTATTATATATATATATATATATATATATATATATATATATATAATATATATATATATATATTATATATATATATATGTCTGTCTGTCTGTCTGTGTGTGTGTGTGTGTGTGTGTGTGTGTTAACATTAATTTTTCAACCATTTATTTTATAAATATGTGATATAGTAACATTCTCATATATATTTTCGAAACTATTCCAGTTAAAAGAAAACAGCGTCTATTCTAAGAGACGGCTTATTAGCTATCTTTGCATCGACAAAGATGCGTTAAGCTAACATATAGCATGAACATTCATACATACATACATACATACATATATATATATATATTATATATATATATATATATATATATATATATATATATATTATATATATATATATATATATATATATATAAACTATATATATATATTTTGGAGAATATGTGCTTAATTGAAGTCGGACCTAATTTTTATGAAAGTTAATTAATTAACTTTCATAAATTAATTAATTAATTAACTTTCATAAAATTAGGTCCGACTTCAATTAAGCACATATTCTCCCAAATATTGTCGGCTGAAAATAGCCATATCACAAACATCGTCTGTTTGTTTACTTCTCATATATATATATATATATATATATATATATATATAATATATACAAACACACACACACACACACACACACACACACACATATATATATATATATATATATATATATATATATACATATATATTAGCTAAATGTGATATATATATATATATATATATATATTAGGCAAATATGTATGTACACACACACACACACACACATATATATATATATAGGCGTGCTTATATAAGCATGTACATGCGAGTGTATA
>CM042152.1:41967129-41974629 GCA_023376005.1 Doryteuthis pealeii | reverse complement strand
TTATATTTATATAGACAACAGAATTGCGGTTTACAGTGTGAACGGGAGGGCTAATTTGCATATTGATCTTAAAGATCTGATTTGAATATGTGCATGGTATTATTGATTTCTAATCGTTTGGTTTATCTTAGAGAAAAATATCGGGGACAAATCTTAAAAGAAATCGATTAACAAGAAGAAATAACTGTCATTTTTCTATACTTCCTGTTTTAACTAAATAGTTAAATTATAAATATTTAGCAATGAAAGGCGGGGTTGATGGAAGAGTATGTTTGAGTTGTTCTATTTTTGATTATACGCTCCTCTGTTTCAAATCTTTTTATCTGCATTCTTATTTAGTTTCATTAGCCTTTCTAATTTAATATAATATTTTATTACATTAAAACTTAAATACTTGCACCCGGAGGGTGCATATATTTACTAGTATCAATACCGATAATAGATTTATTTTAAATTTTTTTAAATCTTGAGCAACACCGGGTATCCCTGCTAGTAACTTAATATATATATAGTATTATATTCACTGTGATACTTGCAAAACACGTTTTATCACCAGAAACTAAGACATATAGCAATGATTTGAAATTCGTATTCGTTAATAGTTTCCGATGGTAGATGTTCAAAATGTAATGCTTTCTTTTCTCTAAGGATAAACAACATAACTAGTTGTTATTTGGAAAGACCCGGATCTGGAGAACTCAGGATAAACAAGTCTCAAATACACATGTATATCTACCAACAATAAAACTAAAAAAATGTACAATAAAAATATGTACAGTCCATCTAATAAATTATGTATGCCTTGAAAACAGACACAGCTACCATAAAAACAAGGCCTGGAGCAATTTGAACTCAATAAACATATTTCCTTCTAAGAATAGGCAAACCTACTTCCAATTCCCAGAGGAGCATAAAATGATAGAATTTGAATTTTGCAAAGTGGTTTAAAGTGATATTGAATATCAGAATTTGTAACATTAGTGTTCCGGGGTATCGAAGAAAATTGTAGGAGACCGAGAGACTACTACGAGTGGAACAAACGACGATGGAATAAGTTTGTTCATATCAGTAAAGTTTAAGTCAGAAAGGTGGCCACAGAGTTGTGACATTCGTATATCAAGGTACTAGTGTATATAGATTACATATTTTTGTGAACGTAGGCGACTCTAAAGCTGCGCTGGTACCTCAATTTTTAGCACTTAACATAAAGCAAATAATCCACCTAGAAATAGCTCGTAACTCTGGAAACTCGTAAGTTGAAGCGCTCCTAATCAATGTACCACTGTGTATTGATTACATATTTTTTGTGAACTTATTAACATAGGCAAATCTAAAGATTGCTGGTAACTCAAATTTTAGCTCCCAACACAAAGAAAAAAAAATGATCGAGTGACAGCTCGTAAGTCAAAAAAACTTGTAAATTGGGACACTCGTTAGTCAAGGTACCACTGTATATAAATTGCATGTTTTTGTGAACTTATGAACATAGACGGATCTAAAACTTAGCTGGTACCTCAAATTTTAGCTTTCAAAGCAAATTAAAAAATGATCAAGTGACAGCTCGTAACTATAAAAAAAATCGTAAATTAAGACACTCGTTAGTCAAGGGAGCACTGTATATAGATTACATATTTTTGTGAACTTATTAACATAGACGAATCTAATGCTCGCTGGTACCTCAAATTTTAGCTCTCAAACAAAAAGCAAAAAAATCGACCGAGGTACAGCTCGTAACTCGAAAAAAAACTCGTAATTAAGGCACTCGTTAGTGTAGGGAGGACTATATATAGATTACATACTTTTTGTAAACTTATTAACATAGACGAATCTAATGCTCGCTGGTATATCTATTGTTAGCTCTCATAACAAAGCAAAAAAACGACCGTGTGGCAGCTCGTAATTCGAAAAAAAACTCGTAAATTAAGGCACTCATTAGTTAAAGGAGCACTGTATATAGATTACATATTTTTGTGAACTTATTAACAAAGACGAATCTAATGCTCGCTGGTACCTCAAATTTTAGCTCTCAACACAAAGAAAAAAATGATCGAGTGAAAGCTCGTAACTCGAAATAACTCGTAAATTAAGACACTCGTTAGTCAAGGGAGCACTGTTTATAGATTACATATTTTTGCGAACTTATTAACATAGACGAATCTAATGCTCGCTGGTACCTCAAATTTTAGCTCTCAACAAAAAGCAAAAAATGATCGAGTGAAAGCTCGTAACTCGAAATAACTCGTAAATTAAGACACTCGTTAGTCAAGGGAGCACTGTATATAGATTACATATTTTTGTGAACTTATTAACAGAGACGAATCTAATGCTCGCTGGTACCTCAAATTTTAGCTCTCAACAAAAAGCAAAAAATCGACCGAGGGAAAGCTCGTAACTCGAAAAAAAAACTCGTTAATTGGGGCATTCGTAAATGAAGGTACCACTGTATACAGATTACACATTTTTTTAAACTAATCATTGGATAAGCATTTGAAAAAAAAACGTTCATTATAAATTCTTAGATTTAAAACAAGGAAAATAAAATAATTTTAAGAACACTTTTTTTTTTATATCAGTGCCAATGAATATATCATTGGATTTTTTCCTTTGGCTCCAGCAGGCACATCCCTTTAACCAGAGTTGAATACGTCAATCATTTCCTGGATATTTGACTGTTTGTTTGTCACAGATGGTGATGCTCAGGCAGCCATATTAAATCTCGATTGGGAGACATCTTAACGGAAACACGAATGTCAAATGCATAGCTTCCTACTGTTATACAACAATCTCGCTTTGATTGCAGTTGGTTTTTTACAACTGTAGATTCGAAAAGAAATGTTGATGAACTGGATTGATCTTCTGTTTGATACTTAGAGTTTTTTGCCCTTTTTTCCCGTTGCTCTACCGATGAGTGTCGAAATAATACAACCCTGGATAATCTTTATTACTAGATTTATCCGGTATTTTAAATTTTTTATTTTGATCTTACCCTACGTTTTTCTGTTTATTTCTCTTTCTTTTACATTTCTTTGGGTAACTTTTATCTTAGTCTGTTTTCTAATGAATATTCTTAACAATTATATCCTTCTTCGTCTTCCTCTTCCTCTTGTTCTTGTTTTGTTCTTCTTGTTCTTGTTCTTGTTCTTGTTCTTCTTCTTTCTTCTTCTTCTTCTTCTTCTTATTATTATTATTATTATTATTATTATTTTCACTTCTTTTGAGTTTTTCACATCAGCGTTAGCTGGTGGTATTTCACTGGAGTCTCCTCAGGTCTCCAGGACTCTACTGAGTATTCTAGCCGATTGCAGCAATGCAGTAGTCTGGATGGTCTTAATTCTTCCTCTGATTTCCAGATCCTCCAGCCTTTTTTTCCAAGTTTATTGGGACCGTTCTAAGTGCACCAACTACAATTGGTATCACTTTCACTCTCATATTCCACAGCTTTATCAATTCTCTGGCAAGATCCAGGTATTTAGCCATCTTTTCATTTTCCTTCAGCTGTGATCTCTGGAACGCAAAGTCCACGGTCTGTTTTTTTTTTTTTTTTTTTTTTGTTAATCAACCCTAGGTCTGGTCTCCTGGCTAGGAAAGGGTGCTCCGTCTTTATCTCAAAGTCACAGATAATTTGATGCGTTTAATTCTCAAGAACAGATTCTGATTTATGCATATACTTTTTTGTTGTATGGTCAAAATTAAATTTTTTTGCATAATTACCAGTGGCTCACCTTCCCAACCTAGACGTGCCTAGCTTTGTATTCTTGTTGTGCTCGTTTGCTACATTCACTTAATACATGGTTTACAGTCTTATCTCTGTCACCATACAGTTTACATTTACTGTTTTGTTGCGTCAAATCAATTATTATTATTATTATTATTATTATTATTATTATTATTATTATTATAGTTTATCACACCAGCATGAACTGATCGAATTTCACTGGAGTCTCAGTGACAACATGTCTCTATGACTTTCCTGAGTATTTCAACAATGTTGTTGTCTGGTTGGTCTCAATTCTCTCTCTGATTTCCAGTTTCTCGGGTCAACTTTCTTATGTGTTGGGGACCTTCCAAATGCACTAACTGCAATTGGTATCACTTTCACCCTCATTTTCCACAATGTTTTCAATTCTCTAGCAAGGTCTAGGTATTTATTATTATTATTATTATTATTATTATTATTATTATTATTATTATTATTATTATTATTATCATCTTCCTTCCTTCCTTATTTCCTTCCTTATCCCTTTCTTCTTCTTCTTCTTCTTCTTCTTCTTCTTCTTCTTCTTCTTCTTCTTCTTCTTCTTCTTCTTTCTTTCTTTCTTTCTTTCTTTCTCACATCTTCCTTTTCTTATTTTCTCTTTTTTCATCTCTTTGGATAACTTCTTTCTCTTTCTTTTTTGTGGTACTTTCCCATCTACTCGTTTAATTTCTCATCTCTTTCTTCTTTTTCTATTTTTTTATCTCTTTATTTTCCTAAACTATTCCAACATGTTTTTTTTTTGGTTATTCTCGGCATTCTTTTTAGAATATCCTATTTACACTCCTCATTCCTTCATTTATTTATTTCGCTTAACCATATCTCTATCTTCTATTCCCCGCGATATCTTTCTCATTTGACTTAGTATTCATTGTTCTTCGTCACTCTCTCATTCGTTCCTTCATTCCGTCAGTCGCTTGGCCAATAGGTCGAGTAAAATCCAGTCTCTATTCCAACAATTCACTCTCCGCAACAAAATCTTCACCCTCACAGTCCCCATTCCATGGATCGTAATTTCCCTCATCCCACTCCATTACAATCGATTAAATAATCCTATCCTATTCATTCTAGTACACAACCCTGTTACCCTTCCAACTATGAAATCATTTCATTTTTAGACATTAAACTTTCGATTTTTTTTTGTATTTTATTGAACGGCACACCACAACGGGCACTCAACTCGACCGAAACCAATGGACGAATGAGTAGTTTGTCGAATCAATTCACCAACGCTTGTCCAGTTTTATTGTTTTCTGTTCTATTCCAGCCCCCCTCTTTTTATTGTTGCTCCTCTTTCCGATAAATTCGTCCCTTTATCACCCATCCCTTCCGTTCTTCTTTCCGTCCGTATTCCATCAATCTGTCTTTTTTCCCCTTCCTTTATTTGTTTTCTATTAAGCCTTTAGTTTATTTGTCTTTTTTATGGACCCTTTTTAGTTGGGTTTGTTTCATTTTAATTGCTTTCACTTTTAATGCTTTGCTTTTTGTCTCGCTTGTTTTATTTCTAATACCTGATCTTTTAAGATAAATTTGCATCATGTAAGTATCTGAGTCTTCACCTTCTACAATAGGGTAGGTCAATTTTGGAATAGTAAATCTTATTATAATGGAGATTGTGTGTTTTATGTCTGTAACTGAAACTATATTACTTCTCAAGTCTTAATTCACATTCTCCATTTTATTTTATTTAAACCTCAATTATAATTAGATTGTTTTGAATTATTAATACTGCTGACTATATCTACATACTAATATTCATCCAATTGTATTTATATATCAACAAAATAGCGGTTTACAGTGTGAACGAGAAAGCTAATTTGCATATTGATATTCGAAATTTAATGTAAACAAATATGCGCTTAGTATTATTGATTTTTCTTGTTTGATTTTATATTTATTTAAAGCCAATATCCAGATATAAATCTTAGAATAAATCCATTAACAAGAAAAAATAACTGTAATTTTATTCTTTACTTCTGATTTTAACTAAATAATTAAATTCGGAAAATTTAGCAATGAAAGACGAGAGTGATGGAAGAGTTTTAGTTGTTCTATTTTTTATTATTATAAAATTCTTCCCTTTATTAGTATATATTATTAAATCTTTTTATTTGCATTCTGATTTACATCAATTAGCCTTTCTAATCTAATCTAATATTTTCATTACATTAAAACTTAAATAATTGCATATATTTTCTAAGTCAATGTAAATATTTTACAACCCCCCTTAAAAAGAAAGAGCGTGAATGTTAAATCACGATTATTATACTTTTTACATATTAAACTATTTTTCCATAGCTCGTTGCAATAATCAAATTATCATACTTAGGTATATCAACAGCTCCTTCTAGTCAGTTATAAATTTTGATCATGTAAATCTCTGTGTGCCCCTACCTTCAGCTGTGTGTCCCTACCTTCAGCCTTATTCAGGTGTTTTTTGTCGAACACGACAGTCTTCACGGACATCAAACCGAACCCATTATTAATCAATTGGGGCAGACGGTCTGGTTTCCAATGCCATTTACTAATAAAGAGCTCTAAGAAAACCAATGTCAAATATTGGTTCATTAATAAGAAACTAAAAACACTATCCAAATAGAAGTTAGACGACCTCATTAGATCTATAGAAAAGGGCCATGCAAGATAGGTGTCACTATTACAACATATCTTCTCAAATAAAGCACGACCTCCATATATTTCAATTAAAAGTGTGTAAGTTCTGCTATATACTTTATATTATTTTAACCTCTAGTCAGGATTGAAAATGCAAACTATAGATGATTGTTACTGTATTAACTGAAACCTTATATCCATTACGTCAAGGAAGCGCGTGGTGTAATGGTTAAAGTAATAGGAAATGGACTCGTCGCCCCGAGTTCAAATCCGGATGTCGTAATTGCATTTCACTTAGCGCTAATACCTTTGAGAAAGGTATGAATTCTACTCTCCATCCAGCTATGGGTAAATAGTAGGGCAGACTGGGCTCTTTAACCTTGGTTAGGCAACCGGTCTAGGAGAAGGAAAACTCTGAATTCAAACCTGTTAAACTCCGCTTAAGAAATTGACCTTGTGTCGCATCCTGCTCGTGCGGAGGGGTTGGTAAATATATATATCCATTACGTCATGTGTACAACTGAACACTTCAGGGTAAATTTTTAGAAATGATAAACCTACTAGAAGTGGCAACCCGGCGTCACCTAGATAGAGAGGGATTTTTTAATGTTAGTCTTGCAGATCCATTATTACTGAATCGTGAGTTGGATCCCTGTAGGATGTCCCTTTAAAATCCCTACATAAAAAGACCTTGCATTGATACAGCCGCTATGAAAAGAAAAATTATTGTTTAATATTTCCAACATTAAATGCAAAATAAAAAACTCATGCTGTTATCATTCATTTTCTCTCTTTTTTTTTTACTTCAGGAATATAAATAAAATCGTCATTATTTTTGCTCAAAAACCAAGATCTGGTGATGGTGAATGTGTATATATATATATATTTTACTTTGCCATTATTTTAAAAAATCTTTGCAGTTTCCTCCGGACATACATATACACAACTGTCCTTTATATATGTATAGATATAGATAGACTACTCATTTATCTATAATTTGCATTCATACTTATTATGTATGATTTTTCACACTTATTTAAAAGTTGGTAACGTGTTATCTAACAATACTCCTTCATTAATACAAGTTTGATTAAGGTCCATATATGTTTGGTGAATGTAAATATTACAGAGTT
>CM042152.1:41957129-41962129 GCA_023376005.1 Doryteuthis pealeii | reverse complement strand
TATGAAGAAATAAACATTTATCTAAATGTATTGGGTCAGTAAAATACGTTTATTTTTATGTGTTCAGTTAAGTGGGGAGAACTTTCTGTGATTGGACATAGCAATCACGTGATGCACCCATAATTTTGGCACCAAGTACTCGTAGATATTTCGGACCAAAAGAATAACAAAAAAGTGAGCAGTAATACTTGGCTTATTCGGACTATTGTCCACATCTTTATTGTTATCTGTAAACGTTTCGGCCTTTGTGCCCTCCGGCCTTCCTCAGGTATTTCTTGTCCGTCGGACTATACTTGTGCGAGTATAGCATTTATTCTAAGACTAACCGAAACAAATAAATGAATTAAAACTTAGTTTCATTCTAACGGTTAATATAACAATAAAACAATGACAAACAATATCGGCTGAAACGTTGTACAGATAACAATAAAGATGAGGACAATAGTCCTAAAAATCCAAATAAAACACTAATTAATCATCTAAAAAATACAGAGAAAGAAATTGATCATCAAAATATTTGGCCAATTGATGGGGAACGGGAGTCGAATGGCGGCGATGCGCGGCAGCTGCAGTATTCGCTCAGAAGGAGAGCAAGACATTGTCTTGCCTGCCAGAAACGAGCCCGCATCCTTCCGAATGCAGAAAAGGTTCAACTCGGGTACCCGGATGTTGAAAAGCTACTTCCATAAGTAGCGTGAGTCTAATGAAGACAGATCAGAGCGGCGAGTGCACCTGAGAGACCAGTGACCATAGTCGTTTGACTAGAAAATAATGAGCATGTGCGTTGGACTAGAGACTAGTGAGCATTTGTGTTGGATTAGAGACTAATGAGTGAATGCCTGGGACGAGAGACCAGTGAACATTTTCGGCGGACTTGATTGCAGACCCCGCTCCTCAACAAAGAACTTGTTTTGTTTTTTTGTTTTATTTTTTTTTTCAAGAAAAATGTTAAGATGAAATAAAAACTAACGAAATGGAAGGCATAGACAGATAATAAATTATATGAAAAATCTGATCTCAATAATCTCAATAATGATTCTCCAAAGCCATGGTTGTATCAGTACTACTATACGGCTGTACCGCTTGGAAATTAACGAAGCCCCTATAGAATAAGAAAAGATGGGAGTTGCACAAGGAAGCTGCAAGCAGTTTTTAAACAAGCCATAGAAACAGCACCCTACGAGAAAGCAGCTATATGGCCACTTGTCCCCAATCACACAAAACATCCGAGTAAGACGAAGACATGCTGGGTACTACGGTAGAAGCAAAGCTGAACTTATGTGACGTTCTACTGCGGAAAACTGCACATGGACACGCCACTGTGGGTAATCTAGAAAGGACCTATATCATTCTGCATAGAGGACCTCCCGGGGGCAATGACAGCTAGGGATGGTTGGCGAGAGATTGGCATGGGTATCCATCCTGCAAACACGGCGTGAACCCTCTATTGTATGTAAAACACAAGAGTTTACTCAATTTTAAAAAGACGTTGTCTGGACACTGCGGGAGAAGCAAGAATGGACTTATATGACGTTCTGTGGTTAAAGTCATGGGAAATAGATTCGTCGCCCCGAGTTCAAATCCTGGACGTGGTAATTGCATTTCACTTAGCGCTAATACCCTTGGGAAAGGTATGAATCCTACTCTCCCTCCAGCTATGGGTAAATAGCAGGGCAGACTGGACTCTTTAACCATGGCTAGGTAACCAGTCTAGGAGAAGGAAAACTCTGAATTCAAACCTGTTGAACTCCGCTTAAGAAATTGACCTTGTGTCGTATCCTGCTCGTGCGGAGGAGTTGGCAAATATATATATGACGTTCTGTGGAAAAATTCACATGGACACGCCAGTGTAGGCCATACAGCAAAAACCTACATCAGTCAGCTCTGAGAGGATTCTGGATACTGTACAGAAAACCTTCCGGGGGGGCAATGACAGCTAGGGATGGTTAGCGAGATATTGACATGGATATCCGTGCTACATGCACGGCGTGAACCCACTATTATATGTGAACAACAAGAGTTTACTATATTTTTAGAAACGTTCTCTGAAGTACTTGATAAAACACAGACTTAAAGACATAGACACAGACAGCATTTATTATTGAATAGCTGTCCCAAATGATTAGGGTCTCAATAGACTAGAGCGTGAAAAATCACGAAATAACAAGACCTTGAGAAAAACAACTTGGTTATTGAAAGAAATCAATATTATACCAGTATGTGGTAGGGGCAGGTGGGTTGGTCAAGCAACACTTTAAAACATATTTTGAAACGATACCTGGTAAACCGAGCTGCTACGAAGTACAATTGGCAGCTAGAAAAGTAACATCCCCCATTTAAAAATGAGCACTAGGATATAAGTACTATAGATGAAAAAAAAAACAAGGGTTAGCCCCAGGAAGGGAACCTGTTGGTTTCAAAGGAATATTAAAGAAAAATTTAAAGAACAGACTCACACAAACAAAAACTATCTCTCTCTTTCTCTCTCTTTCTCTTTCTCTCTCTCTCTCTCTCTCACACACACACACACACACACACACAGAGTGCCAGTGAGAGAGAGAGAGAGAGAGAGAGAGAGAGAGAGAGAGAGAGAGAGAGAGAGAGAGAGAGAGAGTTTGTGTGTCAGTCTGTTCTTTTTTGGTTGAATTCTGTTTTTTTCTATTCATTTCTATACAGTTAGTGCAACATGCGGTTCGGATCTTTTTTTTTATCCCCAGCTGTTAACTTATATATACACACACACACACACACACACACACACACACACACACACATATATACATATATATATATATATATATATATATTACTGAATATGTTTGTGAACATGTATATTTTTACATATAAATATGTGTGTGTGTGTTCATGTGTTTGATTTTGTGTTTATTAATACATATAACTATATGAATATATATATATATATATATATATATATATATATGTGTGTATGTGTGTGTGTGTGTGTGTGTGTGTGTGTATATATACGTGTGTTTGTGTTTGCTTATTTCTCTGAGCATGGAGATATGTATATAGACGTTTGTTTTCGTATTTGGGCTATTTTTATGTGTACATGTATATGCGTGTTCTTATTCTTGTTTATATATATATATATATATATATATATATATATATATATATATGTCTGTGTTTGTGTGTGTGTGTGGTGTGTGTGTGTGTGTTGTGTTTTCAATACCTTAGGCACCATAGCCCCAAAGATATTTCGATGCAGCAACGCAAACTTGTTGCTAGCCACTTTTGCCGACGGTTATTGACTAATTCATGATTCCTCTTGATATAAGAACATATCAACATCTCTTTGCTCCTAACTGGCCATAGGGAATAAACGACTGCTTTTCCAAGATAATTATCTCTTATAGAAACATTGTCGCTTATCCTAGTTTTATATGGACAGCTTCAGTCCTTCTTAATCTATACAATACCATATGTCTCTTTGTTTGCCCTGGGTATGACGTTAAACTCTATCTGATGGTGAGGTTCCAGTTCTGGAGGTTTCGAAAATGTGGAGCCCTCTTTCATCACCATTGCTCCTGGGTAGTCCCTGGCCCGGTGTAATATTACAATGTTTAAAAAGCATTGGTAATCAATAAGACAGTGTACGAAAAACAAAACAAAAAACTACACAAAAAATTTAATATGAACATACATACAATGAAAACAATTCGCTAACCTCTAGGCATAAAGTAACTCTAAACTAGTTGACATGCCATTAAATTCAATTCATCAATCAGTCTTTTTCTGTTTCCCCTCTCTTCTCTCCATGCTTTCTTTTTCTTCTATTTAAATAATTCTTTGTGTCAGCATAACAATTTTGGTTATTTCCTATAAGTCTAACATAAAGGGGAACCACTCTTGACTGATAAATTATTTATTTATTTTCCCTTTATCTTATCTATGCATTAAATAGAAAAACATATTTTTTACAAAATTGATTACCCATCAAGATTGAATTAAACAAAACATCTTCGGCATAAAATAACCCAATGGGTTGACATACTGTAACATACAAACAGCCGTGGCTGAGGGTCTTCACGTCCTGGGAATGACGTTAAACTCTATCTGATGGTAAGGTTCCAGTTCTGGATGTTTGATAAATGGGAAGCACCCTTCATCACCAATACTCCCAGGTCTACTCTGATTCAGAGTGGTAGTACCTGTTAGGGTCCCATCTATGGGTTAAATAGAAAAATGTATTCATAAAAAAATGTATTATCCATTAAGAATTGATTCATTTCAAAACTTTAAATGACACACTGAGGTTGATATGCCCTAAAACAAAACAAAGCAAACTAAACTCTATCTGAGGGTGAGGTTCAAGTTTTGGAGGTTTCAGAAATGGGAAGCGCACCTTCATCGCCAATACATCCTGGTCTACTCTGATTCAGAGTGGTAGTACCTATTAGGCTCCCATCTCTGGGTTAAATAAAAAAATCTGTTTATAAAAAATATGAATACCTATCAAGAATAAGTTTATTTCAAAACATCGTTGGTTTTCAATAACCCACTGTGGTTGATATACCTTAAACCAAACCAAACCAAACCAAACCAAAACCACGCTTTACCTCATTGTGTGTCCTGAACTGTAGATGTTACGTACTGGCATCAAATTCTATATGTTATATAGCGGCTTCAAATCAACGCTGCTAAATCGTGTATGTTAGTAGTCGTTGTGATATATATGGTCACGTAGCGAAGTATGTAGTAGTCGGACTCAGAAAATCACAACACATGGGTATTGTAAAAACTTTGAGTTTATTTATTTCTTCCTCGAGTGGTGGGTGGCGAGCGTTGACAATGACTACTACTATTGTTGGGATGACTACCGATGTTGAGGTAAAGGGGTGGCTGGTGGCGTCTCACCGCCCTTGGCCGCGACGGACCGTTAGCGTCGGTCACCCATTGTTCTCTGTCCGCCGTCCGCTGTCTGACTGACTGTCGGCTCGAACCGTCTGGCCTTTATAGCGATAGATACTCCTACGCAT
>CM042152.1:41947129-41952129 GCA_023376005.1 Doryteuthis pealeii | reverse complement strand
GCGCATCTACTTGCCAGTATTATTATAGATGCCCGTGACTTGCTATCGCTTTTCCCCAGAAGAGACATTTGTCTGTGTGGAAAATTCACTCGTATTATTATCTCTTCTAAAAGGGTGACTCCTTTCGAACGAACAGTGAGTTTCATTTAATGTGGCAGTGCCAAGAAGAAGACTTATAGATGTTCAAATAGAGACATTATCAATTAGACTCAGAGATATATCTGGAATGAATCAAAATAATGGTATTTCTTTTTATCTATGGAAGCCTAGTAGGTCGATCTTATTCGTTGGAATATTTCAATCACATTTAACCAACACTTTAAAAAATCATTCAAACCTTTCTTTCTTTCTTTTATTGTCTTTTTTTTTTAATGTGTGTTATTTCAGGCTAATAGAACGACAGATCAAGCATCAAAGAAAAGATATTTTGGGGAGGAAAAAAGGCCAGATTTCGGCACTATGTCAGCTTCTTGACGTCACATTAATTTTCACTCAGTTATGCTATGTCACTTCGATGGTACTAAAAAAAATCTTGCTTTACCTTTTATCAATCTCTCCTATATATATCAAGATCTGTTTCTATCTATCCATATATCAATCTACATATATCTGTTTCTATCTATCTATCTCTGCTTCTATCTATCCATGTATATATATATATATATATATATATATATATATATATATATATATATATATATATTTTACCGAGGTATCTATTTATCTATAGCTGCTTCCACCTATCGATCTATGTATATATGTATCTATCTATCTATCAATCTATATATCCTGGCTTTTCAAATTAATCTGTCTACCTATCGATATATCCGTTCATACCTGTCTGCCTTTCTGTCTGTCTCTCTATGTATATATACACACCTGGTTACTACAAATGTTTCTATCTCTATAAAAATTAATCTATACGTCTATGCATATATATATATATATATATATATATATATATATATATATATATTATATATATATATATCGATAAATTATTTTTACATCTATTCAGGAAATTTCGACTCCTTGAAATATCACATACTCCTTTTAAAATACTTTACAAGTTTTTTAATTTATATAAATATATATATATATGTGTGTGTGTGTGTGTGTGTGTGTGTGTGTGTTTGTGTGTGTGTGTGTGTGTGAGTGAGTGTGCGTGTTTGTGTGTGTATTAGTTATCACTCCCAATATGTTCCGATCGGTATCAGTCTAGACTGGTTTGATTACTAAAGTAGTTACCGTTGCCTCCGTCAACAATATTCACTCTTCACGCGCCAAGGATTTACAAGAAGGCTAACATTTAAGGTGAAACTGGCCCTCCCACCTGAGAGGATTTGCAACGCACACTCTTTCCAGTGCTCAATGGCTCTATGTGCAACCGTTACAACCATCAAAGCCTCAACGTATTCTCGATATAAATAAATACCTATTTAGCCAGTTCAATCTGATCATTATATGTCTGGTTTGATTTGTCCGTCTCTATCACTCGCTGTGTTAATCAGTTCGTGAACGATTACGACTTTGGTGTACGTACGGATCTCCAAAGCCGGAAGACGGACCGCTCTGAGTGCTATAGACACTCCGAATTCCTAAGCAGTCGGATATCCACAAAAGTAATCGAGGATTTACGACGATGAAGCCACGCTGAAAATTAGGCGATGAGCTTGCGCGAGTGCTTTTGCAATAGCACTTTAGACCTAGCAGTTAGTGTAAGCAAGTTAAAACGAAAATGTCAGAATCAGTAAGGATTTATCCAAGACAACAAAAATAACAATATAACATTTATATCCGGCCGGTTGAACCGAAAGAAAAAAAAACAATAGGATACGTAAGTAAAGTATGTAAAATCGTCGGGGTGGCCTAATGACAGTATCAACCAACGAGCGAAGGAATCTATCCGCTTTTCACTAGAGTTAGACCAGGGAGATTTTTTTGGCGTCTGAGGCGGTGATCCACATCTACCAACAGTTTCTCATTTCACCACACAGATCCCTGTGTTACTCATTCGATGAGTTGGTTCCTAGTCGGACGTTCCACTGATTAGGCTAAGCCGGTTCAAGTGGTGTGTAAAACACATTATAAACTAAATTCCTTTCCAGCCTCTAAAATAGTCGGACTTGTATATACCTTATTTGAACGAAGAGAAAGGAAATAGTATATATTTACCCGACTTTTTTAAAAAATTGATGTCTATTTGCCGTGTAACATATACTGCTAGGAGGCGCGTGGTCTAATGGTTAAAATCGTAGGAAAGGGATTCGTCAGCCCGAGGTCAATTCCCGGACGGAGCTTTTGGCATTTCACATGGCGCTAATACCTTTGGGAAATGTATGAATCCAATTCTCCCTCCAACTATGGGTAAATTGCAGGGTAGACTGTTAAACTTCTCTTAAGAAATTGACCTTGAGTCTCATCCTACTCGTGCGGAGGGATATATATATATATATATATATATATATATATATATATATCATTGGCATTTCAGTCTCGGAAGACTATAAATCAGTTTTTGTGCCCCTGAAGTTAGAGCCCTCCTGTGACTGTAAAGTCCAATGTTCGAAAAACATTCTCGACCACAGATGTGAAGGCTGTCCTTGAAGATGTTGATGAGCCGGTGCTTTCTTCTGAACTTCTTGGCTTCATGGTGTTGCGCCATGGTCGCTTCAGGCAATAACAGTCCACTACGGAGCGCCTGAACCTAATTTTCCAAGCTGGAAGGGGTAAGGACAAAGCACCTGAGATCATTCTTGCAGACATCCTTGAAACGCAGCTAGAGTATTTAAACTTTGATCTTGTGCAACCAAAATACTACCAAGCAAATAATTTGATAAAATTTTCACGAAAAGAAGACCATTTAACATTTCCTAAAAGAAGTGCGATTGTATTAAAAAATATGAGTAATTAAACAATAGTTCAAATATATACATATATGTATTTTTTCTATCAGACTATCGCTATGAATCCAAAACTTAGTTGGCATTGAATAACTTACCGAGTTTGATATGGCGTTAAACAAAACAAAACAAAACAAAACAAACAAAACATTGGGTGTAATTTATAGAGTAGCTTAATTTCGTACGACTGATATCATTCTTCTGTTCTATCTCTTTATTTTCTTTCTTTCCTTTTCTTCTCTTCATTTTCGAATGAAATAGAAAAGCGTTATCGCTTCAGCGCCCTCACCCCTCTCTCTATCTTTCTCCTTCTATCTTTCTTTTTTTTCTTTTAATTTGATAACAATAATAGTTAAATAATTTTCATTTAAATCATTCACACTCTTTTTTTCTCTTTCTTTCCTTCTTTTCATCCTTTCATTATATTCAGTTGAAAAAGATTAGCGTTATCGCTTCCGAATTCTTAAAACTTCACTCTATCTTTTGCTAACATTCGTGTGGCCATTTTAGACTGCAGGTGAGAGCACTTTACAAAGAGATCCCTTGTGGCATTAAATTTGATCCGTTTGGAGAGGAATCCTTGTGTTTCCCAGTGTTAGGCAGAATCCTTGGTTGTTGATCTGTTCGTCCGTGTTAAACACGAGCAACTGAACGACTTTCCACCAAGGCCATTAAATAGTTAACCAATCAAGTATTTGAGCGTGTTGATTCGCCGATTGAATCCACGATGTGTCTATAAATCTAAGTAGTGTCCTCCAGCACATCTTATATCACAAATTATTCCAACATATTTCCCCTACTCTCTTTCTTTTCTTTCTTTCTTTTAATATTTTTTGTCATTATTTATTTGAGGAGACGACACTCATAAGAAATAAGAATATAAGTGGATAATGAAGAACATTTTTGCATTTCATCTTGGACGATTTGGACGGTCTCATTTTTAACAAGAAGGTGCTCCAAGATGATAACGGCCTTACTGTTAAGGAACACGAGTATTAGTATATAGATATTTGAGTTTATTTCGCTGGAAAAATGAGGCAATTTCCTTTATTTAGTTCTGATGTCATAACTGGGTCAGATTTAAGACGAACAAAATCAAAATTACGAAGGAAGATAAAAAAATATCCAGACAAATCAATTAAAAAGGTTTTTTTCTTTCTGATCAAAACAACGAATCACAGAAATAGTAGAATTTGCCCTTAAGAAATCAATGAAGATTTAAAATAATTTTTCGCTGAATTATCATTTATTTGATAATGATTACATTCTTATGAATTTTGTATATAATCTATCCACCATATATATATATATATATATATATATATATAATATATATATATATATATATATATATATATATATTATCAGGCTGACCATAAAGTCTATATGCACGTCAAATGATTACTCATTCAAAGTACACACGGACTTTTGGACACACACACTCACACACACACACACGCATATATATATTATATATAATATATATATATATATATATATATATATATATATGCCTATCTATCCATATAGTTATAATATATAATATATATATATATATATATATATATATATGCCGAATATAATAGGCAGAAATGTACATACAGAGATTGAATTTTTCTCGACTTGTTTAGTCTTACATTTGAACTGGTATACCCGCCTAATTCATTAATTTTCAAAATTAGGTATGCCTTCAATTACGCACATATTCTCCAAAAATTTGTCGGCTAAGGCCATATCAAACACATTGTTTGTTTTAATTCTTATATATATATATATATATATATAT
Organism: Doryteuthis pealeii; assembly: GCA_023376005.1. Taxonomy (NCBI): domain Eukaryota; kingdom Metazoa; phylum Mollusca; class Cephalopoda; order Myopsida; family Loliginidae; genus Doryteuthis; species Doryteuthis pealeii. Next base: position 41,947,440 of record CM042152.1, on the reverse strand, counting down.
ATATATATATATATATATATATATATATACCAAGATACATCACCTTCCGTTATAGGAATCGGATGCGATGCTTCCTACGCAGAGGTTGAGAAAGCAAAATATCTTTGATCAACATTCACACGTTTATTAATCTGTTGCTTTAACCTGAAGCTAGATATGAAGGTATATATATATATATATATATATATATATATATATTATATATATATATATATATATATGTGTGTGTGTGTGTGTGTGTGTGTGTGTGTGTGGTGTGTCTGTGTGTGTGTGTGTGTGTGTGTTTCTGAGATACAATTAATCATGCGTGT
>CM042152.1:41917129-41937129 GCA_023376005.1 Doryteuthis pealeii | reverse complement strand
ATAATTTAGGGGTGTTTTACGTCTTTTGATGGTTACTGTGTTTTGCTGGGAGACAGAGACAGTTTTTTTTTGAAGCTGCAGAATAATATTTGGTAACCTGAGGGAGTTCAGCTTTTACGGCACCACTTTTACCCTTATGCTCTTTCTCAGCGGCTTCCTGGTGGGACTTGCGTCGCAGTGTCTTCCTCTTGGCAAACCCTGCTGCCCTCTCGCGGCAGTTCATTGCACAGGAAGTGAGATTGCATATAATGAATGTGTGCATCACGTCTATGGCGTCTTGTACATCAACATTCCCGATATCATATCATTTCATATGTATACATATATATATATATTTATTTATATAGTGTGTGTGGGTGCGTATGTGCGTGTGTGTGTGTGTGTGCGTGCGTGTGTGTGTGTGTGTGTTTGTGTGTGTGTAAAGCTGGTGTGTTCGTTTTCTATCTTTCTTTTTAAAATAATCTTCTTTTTGTTTTGTCGTTTGTTTTCTTGTTAAATAAGGGATTATCTTGCTGATATCGTTTGTAATTATTCCCCAGAGCGATAGTGTTACAATTATTTTAGCTTCTGTCAAACAGATGACGCTACTTTGTTTGTAAAATGAAAATTAGCATCCAATAGAAATAGAAATAGAAATAGAATAGAATAGAAATATCTTTATTTTCACACATTACTTGTTTTTCTACAAAAAAAATACAAAAAACACAACACGGCGTGAAATCCTTTTTTTCTAATCTGTTTTTTTTATATTTGCATACATTTCCTAAACTTATTTTTTTTTAAGTAGGAACTTCACCAGATGATGCAGTTTAACGTCATACCCTGAGCATGAAGACCCTCAGCCACCGCCTTCTAGCAGATATAAGAAAAAAGGATTGAGGTATGCCATTAAAGCAATAAGGTTGGAACATTATATAGGTGCACACACACACACACACACACACACACACACACACACACACACTTGACTAGACATACACACACTCACACACACAAGCACACTTCACTAGTCCAAGTAAAGAACATAGTTGGTGTTGCATGTCATGTACAGTCCGCCCACCAGGATTCCATCGTTAAACATGGGTCACCACACACGGCCAACAGTTGGCCCCAAGGGGAGGACATATACCTCTATAGAGGTGCAGTCGGCGTATTCTAATGATGAAGTTCAATTCTTGAGTTCTGGGGAGGGTGGAGTATCACTTCATTGCCATTACTCACAGATACCCTCTGATCTGGATGGGTAGTACCTGTTAGTGACCCATCTGTGGGTTAAGAATCAGTTTAAAAATTGAGTTTAAAAAATTGAATGCTTGAAAAGAAGAAATAAGACAAAACATCTACAGCGCAAAATAACCTAAGAGTTAACATGTCGTAAAAACCAATCAACCCACCAACAACACGACAGCCGCTCGTATGGAAGGAATTATTTCGCTAGCAAGCGACTGTATGTAAAGATAGTCATAACCAAACAATCCAGAACCAACTGAAATGAACATTAGTGGTTCTACATAACCCATATCGGGGGCAATTCATCCATTTCCCAATGGGCATTAGAGCAAAAGTGAACGTAATAGCGTACTGTCGGATTCACTTCCACTTTTTCTTCACACACACACACACACACACACACATATACATATATATATATATTTGTGAATAAAAAGGCTTTAAATACCATGGGTATCGTGGTTATGGACCATTTCCACTCGTGAGTATGCCCACGGGCTTCTTCAGACCACGAAATGGTCCATAACCACGATACCCATGGTATTTAAGACCTTTTTATTCACAAATAACTTTGCTCTGTATACAATAATTAAACATTGAGTTCTCGTACGGAACCTGAACTCTACAACAAACTACTGGTAGAGAATTAGGACCAGCCTAGAATCACCTTGTACCAAGAAACTTGGTACCTCACCAAAGTATATATATATATATATATATATATATATATATATATATATATATATGTGTGTGTGTGTGTGTGTGTGTGTGTGTGTGTGTGTGTTAGTGTGTAGCTAAATAGATAATTTCTTTCTTTGCATACAGCAACCATTGCAATCCACTCAGCCGTTGCTTTGAGAGCACCTCACCACAATGTAATGACTCACAAGCAAGTGTAGCAAAATGTAACTACTGTTATCCTCACTGGGTGCACTATACCCCTGACCTTATGCCAGACTAAATATCTTGCAATCTAGAGCCATCCCCCGATGTACTAGCTTATGTGGCACATGGTGGTATACAGTGCATATATCAATACAGGCATAACCTTAATGTAAAAAGACGTACAGTACAATTAGAATGAAGGTCAACCTGATGCGGGGGATGAGGTGATTCATACCTATCCCATGGGCATTAGTCCAAAACGGAATGTAATAGCGTACTACGATGTTGCAATCTAGCTTGTTAGCCATTACACCAACATTTCTGCAAAAAGTAATACAACAAAACGTCTACAGCATAAAATAACCCATGACTTGACGATGCCGTAAAATCCAACCAACCAATTTAAAAGAGAAACTTTCTTTTCTGATGCTTCACATAAATAAATAGTCGGTTAAAAACTCGAACACTGGTTCATTTGAACATTTTGAAAAAAAAAGAAGAAAAACAAAAAGAAAAATGAACGAAGTAAAAAAAAATACAACGACCGCATCTTTTGTATGCAAATTGAAATTTATGAGGAAGACTACGTGTCAAACGCATGCGCATATGAGTAGCACAGTTTTTTGTGTTCCACTTGCATAGATAACCAATTTTGGGAATTGTATATTTCCTTTAGCAAGAACAAATAATACATATTACGCAAAAAACACAACCTACTAATCACACAACTGCGCACTTGCTACCTCTATTAATATTGTTTTCGTGTGTGTGTGTGTGTGTGTGTGTGTGTGTGTGTGTGTGTGTGTGTGTGTGTATGTTTGTTGTCTAGTTGAACACGTATATATTCGTTAGAAAATTCTCGTATTTACCGTTATTATTCGTGTATAAGACATAAAATAGCATCTAATGGTGAATTTCCTCTAATGGTGAAGTTCCAATTCTTGAATACCGTGGAGTGTAGATTACCCTTCATCGCCATTACCCCTAGTTCCACTATGACCATGAGGGGTATATATTTAGGTGTTTGTTGCCAAAGTGAGCACGTACATATTTTTAAGAAATCTCACTCTAGCATTTGCCGTAATTATTCGTGTATAAGACGATAGATTGCATCTAATGGTGAAGTTTCAATTCTTAAGTACAGGCGACTGTGGATTAGCCCTTCATCACCATTACTCCCAGGTCCACTCTGACCTGGAGGGTAGTATCTGTTAAGGTATTGTTGCCTAGGTGAGCAGGTACATATTCTTAACAAAATCGTCGTAAGAAGTTCCCGAATCCGGGAAGGTTTCCGAGTTCGACAAGAAATACCTGAAGATATATATATATATATAAGAGTTGGATCTTAGCCCTGAAGAGTACTAAGCGAAACGTAAAGTAGGTTTATATGACTCATTAGTTTTATATTTATTATTTGCTCTACTAGGAATTGAGCACTCTTTACTTATTAGCTTTAGTATATCCTGGCGGTTTTTATGTGAATATATTTTTCTCCCCAGGTGATGTTTGGTAGTATATTTTTACAATCAAACTATTTGCCGGGCTTTTTCTCACCGTGAGGGTTTACCAACAAGTTTGGTATATATATATATATTATTATAATGGAGATTGTGTGTTTTTCTGTCTGTAACCAAAACTATATTACTACTCAAGTCACAATTCCCTTATTTATTGACATCCATTCTCCATAATTTAATTTTAATTTAACCTTTTTAATAATTAATAAAATTGTTTTACATTATTAATACTGTTAACCATATCTACATACGAATAACATGCAATTATATTTGTATATACAACAAAATAGCGGTTTACAGTGTGAACGGGAAGGCTAATTTGCATATTGATATTAAAAAACTCGAATTTAATAAATATGTGCTCAGTGTTATTGATTTCTAACTGTTTTATTTTAATGAATATAAGCAAGCATCTCTTCAATGAATATTAAATGAAATCCATTAACAAGAAAAAATAACTGTCATTTTATTATTTACTTCCTCTTTTAACTAAATACTTACATTAGAAAAAATAGCAATGAAAGACGCGAGTGATGGAGGAGTAAGTTTCAGTTGTTCTATGTTTCAAATCTTTTATCTGCATTTTTATTTAGTTTCATTAGCCTTTCTAATTTAATATAATATTTTATTACATTCAAACTTAAATACTTGCACCCGGAGGTGCATATATTTGCTAGTATATATAATGAATTCGCCAAGATCCAACCGCATCTCCAATTTGTGCAGAGTCTCCCGCTGCTTGCATGAAATCTCTAGAAAATGGCCCTTGTAGCGGCCAGGTCATCGTGGGTACCCAATAACTATATTAAGGATTTTATCTCGGCATCTCACACTCAGTATCAGACTCGATAATAATGACTGATGACGTCAACAGGCTGATCCTGGTTATTATATTTTGATAGTTTATCAATCCTTTCCTTCGAACGAATCTATCATCAAATGTATCCATACTACATTGCTTCTGTACTGCGAAGACTACAAAATGCGCGCGCTCTATCAACTTCGCGTGCGCTCTAGCCACCTAATGCCCTTACATCATTGAAGAATTGGAGCATTCCCTACTGCAATTATCTACAATCATAGAAACTACTGATAATGCCCCTGAGAAAGGCAAGGATATATCATTCTCTACTCACTTCCATCAATGAATAGAGAAAACAGGGCTGTTTAGACTTGATAAGCAAAACCGGTCTAGAAGAGGCAAAAATACTGAAATCGAAACAACTGTTCTTCGTTTAAAAGGTGACCATGTGTCTGATATTGCCCGCGGCGGAGTGAGAGTATAAATTAATTCTCTCTCTCTCTCTCTCTCTCTCTCTCTCTCTCTCTCTCTCTCTCTCTCTCTCTCTCTCTCACACTGTGTGTGTGTGTGTGTGTGTCTCTCTCTCTCTCTCACACACACATACCAGGGCTGTTTAGACTTGATAAGTTTGTTTGTTTATTATTTTTTAACGGACATATGAACCCGTCTGGGTTTATGTCATGCCTAACGGTTAGGAAGATATATATATATATATATATATATATATATATATATATATATATATGTGTGTGTGTGTGTGTGTGTGTGTGTGTGTGTGTGAAAAAACACAACCTACTAATCACACAACTGCGCACTTGCTACCTCTATTAATATTTGCTTTCGTGTGTGTGTGTGTGTGTGTGTGTGTGAAGAGAAATGGAAGTGAATCCGACGGTATGTAGCATAGAGATAAATTTGAAAAAACACGTTTAAAAACATGAGTGGTAATTTTTTTAGCCGACGCTGCAGTGTTTCGATCTGTTAAGTAGATCTTCTTCAGGGCTTTTGTTGATATTAGGAAGAATTAAAAAAATATCACAGAATAATGAGCAAGACTGTGATAATCCTTGTTTATCAATCTGTTCAAAATTTGAAATTTGAGGAGAACGCTATATATATATATATATATATATATATATATATATATATATATATATATGAGATGAAGATTGAATATCATTATTATTTGAAATTTCAAATATAATTTTTCTTCATCGCCCTAATTGTGTTTGCTTCTCTTTACAATTCACTCATGTTGTTATCTCTAGAACAGCGAGCATTTGCGTGTATCACAAAGAACAATAAAAGCTCCCTGGAAGTAGATATTATTGTTATTTACTATAGGCATTGTTTCTCGCTATTCCAGAGATAAGGACTCCAGTGAGTTAAGATTAACAAAAGCAACCAAAACTAGAAATAGGAAGAATAAAATCTTGTTAAGATTATATATATATATATATATATATATATATATATATATATATATATATATATATATAACTAGAATTAAGTTACAAAAACACACACAACCTATCAAATATCAGAAATCACACATATACATATTCATATTCTGCCATATTCATATTCTGCCAAAATAGGGTTAATTAATGCCTGAAGAAGATAACAGAAGATCTGAAACACGTGCCGCATATGTAAGATAATAATATATAAAAAAACATAATCCTTTTTGCAAACCTTATTGTTTTTTATAGAATATCTAATTTTCTCCCGTTGGATCCATAACAACACTATATATATATATATATATATATATATATATATATATATATATATATATATATATATATATATAGCTTGTTATATTTATAATAAAGAGTGTTCTATGTATTGGTAGAGCATTTATATTTAATCTTGGGTAGGGGAGAAATTAAAGCAACTGCGCTTTCTCATTTTCTTCACCTTGTTAAAAGGGTTAACCACCTCACCTCTCGTCCATAGGTTAAACAGTACCACTACGGTTTTTCTACAAGATGATTTTTAGCATTAAACGACCCACGAATTTTTATGTGCGTTTAAAAAAAGAAACCAAAACCAAGCCAATATATATATATATACACACACATACATATATATATGGGTGGGTGTATGTATGTGTGTGCGTGTATGTATATGTGTGTGTGTGTGTGTGTGTGTGTGTAAAGGAAAGAATGATACAAACATTCACAATTTGTTTTACTGTTTGGTAAGTCACATCTTTCGACACACAAACATGTGCACACAGACATTCTTACAAACATACTCACACACACAGACACACACACTAACACACACACACACACACACACACACACACACATATATATATATATATATATATATATATATATATATATATATATATATATATATACATTGAGCAATAGCTATACATAGATAAAGAAGCCATTCTTGTTGAATACGGTAGCTAGGCAGTTCAGGAATTCGTGTTTGAAATCAATATCTTTGTGCCGTGAATTCGCTGTTCATTGCGTGGTCTCTATATATATATATATATATATATATATATATATATATATATATATATATAAACTCGAAACCATTTCAGGATTCTGAGAAAAATTATATATAAAGCTTGATTAATTATCTGTTTATCATTTTCAATAAAGTTAGCGGTCTGGTGAACCTTATAGTTATACATATATACCTGTAAGCAGATATAGATCTATAACCGCAAAACGGCCGATTTTAAACCTTTTCTTTGCCACACACACACACACACACACACACACACACATATATATATATATATATATATATATGGCAAGGAAAAAGTATTTTTTATAATTTAAGAAAGATATATAGCTCATTCAACTGTGGCATATGGAAATCTAATAGATTGCAATGGAGTTATCAGAATAATGATTGATTAGAATAATTCTGCTTATTTTGTTATTGTCATGCGTATCTGGTTTCATTTTTTGATTGAAAGTCAGGTAGACCCTTTAGTTTCTATCTCTATCTAACAATAATATTAATAGTATTATTACTGCTCTATATTTTTGATATAATGAGCACTTTTGGATTATCTACTGATGCCATTGCGACGGAAAAGTTGCAGCGGAAATCGGATACTATATATATATATATATATATATATATATATATATATATATATATATATATATATATATATATATATTGCCAGGGTAACTCTTGACAGATTATACTCAGGCCATTGCATAGCTTTACTTAGTGCTGAATATTTCACTTAAAATGACATATATTTTCTCTGCTTTACTTATAGACGAGTAGCTAACACTATTTTTCCTTTTGGCTACCCCGCACCCCTCTTTGTCACCTCGAGTAGATAGCCATTCGCCACGAAACAGAAAGGCACAGTGTCACATTTGCGCCTTTTTCTCCTTCAGATTTTTACGCTTTCTCTTGGTTTTGTTTAACGGACTGGCTGAGAACATTTAATATGTTTTTAGCGTTGCCGGGATACATTCAGTATTTTCACTCACTGAGTGGTGTGAAGGTGGTGGTGGGGACGTCAATTTCCGACATCCATTTCAACAAATTTTGAAAAGGCCTAGAAACGCTGGACACCTCTAAGTTCGCTGAATCCTGTCCGCGAATCAAATTGGATATACCAGTTCGCTGTTCAATGTGTCTCCACAATTCTACAATTCAGTTATATCGACCGGCAAGGAAGGGTTAAAAAGTATACTCACTCCTATTTCCAGTGGAATGAAAACATGAATTAACTTACAAATACCCGACAATGCATTGAATGACCTCATATTTCATATCTTACAGAAGTTATATTTCCTTTCCCACTCATAGATGCTGAAAAGTACTGGCTGAGCATCAACCACCATTATTTATTAATAAACATTAAGAAAATGAAAACGAAATGCATGGACTTAATTCTGTGACCCTGGGTTTCATACTTTTCGATATATATATATATATATATATATATATATATATATATATATATATATATATATAAAAGGTGTGTCATAAAAGTGTCGAAATTGAAGCTGTATTTACCACGATAGAATTGAACAATGAATGGAACGTTAATTTTTCAGAATACACGGTGTTTCATAAAAGTGCCGAGTTTGAAACCGTATTTAACAAGATGGAAATGAAGAATGAATGGAACGTTAATTTTTTTAGAATACAAGGTGTCAAAAAGTACAAAAAATCTCGATACTTTTTGTCACAACTTGTATAAATATTAATAATCTATATTCGGGCTTAATTTGTCTGTAACCGAAACTACGTCACTGATTGCGCCACAATACCGAAAATGAAAAAAATATTGGCGAAATTTTTAATTCAATTTTAAAATTATTTTTAACTCTCGACATTTTTTCAGTAACAAGAAGTAACTAATATGTTTACAAATAAATTAATACCTACGAGTTTGAATAAAAATTTTGCGTAAAATAATTAAAATAACAGTTTAATCAACAATTGATAGATGTAAGTTTCCATTTCAAGTTTTTTTTCCTTTTTTAATAAATTTGAAGATTTTACTTCTGACATTGAATTTTTAACTCCCATCCCCCAGGCAATATCTTAAAAAAATAATTTTACACCGGCCGAAGGGTGTTTGTGTGCTAGTATATATAAAGGAGGTGTCCATTGTGCAATGGTTATCGTCGTGGGAAATGGACAGGGGAAAACGAGTTCAAATCATGGACGTGGATGGTTGCATTTCAAATTGCAAAAAAAGAAACGTATTAATCCAATTATTCTCCCTCCAACAATGGATTAATAGTAGGCCAACTGGGTAGTTTAACGTTGGTATGGCAACCATTCTATGAGAATGAAAACTCTGAATTCAAACATGTTTCCTATGCCTACCCGAAAAATTAGCAATAATTGGATTCCCATATAAGAAAACCTTTTAAATTATAGATTTGAATCAATAGGGAGTTGTAGACAGAGACTGAGGTCAATAAGATATCATCATCATCATCATGTCACGCATGCAGCATGAGTATCCATGACAACCTTTCGCCAACCTTCCCTATCATTCATTGCACCTGGGAGCTCCTCTGCGGAGCAGCCAGCATCCTCACATAACTGGTCAATGTAGGTCCTTGCTGGGCACCCCACACTTGCATGTCCATGTGTTGGCTTCCACAGAGAACGTCGCTTATGTGTTCATTCTTGCTTCTCCAGCAGTGTCCTGCATGCCTTGTCCGTCTCACTCGGATAGTTTGTGAGATGGCGGCTGATGACCGTAAAGCTGTTTCCTTGCGGGGTGCTGTTTCCATGACTTGTTCAAGACTGCACGCAGCATTCTTGTGCAGCTCTCATCTAGCTTATTCTCAAGACGCTTTGTTAGGGTCCAGGTGGTGCAGCCATATAGCAGAGCCGACGAATACACTTGATAGCTTTTGGAAAAGTTATTAATTCAAAAAGAAGGGACACAGAAATTGAACAGTAAAATACAATAAATATAGTATATATATATATATATATATATATATATATATATATATATATATATACCAAAAATAGCAGCGCTAATCTCCCTTGTGAAAGGTCCGTAGCCAATTTTTCCTCTAGCTATTAGTAAATAGTAGAGAAGACTGGATTCTTTAAACTTGGTAATGCAATCGTTCTAGGAAATGAAAATTAAAACTCTGATTAAAATTGACATTGTGTTGCATCTATTCGTGCAGATGTTTCGGAAACACTCATATTTTCGCATATTAATTAGAATATCAGAGGCGCCATGTGCAATGGTTACCCTAGAGAAAACGGACACGTAGACTCTTGTTAAACCTGGATGAGAAGTTTGCATTTTAAATTATGCTAATACTCTTCGAAAAGGTAGGAATCCAACTATTCTCTCTCGAGCTATACGTAAATGATAGCACAGACTGGGCACTTTAACCTTGATTCGGCAAACAGTCCAGGAAAAGAAAAATTCTGAATTACATCTGTTAAAGTGCACTTAATAAATTGACTTGTGTCACTACCTGCCATGCACAGAGTTTCGGTATATATATATATATATATATATATATATATATATATATATATTATATATATATATATATAGAGTTAAACCTAATGAGTCAGATATACTTACTAATAATTTCGTCTTGTAGCTCATTAGGGCAAGAATCCCCGGATGAAGTTTGGCTCTATATTTTTTATTAACAACTATTTGCAGTAAAAATATATATATATATATATATATATATATATATATATATATATATATAGATAGAGAGAGAGAGAGAGAGAGAGAGAGAGAGAGAGAGAGAATAAAATCTTATTTTCTTTAAAATGTTGAACAAAATTATTTGTTCCTCCGATAGCGCTAATACCCTTTGAAAAGCTATGTATCCAACAATTCGCTATCCAACTAGAGGTAAATAATAGGACAGACCCGGTTTTTTAACCTTGGAATAGTAACCCGACTAGAAGAAAGAAAACTAAATTCAAACATGTGACTCAGTTGAAAATTGCCCATGTGTCGCATCCTGCTTGTGCGGATGGATTAGTGAAAAACATACAATTTCCTATATTAAGTAGAATAAAATATATATTTTTGAAAAAAAATTATTCATAGTATTCAGTACCAGACGCTTTGTAATATGACCTTCAGTTTCAATTTATCTGATGTGTACGGTCGCCAGCAATGTTGCAAATATCACATGATCGATCGTAGGCGCCTCTCTGTCGGAATGGTGTAATATTTGGCGGCATTAGTGAACGTCAACGGAACAGTAGCAGATTGTGTTTGGCGATAACAAGCAAAAGTTGTACCGGCCATTTTGTATTCGCCATCTTCTGGCCACCAAACTTCAATTCTTGAATCGTTCTGCAAATCCTCTACGTCTGTGTTGTTCCTATCTACATCTGTTTATATTCCCTATCTCTCTCACTATTGCAATTTCTATTCTTTGTTTTTTTTATTATTATTTGGTGCATTCTGTTCCTAGCTTTATTTAACTGTTGAAGCGCTACTACTTGTATTTTTATTTAATATTGTCTTTTTTGATCTCTCGCTTGTATTTGCGTCGTACATCAGCGCCATCTTCTGCTGGACAATGTTTCTGAAATCTTAACAGTGTCTTTGAAGTTTAGTTAGCTTTTATATATATATATATATATATATATATATATATATATATATATATATATATATATGTGTGTGTGTGTGTGTGTGTGTGTGTGTGTGTGTGTGTGTGTGTGTGTTGTGTGTGTGTGTATATATATATATATATATATAGAGAGAGAGAGAGTTTGGTAGTACATACATAAAATCAACGGCGCCTTGTAATTGTCAGTTTCTCGATTTCGCTATTTTCAAAACCATAAGGCGCTACTCTGTTATATATATATATATATATATATATATATATATATATATATATATATATATATATACTCTCTCAATGATACTGAATACTCCTTCGCCATAAATATTTCAAACTATATATATATATATATATATTATATATATATATATATAATCGAAAACCACGAGTACAGATGGATGAAAAAGTTAAAAAGCTTTCATCCGTACGGCTTTAATAAAAAAAAACAGACCCACTCTAACATAGGCCAATAAACCTGTCTACACCTACGAGGGTGGCCGATGTCACCTAAATAAACAAACACTGACCACCACACATCAAACAAGCCACTCTTGATCCAATTAAAAATCTAGAAGTCACGCGCACAGTACCGAGATACATACACACACTCACATTCACACACATATATGTAAACACACACATACATTCATATGTATCCACATACAGTCATACACACAACTCCCATGAACCCTCCCCTCACATATATAAGAGCATCAAAAAATAACCTACCTCATAGAGGTTCTTCACGGAACAAATGGACATGATACTATTAAAGACACTCGCCTACCCGGATTTTAACAGCATGTCAAACCCACAAAAACTTTTCAACTTTCATAATTCTTCTATAATGCTCCCTTTCTAATAATCTATCAACAATTTCTTCAAATGAGAAATTTTCTCCTGACGATGACCTAAGGTTGAAACTAGTTGAGAATAAACAACATACAAGAAATATTCCTGATTGTCAATACTTTTTGTTCACACCATATATATATATATATATATATATATATATACTAACCCCTTCGCACGAGTAGGATGTGACACAGTGTCAATTTATTAAGCGGAGTTTAACAGGTTTCAATTCAGAGTTTTCCTTCTACTAGTCTGGTTTCGTAACCAAGATTAAAGGGCCCAGTCTGACCTACTATTTACCCATAGTTGGAGGGAGAATAGTTGGATTCATACCTTTCACAATAGTATTAGCGCTATGGGAAATTCAAATACTCTTTTCCAGAATTTGAACTCGGGTCGACGAGACCATTTTCAATGATTCTAACTATTACACTGGCAATCTCGCGCTTGATTGTATATGCTTGCAAATTCTGTTCGTAAAAGTGCAACGCGTGTTTCTGTCTGTCAATGTTGCTATTTTCCGTCTGTTAATGCATCTCTGTATGTGGGTGTCTGTGCAGGTGTGTCCACTTAGTGTGTGATAGTTTTTTGTCAATCATTCTTTTGTTTGTATTGCAGTTCCATTAAAATATACTTTACAGTTGGTCGAGAGACAAAGGAATATTGTCAGACGAAATTGCTGTAAGATATAGGAACACTGTCAATAAAAAAATATATATTTGTTTATGTCTGCTTAAAAAAGAGGTTTACAGTAGATACAATAAATAGATAAATACGTACATACACAACCGCACAGGTGTGGCTATTTGTGGATGTATTCATATATGTGTGTATGTATCTGGGTGTTTTACTTGTATGAGCATACACGCACATACACACGCGCACACACACGCACACACACACACACACTCAACACACACAAACACACACACATACACACACAGATATATATATATATATATATATATATATATATATATATAGTTTTTTTCCTATATTTGAGAATTGAAAATAAAGTGCTCTATTACGGATGTAAGAGCTGTATTTATGTATTCATTATAGTGCACAATACATTTAAGGTGCGATTGTTACCATTGGTTTCAAAGCAGCGTGTTAGCCACTTATCGTGAAGACAACGCATCCGTTAAGAAATGCAGAGAATGTCAATTCATTCACATATGTGTGAGTCGATTTTTTGTATTTTTCCGCTTAGCGATGAAAGTAGTGCATCAATTCCTTTGCCTCTCTCCCTTTTCCTGTTTTGCCGAGGGTTGTGTCCCTCAGTTTGTTCAGCGTTTGTTTCTTATTCACTCTTTGTTTCGCTTTATTACTCTGTCACCGTATCTACTCTTATATTCACACAAACACATGTAACCCTGCGTACACGAATAGTTGGTTTTATTTTTTTTTCGACTACGGCCTTGCTCTTTCATTATCCTTTACTCTCTCTTTTTTACTCTTTTTCTCTTTTCCTCTCACTCTCTCTCTCTCCCCTCTTCCTATCTCTCTCTCTCTCTCTCTCTGTTTATTGTTGTGTCTCCTCGCATCCATTCTTCCATTTGCACTCATATATTGCTATGTGCGCGTGGTGTGATGGTTAAAGTCATAGGAAATGGACTCGTCATCCCGAGTTCAAATCCTGGATGTGGTAATTGCATTTCACTTAGCACTAATCCCATTGGGAAAGGTGTGAATCCTACTCTCCCTCCAGCTATGGATAAATAGCAAGGCAGACTGGGCTCTTTAACCTTGGTTAGGCAACCGGTCTAGGAGAATGAAAACTCTGAATTCAAACCTGTTAACTCCGCTTAAGAAATTGACCTTGTGTAACATCCTGCTCGTGCGGAGGGAGTTGGTAAATATATATATTGCTATGTGTTTCCCCACGCGCCTACACATACAAGGTGTGTAAAAAAGTATCGAGATTTGTTGTACTTTTCGACAAACGTTATATTCTGAAAAAGAAATGTTCATTCTTCATTTCTATCTTGGTAAATACAGCTTTAAACTTGGTACCTTTTGACACACGTTGTATTCTGAAAAAAATAAATAATGAATGGAACGTTATTTTCTTTCTGAATTCAAGGCGTGTTTAAAAGTAAAAAAAAAACTCGATACTTTTTTGACACACCTTGTATGTTCCGCACATACTGTGCTCGTTGTCTAGTATAGTGTTTTTCTGTAACGCTTTTTTGTGCTAATATTGTCAAATTCCATATTCCAATGTTAAACTTTATTGTTGTCACTTCAGTTGTTCACGTCTATGTGAAGAACATCACCTATGGGCTCGATCTTTTATTGTTGTCAGTTGAGATATTCACATATGTAATAATTTGTAAACGAATCTAAAATATTCTTAGAATCTTAATCTGTTCTTTTGTGAACAGATTCTGAAGAGCATTTAAAGTGAATTTCAAAACTCAAGAAATAATTCACAACTAAATTCATTTATTCAATTGCACAAAAGCTTTCATTGACAATATAACATTTTCTCCAAATAAAAATCTTGTTTTATTTCGAATATTTTAGAAAAATCTATCATTTTTGGTTATTTTATTTAATTCTTTTTCCATAATTTACACAGACGTAGTTGCATTTAAACATTTCCAATATTATTTGATTACGTCATACAATAATAACACTGTCGCTCAATGTTAAAACAATTTTGTATTTATTTAGTCATAACAATCATGTAGTACCAGCTGTATTGCTTAAAGTTGAATTCGACATTTGTATTAGCAGAAAAAAAATATTAGGAAATACTGTAAGAATATAAAATGTGTAAGGAAAAGAGCAGAAAGTGAAAAGAAAGCCAGGCAGAGCGTAACAGCAGGTGGTCCCCGGAGGAGAGATTTCCTTTAGGCAAGTGTTTCAGCCCTTAAATCTTGACACTCTCGGGGGATTGGGCCACATCTGAGTCATGACTCCCCGATGTTCACCTGATGTCTGTTTCAGTACGCCTTAGGTGGGATTGATTTATCTGGTTTCTAGTACTGCCGTGACGTGTACAGCGGCCATGAGAAGGGCTAAGTACGCGTTTCCAACTGGGTACACTGGCGAGCGCTCTGACAACCCAGGTGTGAAGGTTTTTTTCACAGTCCCAGTGAGATTCAAATCCGAGTCGCTGGCTCCAGAGGCGCAGTGTTACACGACTCCAACAGTCTGGCACTCACTTGAATTGGGGAAAATTAATGAGTCTACAAATTTAAAAAAAAGTATTAGCTTAGTTGGTTGTTTGCTTTTTATCACATGGGTTATTTTATGCCGAATACGTTTTTTTTGTTTTATCCAGTCATTTTGAGTATTCAAATTGAATTGTCTTTTAAACACATGTTTAAACACATTTTTATCTATTCAACCAATAAATTAGACCCTTATAGATACTACCACTTCAGATTAGTAAAAACCCAGTATTAACGGCGATGAAGGTGTACTCCATACTCCACAGAGCTCCAGAATTAGAACTTCACCTTTAAATATAGTTTAACGTCATACCAAAGGTACTAAGATCCTCAAATACCACCTTCAAATTGTTGAGAAATTTAATATATAAGGTGTGTGCTAGATCCTCGCTCATACTTATAGACTAGACGAGATCATGTGATCTGTTCCTTGGCCAATCACTGGCAGTACTCTGAGGCTGATACAATAGTTAATGCACCCTACTGGTCATAATTAAGGAATATTTTACACATATTATCCAAAAACTGTAGAACTTATTAGAAAATAATGTTACATAATTTATGATCAGTTATAAATCATGAACGTAACTGTAGTTAGACTTTTGAATTAGGGTCCGTTAACTTAAAAAGACGGGGTCCATGGAAAGTTACCCGACAGTTGTGACGGGTAATGACCTTTTACTTGACCCCTGCTAAATGCACGATTGGACGCGTGGGAATAGGTTATAGTTCAGTTAGTCAGATGCGACGCAGATTTCTATGGGTCGCCGTTCACACCCCCCACCGCGGCGGAATCGAATGGACAAGATTGAAAATAAAGCTTGATCAAGAAATAAACAAGTCTTGTTGTGTTAATTAAACGTTAAAACAAGCAATGTCCAGTCAAGCACGAAGAAGAATCCACAGAAGAAGAATCCCATTAGATCAACGAGAGAACATGTCGTCCAGACGAGTAGACGAAGTAAGCAGAAATGTAAGAAGAACAATCATCTCTATCCTATCATCTATCATTTATCTCTCTGTCTGTCTCTGTCTGTCTGTCTATTTCGCTCTCTCTATCTTCCCGATTTTATACTTGATGATGAAGAGTGTATTTAACAAAACTGTAAAAATGTATTAAGGCATTCTGTGAAAATGTTTTTTTTTTCTTTCTAGGCTTTGAACGAAAAACTAGATCCATCCACGCAATATAATATCTAAAATGTATTACGTAAAAATAAAGCCAGTTTTCTTTTCTGTGTATAAAAAAAGAAGTGATCAAAATGATTGTGTGAGCACGTGTGCTCATGCGTGTTTTTGAGTGTGTGAGTGTGTTTGCGTATGTTGTGCCTGACAGTATTGTGTGTCCGCGTGTATATGTGTGCGCGTGCGTACGCGTGTGTACATGTGTGTGTGTCGGCACGCGCAGATACGCGTGTGAAGTATTGCTTATCTAATAGACAACATTTTATTTACTGAGACAAGCTGAATAATTTTTCTCTCTCTTTTGTTTTCTGGTTAGCTTATAAATTCACAAAACGAAACGGAAACAAACAACAGTGCAGGTTGCACCGAGTAACTGAGAACACTTTTTCAGTAAACCAGAAATGGAAGACGACCTCGGGTAATGTTACGTGGGATGTGCCAAACTGTAACATCATCGTTTCTTTTTCAGACGTATGGAAAATATTACTATGGCACATGAAAGAGAAAAAAAAAATATGGAAAGAGATTCTTGATTTGAAAATCACATAGGCAAGAAACTGTCAGTTACCAAGCGCCGTTGATTTTATGTTTTCAATAACCTTAGTTATGCATGGACTATCAATGATATTCAGTACTCTTTACATCTAAATATAGCAAACTACATATATATATATATATATATATATATATATATATATATATATATATATATAAAGTTTTACATATCTAATTTATTAGTGACACAGGAACATTCACGACCAAATTGGTTTCGTGCGATGCAATCACGGGTGAAGACGCCATTCCAGCAAAAGCTGGAACAGTGACCATCTCATACTATAGTATATATATATATATATATATATATATATATATATATATATATATTATGGTGAGTATCATTCATGTGGAGTTTAATAGTAATATTACAGGTTAACCGTAGTGAGAGCTTCATGTGGCTAGTAGCAGTATTTGGACGTTCAGAGCCAAATTGAGAAAACAGACAGACAGACAGACAGACAGACAGATAGACAGACAGAGTGGATGAGATCCAATCAATTACGTTAATTAAATAAAGGAAACGGTTAATTTAAATTTTCCGAAATCAAGTATTTTTTATAAACCTTTTTTGAAGCTTTTTTTTAAAATTCTACTAACAACGAACAATAACAAAAAAATTGAAAAATAAAAAATAGACACGTTGATGAATAATAAGTATCTTCTGTGTCAGCGTATTTAATTTTCCACTCACGCAAATACGATTCGCTTATTCATTTTCGCTTTGCACTACTACGCTAGTTAACCAATTTTCTTCATTGGCCTAAATAGATTGAATACAAAGATATCAAAGCTAGATCGGTAAGATACAGGTTTGAAAATAAATAGAATAGAGGAGATAAATAAATTACTGTGATCGTTAAAACCAATTACTATAAAAACCAATTACTATAAACGAATACTACAAAGAAAATTATTTGTAAATTCTATTGTAAGGAGAACTAGGAAATAGTATAGAAAGCATTAGTTTATACTGTAAAGTATTATTAGTGACTACTTATAAATACTATTCAGCTACCGTATAAGATATTAGAAAATGTTGTAAAAATTATTAGTGAATCATCATCATCATCATGTCGCGCAAGCAGCACGGATATCCATGACAATCTCTCGCCAGCTTCCCTATCACTCTGAAAGTTCTGCGCAGCAACCTGCATCCTCACACAGTTGGTCAATGTAGGTCCTAGCTGGGCGGTCCAAATTAGCATGCTCATGTGTTGGTTTCCACAGGAGTATGTCGCTTATAAGCTTGTCCTTGCTTCTCCGGCAGTGTCCTGGATGCCTAGCCCGTCTTACTCGGATGGTTTGCGAGATGGGGAGCTGGTTGCCATACATCTGCTTCCTTGTGGGGTGCTGTTTCCACGACTTGTTCAAGGCTGCACACAGTATTCTTGTGCAGCTCCCATCTAGCTTATTCTCAAGGCGCTTTGTCAGGGTCCAAGTGGTGCAGAATATTATATGAGAATTCTGGACAAATTCTATTCAGATACCGTACAATATATCAAGAAATATTGTAACAAGTATTAGTGAATACAGTATGATATTATTAAGGAATAGTTTACAAAATAATATCCAAATGCTGTATTAGGAAATACCGTAAAAATTATTCATTATATTAAGTAAATCGGTTAGTGTTATAATATATCAAATATTGTGATTTACAGCAGCTGTATGGCCACTTACCTGCCATCTCAGAAACAATCAAAGTTCGTTATTTGATGAATTTAAATGGCACATCAACCCGTCTGGAATTATTTTATGCCTAGATGTTAGGGAATACTATATATATATTTACCAACCCCTCCGCACGAGTAGGATGTGACACGAGGTCAATTTCTTAAGCGGAGTTTAACAGGTTTGAATTCAGAGTTTTCCTTCTCCTAGACCGGTTGCCTAACCAAGGTTAAAGAGCCCAGTCTGCCCTACTATTTACCCATAGCTGGAGGGAGAGTAGAATTCATACCTTTTCTCAAGGGTATTAGCGCTAAGTGAAATTCAATTACCACGTCCAGGATTTGAACTCGGGGCGACGAGTCCATTTCCTGTAACTTTAACCATTACACCATGCGCTTTCTATTAGGGAATAATATATGTTGTACATCTATATTTACACTTTTGTAGTTAACGGTTTTAATGATATGTTAGCATGATCGAGAAACGTGTTGAGCGCAAATTCATATATTAAATTTGTCTAGCGACTCATACACATTGACCAACCAGTGTTATTTGAGCCTAATCTAAATCCCTATTTTAGAATCTCTTCTAAGAATAATGTATCAACCATAAAATTAAACTTATATTTGTGTTTGATCTTTAAATACATACAAGAAAAATCTGATGGTGTATTTTTCTTACCAAATAAAATTTGACCGGTCTTGTCTCTTGTTGTCCTTGACCAGTCTAGAATATTGTCATCTAAGTAAAGAATGGTAAACGTGAAAATATCTAAGAGCAAAAATATATCCGATTGCATATTGACGTAATAAGTTTTGGCAAGTGATATATCCATAATAGCGTCATTTTGTCTGGTATTTCTGAACTCAAGATTGCTTTTGCTAAAAGCAGATATAATGCCTATGAAGTGATGCTGATACCTTTTTTTTTAATTTAGTATGTCCTGGCACGCATATATTTGCATTGGATGAGTCTCCAGCAAAATAAATAGGTCACAACTAAAGTTTCTTAATGGATT
>CM042152.1:41899629-41912129 GCA_023376005.1 Doryteuthis pealeii | reverse complement strand
ACCTAGACTTTATCAGAGAATTTAAAAAATCTGTGGAATATGAGAGTGAAAGTGATACCAATTGTATTTGGTGCACTTGGAACGGTCCCAATAAACTTGGAAAACAGACTGAGGATCTAGAAATCAGAGGAAGAATAGAGACCATCCAGAGTACTGCACTGCTGCAATTGGCTAGAATACTCAGAATAGTTCTGGAGACCTTTGGAGACTTTTTGTCACTTAGACTCCAGTGAAATACCATCAGCTAACGGTGATGTGAAAAAACTCAGAAGGAGTGAAAATAATAATAATAAATAATAATAATAATAATAATAATAATAATAAAATCTAAGCAACAAGAGATTGCATATGAGAACACGTGAACACGGCTAAGAGAGGGAAACCTTAAAAGAGAAACTGAATCTCTCATAATTGCAGAACAAGATAATACGTTAAGTACAAACTATATCTAAGCGAAAATAGATAAGACTCAACAGAACAGAAAGTGTAGGATGTGTGGAAACAGAGACGAAACGGTAATTCTGTAAATAGCGAATGTAGCAAACAAAGTGAGTATTAGACAAGGTGCTAGACTAGAGTACTAGTCAAGGCCCGACTTGGTGGGAAAGGTGATGTACTAGGAATTGTGCAAGAAATTAATGTTTGACCATAGTAAAAATGTTATATACACACCAGGATTCCTCCTTGAGAGAGAGACACATAAAATTCTTTGGGACATTGATATATATATAGATAACGCGTGGAGGCGCGTGGTCTAATGGTTGAGTCGTAGGAAATGGACTCGTCAACGCGAGTTCAATTCCTGGACGAAGCTGTGGAATTTCACATGGCGCTAATTCCCTTGGGAAAGGTATGAATCCAATTCTCCTTCCAGCTATGGGTAAATAGCAGGGCAGACTGGACTCTTTAACCATGGCTAGATGACCAGTCTACGAGAAGGAAAACTCTGAATTTTAACCTGTTAAACTCCGCTTAAGAAATTGACCTTGTGTCGCATCCTGCGGAGGGGTTATTAAATATATATATGGATAACCCAATCCCATTTAGAAGACCAGACCTAGTGTAAATAAACAAGAATATAACTTGCCATCTTGTTGATTTTGCCTTTCCGTGAAAGAAAACAAAAAGATAGATAATTTCTTGGGCTTTGCTATAGAACTGAAAATAAAATAGAATAAAGAGAAATAGAATAGATAAATAAATAAATAAAAAGAGAATAAAATAAGTTGAAATTGATTCCAATTGAAAATGGTCCCGTTGGAATTGTCCCGAAGGGTTTGGAAGTCAAAGTGAGTAAGTTGAAATCAGAGGACGAATTGAGACTATTCCGATAACAGCATTGATAAAATCGGCTAGAATGTCCAGAAGAGTCCGAGAGACCTGAGTAGACTAGCTCTTACTCAGACTCACGTGAAAAACTACTACTACTACTACTACTACTACTACTACTAATAATAATAATATAATAATAATAATATAATAATAATAATAATAATAATAATTGGCACAACTGGGTGGAAGGGTGATCCATTGGGAATTGTACAAAAAACTAAATTTAACAAGTATTATCTGCGTTATTCGGACTATTGTCTTCATCTTCATTGTTATCTGTACAACGCTTGGGTTGATATGCCCTCTGGCCTTCTCCAGATATATCTTGTCGGACTCGGGGAACCTTCTTCTCGACTTAGGAACCTTCTTTTCGGACTCGAAATACCTGAAGAAGGCCGGAGGGCACATCGGCCGAAACGTTGTACAGATAACAATGAAGATGAAGACAATAGTCCGAATAACGCAGATAATACTAATCATCAAGCCTCATCTCAAACATTCAGAGAAATACTAAATCAAACTATACAACAAAATAGTATATGCATGAACCAGAATCTGTTTTTGATAATGAAACGCATATAATTCTCTAGGACTTTTAGATAAAGTCGGATCTCCTGATCCCAGCCAGAAAACCAGACTTAGTATTAATTAACAAGAAAAAGAGAACTTGTCATCTGGTAGATTGTGCCTTTCCAGCAGATCACAGGGTGAAGATGAAATAAAACAAAAGACTGACAAATACCTAGACCTTACTTGAGAATTGAAAAAAACTGTAAACTATGGGGTGAAAGTGATACTAATTGTAGTTGGCGCACTTGGAACAGTTCACAAAATCTTTAAAAAAGACTACAGGAACTGGAAATCTGAGGAAAAATTAAGACCATTCGGAAAACAGCAGTTAAAATCAGCTCGAATACGCAGAAGAGTCCTGGAGATCTCATGGGACTTGTTGTCCCTTAGACACCGGTGAAACCATCAGCTAACGCTGATGTTAAAAACACACAAGGAGTGATAATAAAAATATATTTAATAGTATTATTTACTATTAACTACTGTTCTGCTTATTATCGAAGCATTTAAAGATGCTTTAAAGCACTTAAGGCCTTTTTTAGCTAGTATGCTTATTATTCAACCTTAACTATTTAACTGAGGTAATTTGAAGACAGACTGTCTCCAGCTAACATAGTTAGATCTTGTTAACCGGATCTAACTACCTAAATCCAATCTGTTCTGAGAATTCTCTTCAAAGTGTTATGAATAAAAAAAAACATTCCCTGCGATTATCAGCGAAACACAGATGTGCAACAAAAGAGAGAGAATCAGTTCTTAACATGTTTCACTACCACTAAATTGAGTACACAATATTTGATCACTTTATTTCAGCAATTCACAGCTCTGACGATTACGCGGTAATTTGAGTTTGACTTTTGTTTAACGGCATATCAACCTTTGTTGATCATTTAATGCCAGACATGATTATATTGAATGTTTTTACATATGGGTTTCATACTTTAAAGTAGTGTTTTTTTATGGAGATATTCGGTTATGTTTTGTTAGATCTGGTTGAAAAGCTTGCTTTTTTTCGAAAATTTAAAATTCTTCTGGGTTTGTATTTTTAAAGAGATCTGTTACATAATCTATGCGACTGCATAAGATTATTGTCAATCCCCTGTATCTCTAAAGATGCCTTTTCATATCACGGGCGGGACTTTCGAGGGAATTGTACAGAAAGTCCGCCAAATTACGTGAAGTCATGTGGGACCTTTGGTCCTCAGTTTTTAGTTGGGCGTCAGGCAGTGAATATGTCCTGCCTTAACTGTAACTTACTCTGCATACGCGCGCTATTTAGTCAAATATTTAGTTACATGAAATGTTTAGTTAAGGAAATAAAAGCTTAAGAAAAATAACACGGTCTTGTGATTAATGGGTGTCTTGGTAACAGGACTGATTGAAAGAAGAAATGAGCCAAGTGCGACCGATCACCAAGACGCTAGAAGTGATGTTAGAAGAGACCTAGAAGAACTTAAGATGTCAGAAGAACAGAAGAAGAATAGAAGTAAGAAGTAAATAATGAGAAGGGTATACAACATATCTTTTAGTTTTTTTGGCTGATAATATTTGGTGCGGGTTTGTCTGAGACGGTTACAGTTTAGAGGATGTGTTTGATAGTGAGCTGTACCTTGCATATCGGGCATACTGGGGCGTCCTCCAGTTTTAAAAGGTGGGAAAGGTTTATGTGGGTGTGCCCAATACGCAGTCTGGAGAGTATAACTCTTTTCTGGCTTTTTTTTCTGTGGCCTGACGGCCACTCATCAATAACTTTTATATCTCATGGAATTATTAATTCATTGATGGCTGGTTTTAAATCTGTAATTGAGAAATGATAACTCATAGGGCTAGATTACTGTTTGGTATCATACCCAGAACACCCCTCTTTGGGTGTAAGAGTCTTAGTCCTTCAACACGTAAACCTGTATTCTTTTTATACCCGTTCGTATCAGGTGTGTCTTATATCTTTTTATACGTTTTTTAGCAGCCATCTCGGCGTCGTGTGATGTCTAGTAAGATAGTCACGTAGACTAATTAATATCAAATAGCCAAAATCTAAGTCACTAATTACTTTCTCAGATTTAATGGTTAGTAAAAAAAAAAGTTACCAGATAATTACTAGTGAGTTGGACTCTCACTAAGTGTCTCATACTTCCGTGCTAAACAGAGTTTAGTCAATCTTTTGTATTTTTTCTCGCAGAACCCAATCCTGAAATAGTTTTTGAGATTTATAATATTCATGCAACATTCTCTAGGACGATTTAATACCCAAGTAATTCAAGATTTATATCTGGTTCATAATTTTCGTTATATTTCTATTCCTCACAAGAAGATTGGATAAAATGTCATTCATGTTGGTATTCCCAAACAGATCCCTCGTGTTATTTGCGTTGAAATATTTCTTTCTGATTAGAGCGAAAGCTACACACTCCATGAGGACACATTTTGACAGTGCAGGGAGGTGGATTTCTTCTGCTTCTGCATAAAAGAGTTGCGTCAGCTGAGCCAGTATTATCCCCCGCCCTCCCGAGTTTCTATATCTCGGCTTCCATTATACTACTGTTAGCTTAATTGATAATAATTTGTTCAGTGTACTAGAATTCTAACATTTTTATTTATTTTTTTAAATTTTTGCTTGATAAATCTTTTTAAAACCATTTAGAGAAAACCGAAAGAACATAAAAAGTTCTGTTAAACGGAGGAATCATATTTTATTTAAACAACATGATTAACTATCAAGTAGAAAAAGAAAAATAGAAAAATAGAAAAACATTTTTTTCTCTCTCTCTCTGCCTGGTTAATGATCATGTTGTTTAAATAGAATATAATTCATCTGCATAAATTCTATATATATATATATATATATATATATATATATATATATATATATACATTATTATTATTATTATTATTATTATTATTATTATTATTATTATTGTATACATTTAATAATAAATTTGCTCTACTCACGTATTGACCACTTTATATTTGTTATATCACTGTCTTATCATTGTGAAACTTGTATCAAGTAACCATTTTGACCAATTTCACCGGTAAATCACCATTTTCATATATAAAATCATATATATATATATATATATATATATATATATATATATATATATATATATATGTGTGTGTGTGTGTGTGTGTGTGTGTGTGTGAATTTATTGCGTATCAACTTTATTCTTCTGGTCGTTTTTTGGGGATATCATGAAGCATGGGAAATAAACAAGCGAAAAAAAATAAACAACAAAAAACAGATTTCCAATACCCCCCCGCCGTAATTTTGTTCCTAGATTGCTATACCTTTCCAATATTTCGGGTGACCTTCACCCTTTATCAACTATGATTGTAAAAATAGTAATATATTTATAAAAGAAGTATAATGTTACACATCCCGCTCCTTCTCCAAACCTCAATACCTAATATATATATATATATATAATATATATATATATATATATATAATATATAAGAGAAACAGGTTTAAAACCCTAATAATAATAAGGAGCGGGATGAGTATGGTTTCTTGTTTGTTATTAAATCTTGTAACTCCTGAGTATTGTTTCCAGATTGAGTGGTAATTCGTAGTTGATGATATTGAAAGTGTAATACTATACTCAGATATATGTATTTTGCTAGTGAAATTGGTTAATATATATATATGTGTGTGTGTGTGTGTGTGTGTGTGTAGGTGTGTGTGAGACAGAGAGAGACACAGAGAGAAAGAGAGAGAGAGAGAGAGTGAGTGAGTGAGTTTTTATGAATGTATTTCTGAGTAAGCGACTGTGTTTCTATGCCTCAGAGAGACTGTATGTGTGCGAGAGAGAAAGAAAGAAAGAGAAAGAGGGAGACAGAGACAGACAATCAGAGAGAGAAAGAGAAGGGAGGAGAGTGAAGACTGTGGCAATTGCCGTTTGCAAAACTATTTGTGCATTCTTATAAAATAAACTTATTCGTTAGTTATAAAACAACTTTTCGTGGGAAGAGGCATTTGTTAATAAAATCCATTGTATTCACTAAGACTGTTTTCTATGACTTTATTTTGAAACCGGAAATTGGAAACAAAGATAAAACGAAAATACTAACAGAAAAAAAAAGAAATAGACGAATATATCAACAACGACACGGAAGACAGTAAAGCAACGAGGGACATGGAATTCATTCCGACGGTAAAACGGCAGATGTTCATAGAATAGTAAGATTGTGAAAAGAATAAAAGGGGAAGAAACTAAAAGAGAGAGAGAAATGTAAGAGAGAAAAGTGTAGAAAATGAACTGAAAAAAGAATGATAGAAAGAAAGAAAGAAAGAAAATCAGGGAAGAATGTGTAAGGGGGATAGAAAGATAGAAAGATTGTGTATGAAAGAAAGTGTAAGAAAAAAGAAAAAAAAAAACAAACAAACAAAAAAGTATGAGAAAGTAGAAAAAACAATGAAAAAAGAAAGAAATAGATGAACAACGAATGAAAAATTGAAAGGTAAGAAAGAAAGAAGGAAAGAAAGAACGGATAAAAAGAAATATCATAAAGTATTAAAGAAAGAAAGAAAGAAATAAAGAACTGACGAAAGAACGATAATCTATGAAAGAAAGAAAAAGAAAGAAAGAAAGAGCGAACTAACGAAAGAAAGAACAAAGAAAAAAAAATGTGAAATAAAGAAAGAAAAAAAAAGAAAAAGAAAGAAAGAAAAAGAATAAGGAAAGAAAGTCAGAAGAAAGAATGAGAGAAATGAAGTGTAAGAAAGAAGGAAAGAGAGAGGGAAAGAAAATATGAGAAAAAGAAAGAAGGAAGAAATAAAGCGTAAGAAAGAAAAATAAACAAAAAAGAATGAAATGTAATGAAATGTGGGAAAGAAAAAAAAGACGAAAGAAAGTGTTAGAAAGGAAGTTAGACTAAAAGTGATACATATTAAAATAAAGAATACTTATGAAAGAAATCGTAATAAGCAAAGAAAGTTACAATAAATAAAGCAACGCAGTGTAAAACAGAATGAAAGTGTAAGAAAGAAATAAAAGAAAAAATAAAAAGAAAGAAAGAAAGAAAGAAAGAAAGAAAGAAAGAATGAAAAACATTACAAAAGGAAGAGAGGGATAAAAAGCAAAGTCTAGGGAAATAAAAGTTCAAGTATTGATGTTGGGAACAACATCCATACTTAAACTTCGTTTATTTCTCTAGACTTTGTATTTGCAATTGTTGGTGAGATGGAATTTTCATCTCTTTTGATCCCGATATCCATATAGAAAGCAAAGTAAAGTGATGATGGAGCGTGAAGTAGAAATAAGCTGAAACTCATGGAAATCAAAATCAGAAACGATTTCAAACAAAAAAAAAAAGAAAGATAAAAAATGGCCAGATATAAGTTGGTTTAAGTTTTCATTTTAATTGCCTATCAATAGACATAGATCGTATTTAAAATCATATTGAAATCTGGTCCCAATGATAGGTTGAAGTAACAATTCTTCCAAGCTGTAGTTGCGTCAGTGCTATGATACCGCTGCACCTGTTAGACCTGTTTGTCTGTCTGTAACTGAAAATATATCGCTACTAAATTGTCTTATGTTATTAAAACTGTTAGCAATATCTACATACTAATAAAATGCAATTGTATTTATATATACAACAAACTAACGGTTTACAGTGTGAACGGGAAGGCTAATTTCCATATTGATATTAACGATTTATTTTGAAAAATATGTGTATTATAAATAGGTATTATTGATTTCTAATTGTTTGGTATTTTCTTAATGAATACTAGAAGTGGGTACTCGGCATCCCCTAGGTAGAAGGGATTTTTTAAAAGTTAGTCTCGCTGATCCATTATTACTTATCGCGAAGAAAATATATAACAATATAGTAAGAAATTTTAATTCAATGATTTGCAATTTAAAAAAAAAAGATATAAATGATGCAATTAATTCGATAAATTGATATTATATTTCAAGGTTGATAGGTTGAAGTAACAATTCTTTTAAGTTGTAGTTGCGTCAGTGCTGTGATACGGCTGCACCTGTTGGACCCTGACGATGCGCCTAGAGAAACAGATAGCTGGGAGTTGCACAAAGGATGCTGTGTTCGGTCTTAAACAAATCGTGGAAACAACATGCAACAAGAAAGCAGCTATACGGCCAATTGCCTATTATCACAGACATCATCCGACCAAAGAAGAACAAGAGATGTTGGCCACTGTTGATCAAAGACATCAAATACACTCTTTGACGACGGACGCATATAGGATTGCCGGGATCTTTACCAGTACTCACGAAGGACTTATATGATTACCAGTAACTGAGGACACTTTAGTAACCAAAGGATTCCCATTGTCAACGGACCTTTTATCAAGGAATCCACCACATAAGATGCTTCTGCTATAAGGCCAAGCAATGGCCCTTAAAAACTTAACTGTTTACTAATTTTGGGAAAGGTATGTTTCCATACCTTCTCCCTTTAGCTATGGGTAAATAGGGTAATTTTCACCTTTAGTTGACTAAATTCCTAGCATAAAATCGCGCGCGCGCATTATCTGAAATGAACTTAATTGTTATTAAGAACACATATTATATGTTTATGTTAAAGCATGCAGTTGTATTGTTTTCGGAAATTTTCTAAGATGTGTGTATTTTGCACAGAGACATTCAAAATGATTGTTATAATTTTTACATATTGAACTTTATTGCTATAGCTATTAAGTAAACATATCAAAGTTTGTAAGGATTAAACTATTATCATACTGTAATATATCCAAAGTCCTCCGAATTATAAACATAAACAAGATTAGTAGTATACAATGTAATATTTAGAAAACTATACAAGATGATTTTGACTTATGGTTGAAATTACATATTGAAAAGAATAAATAAATAAACTCTTAAACTACTCAAAGATGTAAATATAACAGTATGATGTCCAGGATCACCTAAACGCTCAACGTAAAAAAAAATCCAGACGGGTATTTAAAATGATTGAATGAATCAATGAATTAATTTGACTTCAAAAGTATTCGACTGACACACACACACACACACACACACACACACACACACAACACACAACACACACAACACACACACACACACATATATAAATATATATACATATATATATATAATAATATATTGTGTGTGTGTTGTGTGTGTGTGTGTGTGTGTTATGTAAAGAGGGTTTTATATCACCGATCGAATATGTATATCTGTGTTAGGGTAACATGGACCAAAAAATCAACGCTGCGTGTTAACTGACAGTTTTCGCCATGTCTGCTTTGAAAATAGCATTTGCAGGAAACTTTCAGGTACTAAGACCCGTTGACTCCATGTCCACGCTACCACACAGACACACAGCCACAGACACATACACAGACATAGACACACATTATAATATATATATAATATGTGTGTGTGTGTGTGTGTGTGTGTGTGTGTGTGGGTGTGTGTCTGTGTCTGTTTCTGTGACTGTGTGTCTGTATACATGTATATATATATATATATATATATATATATAATATATATATAGATAGATAGATAGATAGATAGTATAGATAGATAGATAGATAAAAGTATCAAATAGACAGGAGATTATTCTATTCGGGTCATCTATATCCAACATTTATCCGCATTGCAGGCCCATACAAATGCACACCTATAAATTTACACAAGGATTATTTCAAATCCTTTCGAGAGATCAATTTAAGATAATTACATTAATCATATACAGAGCAATACTCACACTTCCAATCAGAAATAAAAACTCAACAAACCGTCATTAGTCTGTCCATAGAAAATATTTAAAGAGAAAAATGAAAATAGAGAATACATACTGGAAAATTTTGCAGAAATTTCACCGGTCCCTGTTGAAGCTGGATGTCTAAACAGGTAAATTAGCCTCCTCATTTAAATATATAATCTTCATAAAAAAAACTCACTCGGCCCGGCCATGTGGTATAGAAAGGCGAAACTTTTTAATGGATAATATAAATAGAGAAAAGTGATCACGTGGCTGGGGCGAAAAACGTGACTTGTACCGAGAGATAAAGTGCCAATGTCAAAAGAAATGGGAAGCTGGAGAAAAAATGTTTAAGTTTATTAATGATTAACAGCAGTTGGTTGTGTTTTACATCATGTCAACTCTTGTTGGGTTATTTTATGCTGAAGAAGTTTTGTTTTATTCTTTTCTGGTTCGTATTCAATTTCAACAATCTAAAGTGGGTATCAGCCAAAGAGGGAGTATAGCCCCTTTTTCACTTGCACTAGACCAAGGAGATCGTTTTTGGCGTCTGTGGCAGGGCACCACACCTACCATCAGCTCCTCACTTTACTGCACAGATCCTGTGCTACACTTACGTTGAGTTGGCGAGTGCCGGTATCGAACCCGTAACCTTATGTTTCTAGTCAGACGCTCTACTGACTGAGTAAACACATTATTTTAAACTCATTTATTTCTATTTAACCCATAGATGGGACTTTAACTACTACCACCTTGGAAGGATGTCGAAACACGGGTAATCCACACTCCCCGAGATTCCAGAATTGGAATTTCACCACTAGATGCTGTTTATCCAGGACACTAAGGCCCTCAGCCTCTGCTTTCTAGCACATTTATGTAAATAAGATTGGATTTTACATGAGGTACAGTTAAATTGGTCCTACGGCTTTACCCGACCAGCGGATGGTTCGGGGGGGTCTTTCCAACCGACACTCTCGCCTACGTAAAGCCTAAGTAGAGTGTTTGCATATCATGCTCAACCACCAGGAAATTTTTCCTTAAGCATCACAGACCACAAGCCACGGCCAACAGAGAGTTTACCCCTCTGGAGAGAAGTATTCTACATTTCCAGCTGACGAGGTGGTCATTAAGAGTAAAACAGAATGCTAATGAGCAGTTTAAATGAGCAGTTTAAATCTAAATTGAGCTGTAGGTTGTCACTGTGTGGGAAGTGGATTAACCACATTGCTGAGATCTGTATAGAATTAATTCCTTCTCGAAACTAACAAGAACATTTTGCTGAATTATATGTATGAATTGAATACCATCAATAATAAATAAAATAAAATGTCTATGATATAAAATAACAAAACAAGGGTTGACATGTAGCAAAATACAAATAACCAGCCCAACAACCAACCAATCAACCAACAAGAGAAACGGAAATATTTTATAAAAAAATGGTCTGCAATTTTTTTTGAATTTTCGTTCTATTTATTTCAATTTGTGCGACACATTTCAGATTGTTAATGCATTTGAGATGAGACTCATATATACAGATAGTTTGGAGTAAAGAGCCAGAGTGGTAATAAAAATCTCATCATTTGACAAGGGGGTTCCCTTCAGAGCTTACTTGTTAGGAAGCTAGTCTTTCTACAAGCGAGTACTTTTATTGAGTAATGAATTCATTCCCCGCTGGATTCCCAATACATGCAACTTCGTGTCTATCCGTGGGAGTGGGTAAATTACTACATAGGTGTTAATTAATTGATTATTAGCAGACTAAATCTTTTGGAACTTGCATATACATATTTTCAAATTGACGGAGTAAATAATAAATAATAAATAGATAATAGATTTGTTATCAGCTGGATAGCGAGAGAATCTCTCTATTGAATAGAAAAAGACCTAAACACTAAATCGTTGTCTGTCATTTTCAATATATATATATATATATATTATATATATATATAATATATATATATATATATATGTGTGTGTGTGTGTGTGTATGTGTGTGTGTGAGAGTGTGTGTGTATGTATATATATTATGTCGTTACCGGGATAAATCTCTCTCACTCTCTCTCTCTCTCTCTCTCTCTCTCTTCTCTCTATATATATATATATATATATATATATATAATATATATATATATATATACAAGGTGGTCAAATAAGTAACGATTTTTGTACTTTTTGACACAACTTGTATTCTAAATAAAATTAACGTTTGATTTATTAATTATTTCTATCTTGATAAATACAGCTTCCGTTCTGACACTTTTATCACACACCATATATATATATATTCGAAGTTATCTATCGAAATGGAATAGTTTTTCTTTCTAATATGGATAGTAAGTGTACTTTCTCTTTCTCTCTATTTCGATAGATAACTTCGAATATATATATATATATATATATATATATATATGTGTATGTGTATGTGTGTGTGTGTGTGTGTGTGTGTGTGTGTGTGTGCGTGAGTGTGGTTGTGTGTGTGTGTTTTCATATCTCCAATGGATAAAATATAAAATTACTTGGCCAAACAGAAATATGTAGGTGTGGTAGTAGACAAATATCAATAGCTTACAGACATTTTTCTATAGTCGAATGTCATTATAACACATACATCATTTCTAAATCGAGGGATTGGCTAACGTAGAGTTATGTATGTGAAATACTTTTCTTGATCGTTTCTAAGCATATAGAATTGAGAAGAAGTAAAACAGCTGGTGCCGAGGGGGGGGGGGGTGAGCGCACGGCGGTGACACGTCTTTCCAAGCGATAAGCGGGTAACAGTATGCTTCAGTCGACCGATCGATCACTTACTTAAACGTTGCAGTCCATTTCGAAGAGTTCGCAAACCCTAAGCATCCTTACTGAAATCCTGGAACCCTTTATCGCTAAAATCTCGCAAA
>CM042152.1:41859629-41894629 GCA_023376005.1 Doryteuthis pealeii | reverse complement strand
TTTTATTTTTAAAATTATAAGCATTTTTTATCAATTTTGAAAAAGACCTCTTCATAGGGTCGAAACAAACGTTTGTCAGCAAAACATAAAACATTTTGTTGTTTTTCTATAAACTTTTCTTCACACACCACACACACACACACACACACACACATATATATATATATATATAATATATATATATATATATATATATATACGGTTTTTATCCCTTTCTTTTCGTAAAAATTTTTTTTTTTTTTGCTCGTTGATGATGACCCTTCTACTAAGGCGTCGAAACAGATTCTGTCAGCAGATAATAATTTTTCAAAATGTTAAATTCATTCTGTCGGATTAATTTCCATTTATTTACATATATATATATATATGGATTTATGTGCACTTATTTCCATAAGGAAAATATATTGCAAACTGTTAAATAATGGTGTGTATTATTAAGTACATTTATTCTAATTTTTGTTTTCTCTGATTACCGATTTATTTCCTCATAAATTTGCATTGGTGAACTCTAATTCGAAATGTACTTGGTCGTCCATATAACAGCATTTGACATAAACTTTGCTCCTTTGCTTCGGTTAAATGTCAGGGTTTTCTAGGATTTGTATTTGACCCTATGTCGACAAACACGAATCATCAGCCTTTTCGTGTTTGCTACTCGCACACAAGTAAAATTTCAAATAAAATTATCCAATTTAATCGAATATTGCCGTAGGCATCTGCGCGTGCTATCGCTCTCTTAGTTCAATATAGAGATGCTGCCTTGAGGCCCAATGGCAGAGAACCGGGCTGTTCTTAATTATTATTGCGTTCCTGTCTTAAAATCGGACAGTATGTATCAGTAACAAATTCACAAACACGCACTACTAAAATTGGCAAAAAGGAGCACAAAACTTTAAACTGAAAACTAGAAGCGGCTTCCCAGCATCACCTGAGTAGAAGCCTCAAAACCAGGATCATTGCTTGTTAACCTTTGAGATTCACAAATGTTGGACATTTTAAATGTAGAATTTCAATACTATTCATATGTATATTTTTTTTTTATATCTTTGAACATAAATCAAATCTTCATAATTTTTGCACTAAAAGCAAGAACCAGTAACATTTAATGTATACATATTTATTTATTTTCTCGTTAATTGTTATATCTTCGTACTTTCATTCGGACATACATTAATTGCAACGTCTTGTCATACGACTGCCACTCCTTCATCCATTGTCCGTTTGTGAGCTCGTTCAGGACTTTTCAATCCTGCCAGCGACTTAGAACATATCTGTCACACATAACGATTGGTGTTGACTGAGTCGACAGGCGTTGTATACACATCACTGTGAACTTCTTTTATGTGACGCATGAGATCACCAGTTGTACGGCTCACTTTAGTGCTGCAGGAACATAAAACGTCCTCATGTTGGCAATCATGTTGGGAATGAGATGGTGGCATGGAAGAGACATGCATACGCTTTTTTGTATACTTATTTGTTTTTCTATTTTTCCTATTATTATTTTATGTTATTTTGTATTTAAAATAATAATAAATGGAATATAATGAGTACAAGGACAAACTCTTGGTCGAAACACGTGTCAGCACTTCAATAAATATTTTTATCTATACAAACTTTTCTTTCCTTTATTTATTTTTTTTTTCAAAATAATTGTCGGATTCACTTCCATTTTTCAAGTATATATATATATATATATATAATATATATATATATATATATATATATATAGTGCAAGCCTCCTAGTAGTTTTTCGTAGACCGGGATGCAGATGTTGAAGAATGAATTCCCTGAGGAGGACAAGAAAAATGGTTGAAAGCGCGAGAATAAAACATATGGAACATTTTCTTCCACCTTCTGGATCCCGGCTCACGAAAAACTACCGAAAACTTGAACTCCTACATCTGAAGGTCATAAAGAAGAAATATTCCCTGATCTTTACCAATATCTACCTGAATATTAACTTGCTGCCAAAATAAACACAACCACCCCACCACACACATACACACACATACACACACCAAATGCTCTTTAAACAAGATAAACTTTGAAGCCAGTTAACATGTCTTCAAATTCCTATAATTTCCCGCCAATCCTTTCCACTATTCCCCTTACATCCTTACAAACTTGTGAGCCCCCCCACACACATATTTCTACTGCCACTGTGCGTTTAAACTGAACTAGTGAGTCCCTCCTCCTACTAATTCCTACTGTTACTGCTCGTTTAAAAAGCGACTCAACAGAAACATTCCACCAGTTTCACACCTGATGATGGCACAAAGACCTACAGAAAGTACTCATGAAATAACCTTTGGTAGATTGCTACACAAATTCCCCCTAGATATTAAAAAGATGGCCAGACAGTTAAAAAGGATCGAACAAAAACTCGTTCGACAAAAATTGTCAGTAGAGTTTAACAAAACATGGTCTTAAAAAATGCCGCCAAAATATACTTATATATATATATATATATATATATATATATATATAGAGAGAGAGAGAGAGAGAGAGAGGGGTGAGAGTGATAGTGCGTGTGTATTGAAGCAGGAAATTTTAAAGTAGGCATATTTTATTAAAGATGACAGACA
Organism: Doryteuthis pealeii; assembly: GCA_023376005.1. Lineage (NCBI taxonomy): Eukaryota > Metazoa > Mollusca > Cephalopoda > Myopsida > Loliginidae > Doryteuthis > Doryteuthis pealeii. Next base: position 41,892,041 of record CM042152.1, on the reverse strand, counting down.
AGGATCTAGACTTGAGCTTTTTATTAACCTTTTCATTTTCTCGTGCAAGATGTCGCAAATGAGGATGATGTCTGTATCATAATTGTCCGAAATCATACGAGTAATTTCGTCAATACTTTCGACCTTCGTTGGTCATTATTATGCAATATTCATCCTCAATTACGATATCTCTCTCGCAAACACGAAAGGGTTAATAAAAGCATCAACTCTAAATACTTGTCTGTCATCTTTAATAATAAAATTCTCGCCTTTGTAATCATCGGACCAAGTTACCAAGCATCGTTTACTCTATGTCTAGCTTATCCAAATTTTCATAAAACCCCCCATATACATATATATAATATATATATATATATATATATATTATTATTATTATTATTATTATTATTATTATTATTATAATATACCAAACTTGTTAGTAAACCCTTGCGGTTAGAAAAAAACCCGGCAAATAGTTTGATTGTAAAAATATACTACCAAACATCACCTGGGGAAAAAAAATGAAAAATAAAAGACCAAGATAGTCGTACCAACCGAAAATAATCAGTTTGATACTATAATACTTGGAGAAAAGAAAAAAAACAATTTATATATATATATATATATATATATATATATATATATATATATATATATATATATATATAATATTCATACAAAAAACCGCTAGGATATGCTAAAGCTAATAAGTAAAGAGTGCTCAATACCTAAGTAGAGCAAATAATGAATGAATGATGAACCTAATGAGTAAGATACACCTACTAAAAGTTTCGTTTAGTGCTCTTCAGGGCTAAGATCAAGTTCTTAGCCCTGAAGAGCACTAAGCGCAACTTTTAGTAATTATATCTGACTCATTATGTTTACCATCAATAATATATATATATATATATATATATATATATATATATATATAAAATGGGCACAAGAGATAACCTACACGTGTTTCACCATAAGGATCTTCAGGGTTAAATATCAATATAATAGTATATGATTATTATTAGCTCATTTTAAAGATCGTGGTAGACCAATTCTTTTGTGTTATTATAGCGCATGAAAACATACGCACACGCACAAACAGAACAGACGCATCCGCCACTACACACACAATCACTTAAACAAGTAACACGCAAATACAGTTTAAAAACACACACACACACACATTTAACCATATTTATATTACTGGTATCATTTTCGAAAAACAATTTCGGTGCCTGAAGACTGCCACAGAGCAAGAAACCAAATGGTGGCAATAATTGTTCCAATGATAATTTAAAAAATCTAAACCTTTTATTTATTCATATATATATATATATATATATATATATATATATATATACATATATATATATATTATTATATATATATATATTTGTCAATGTGTAATTTTTCCCTCCTTGTATCTAGATCTATCTCTCTTTCAATATAAATATATATTTCTGTGATATATATATATATATATATATATATATATATATATATATATATATATATATATATATATATGTCATCTGTTGTGTGTGTGTGTGTGTGTAATGAAGGATAGCAAAAATAAATTTGCATTCAAAATGCGCAATGGTAAATTAGCTGAGCAAGTTTAAAACTTCATATATATATATATATATATATATATATATATATATATATATATATATATATATATATATATATATATATATATATATTAGTGTTTTAAACCTGTTTCCTTATATATATTGAGATAGTGAGATAATGAGATAGACATAAAAAGAGAGAAAGAAAATCTAAGAGAGAGAGAGAGAGAGAGAGAGAGAGAGAGAGAGAGAGAGAGGAGGGGGGCGGGACAATTATTGTCTCTGCCATCCCGTCTGTATGAATCAGCCTGTCACCCGTCAGTTGCCATTACGAAATGTCAGTCTCCAGACAAGCAGATAGGAAAAGACAGTTCCAACGAATTATAATGTAATTTTCGGACATATGTTGCAAAGCGATGGTTAACAAGCTGCACTGTCTGGCCATCACGTAGACAAGTGCTAGAATTGATAATTTTTTTTGAAAATGAAATTTGTCCGAAAAATACTCCACCCCCCAAAAAAATGACTGTATCATCTCACTGCTGTAGTAATTATTCCTGTGGTTGATAACCACTGTTCCGTGACGATTGCACCTATTGTCTCCGTTGTGAGGCATTATGATGATTCATCATCATCATCATCATTATCAGCATCTCATCATCATCATGTCGCGCTAGTAGCACGATATCCACGATAATCTCTCGCCTATTATCCATAGTCTACCGTGTCTATAACCTTGCTGATGAGACCTAATAGGTCGAAATGTACATTCAGGGATTGACATTTTCTCGATTCGTTTAGTCTTACATTTGAACATATATGCCCGTCTAAATTCATTAATTATTAACTAATTAATTTTCAAAATTAGGTATGACTTCAATTAAGCACATATCCTCCAATATATATATATATATATATATATAGTATGAAAAAAGGTAATAAGACAAACAGGAATATTTTTTATATGTTATTTATTCTCAACTAATTTCGACCTTAGGTCATCGTCAGGAGAAAATTTCTTATTTGAAGAAATTGTTTTTAGATTTTTTTGAAAGGGAGCATTATGGAAGAACTATACAAATTAGAGTATTTTTGAGGGTTTGACATGCTATTAAAATCAGGGTATATTAAAAAAAAGTTGGTTTAAAATAATAGAATCCATATTGTTTTCCTTTTCTTTTCTTTTTTTCATTCTAGTCGTTTAACAATGTTTTGGTTGTTACCATCTTGAAAGGCATTAATTTGTATATATTATATATATTGAAATAGTTATCATTGATAAACAAAGTACTTTCGTTTCCTTTCCGAAGCATTATCAAAACTGTTTATTATTTCAGTATCGCTAAGATGACGCTAAATAACGGCGGCAGTTTATTTAAAAAAAATATTTATTACGGGCTAGGAAAACGTATTTTCAAATAAAAATTATGCTATCTATATATTTTAATCATTTTAGAATATTGTTGCTAGGTTCACTGTTAATTCTATTTCTAGTGGTTGTCTAAATTGTATGTACAGAGGTTTATACACACACACACACACACACACACACACACACACACACACACACACACACGCGCATAAATATATATATAATATATATATATATATATATATAAGATACATATGGAGAGAGAGGCATACAGAATATATATATATATAATATATATATATATATATATTTGTCAATAGGAAACATTTTGAGACATCACGACTCCAGGGTATCTCTTTGTATTTTCTTCGCAATCTTAGTCGATGAAGAAATGCAAGCGAAGTAAATAACAAACAGCTCCAAGTCGTTGATGATAAATATTCAAAAGAGATCTCGCTGAATTCATGAGTACAGATACGCAAAAAACACTGCAACAAAAAAAACAAAAAACATCTATTAATTATGTGATGCTAGGCAAGTGTCAAATGAAAGAAAGAAAAACATAAGTATAAGCGGGATTATATTACGATCTGGTTCGATATAGATACAGACAGACAGGATCTTTACGGGAAGGGGTGCGCATAAGCCACAAGACAATTGGTGGGGGCAATTGGAGTATCAAGTTTTTTTTTTCCAAGTGAGTGTATCCATTGATAGTCCTAATATATCAGCAGAATCTTGGCAGATGATTGTGCATGTGACTTTCAGATATGAACTGAAGATGTGATTGCAAGCTGGTGCACGTCATGTTACAATCTAAACAGCGGATTGTGTGTCGAGTCAATATATTGGCAAACGTTACAGCCATTTTGAATTTTCACTTTGCGCATGCGCGTAATACAAGCGTCTACGCAAATGATTGAGGTAATATAAACAGAAAATATAAGCCATTTCTGTTTAATTTTGTATGTTTGAAACAATGTTAGAAATGCGCTTCAAATTGGGTGTGAATGTAGAAGAGAACACATCGCAGAGAGAATTTTGTTAGAGCAATGCAGTTAAAATGCACAATCTTATGAACTAAACGGTTCAAACTCCAAATTACAACTTCACTACTGTATTCCCCCGACAATAAGACAGGGCTTATATAATTTTGTTGTGGGGTTGTTAAGGGTCACAAATAAAGACAAAAAGCTGGTGAAAGTTGACACAATTGTATTGAACAGAGAAAGTAGAATTTACAGATGGAAGGGAAAGTTACGTCCTGACAATACAGTCTAGAACTGAATCGTGTCGCTTGTTCCTCAAGCTACAATTGTCTTTGCTACTTATAGTAGTAGTAGGATCATTCCATTATGTAGATAGGTTATATCACCTATAACAAATTTTCGCTCCGAAATATAACACGAGGGATTATTTTCGGGCTCTGTCGATTGTTTACGTCGCATGATGTGATTGTGAAGGTGCTTATTTCATTTGTCTGTCGGCCGCTTACAACTAGGGCTTATTTTAAACGAATGGGCTTATATTAAAATCATCCTGAAACATCATGCTAGGTTTTATTTTGCAGGCAGGTTTTATTTTCGAGGAAACACGGTAGGAAGCGAGTGTATAAAACAGAACATCGCAGAGAAAAGTACGTTTGAACAATGCAGTTACAATGCACAATCGTATGAAATAAACGTTTCCCACTCAAAATTGCACTTAACTATTATAGTACAGAATTAACACCCTTATTATAAACTATCACCTGTGTGGTGCAAAACTTATCTCTCGGTGATTCCCCAAATCTTTAACAACAAACTGCGGACAACTTACTCTCAAAATCAAGAAAGTTCTTAAAAAAAAAAAAACAAACAAACAATAAATATGAGTATCCATCACAATTTACTTCTTGGAATAAAATTAATCTGGACGGGTTGCTGTGTCGTTAAAATAAATCACTCAATAAATCTGTTTGGCGCAATAAATCTGTTTGGTGAAATTAGGCCATTTGAAATGGTAGCTTTTTCCAATCTATCGACTGGTCACGTCAAGCTCTAGCACCTAAATAGCATTTATAAAATTGAACTTTAAATAAATCAATCCAAGAATGAATAAAGCAACATGTCTTCGGCACAAAATATCCCAATAAGGGTTGACATGCCGTAAGATACAAACCAACCGTAGCCGGTGAAGTACCCGTGGCATAAAGACTAAGGTTATTTGTCTCATACCCCACCTGTATGGACTGGGCACAAGGCTCCGTTTTAACGTGTGTCCACCCACAAGCCGAAGCTAATGGGTGGGAGAGAACAAAAATTGCGTCGATCACATCGGCATTCCCCCTAAAGGGGGCGCCTCAGGCGCTGGGCAATAAACTCAGCCCTGTCCCAAGGGGTAGGTAATGCCTGGAGGGATGGTCCTCTGGGATCGACGCTATTAATTTAATACAACTCACCGGTCCTGTGGCCGAGTCTCACTGGACCCGACCGAAGTCGGGAGGAGTTAAGTGGCATAAAGACTAAGCTGCTAACTGTGACATCGTAGTAAGCAAGTTTGAATTCCAATCGGGTTAGTACGTTCACTTTTGGACAAATACATTTCTTAGACAAGCACACCATTCTTTAAATATTTCAGAATCCAACTATACAATATAATCACTTAGTAGTGTGAAAGTAAAAGTACAATTCTCCAAGTAATGTAATGAAAATTTGGTAATTAAAATCGAGAAAACATCACCGCGAAAGAAAGAACAACGGATAAATTAATAATTACATCAGAAAAGACGCCTGTGTTTATGTTAAAGACATTATTTCACGCATATCTTTATTGTCTTTCTATATACATTTTTTCATATCCCTCCAGATTTGAATTAAAACGACAAAACTAACTGTTAAATAGAAAACAATTTTTTGAATACTCTTCACACTTACCTTCAAGACATATTTCAAATTTCAAACAAAGAAAATGGTAAAATTCCGATGCCAAACAAAATCCTCTGAAGGGAGAAGAATTCTTTTTTAAATTTCCTTTTCCGAGTTCTAAAGATTTTAGGAATTTGTTTTATCTTATTTTTAATGCTTGTTCATGTGACATCGCTATTGTAATTCTAATGCATTCATTTTTTAAAATAATTATTATATAAACTATATATATATATATATTTATATATATAAGAAGTTAGGTGACACGGAAAGGAATAACACGGAGACAGGAAGTTGATATTTTGTTGTCGACTGTTCCCTGAATTCATTTTAATTTTCTCAGGTATATGTCAGCTTGTGTCTATATCCTCACTCTACACTACCAACACACACACACACCACACACACACACACACACACACACACACACACACACACACACACACACACACACATATATATATAATATATATATATATATATATATATAACTGTTTTCTCAGGTATTTGAAAGCTTGAACTTATATCATCCCTCTACACTACGACACACACACATACATATGCACACGCACGTTAACACAAACAACCACGCCCAGACACGTATACATATACATGCTTAATATATATATATATATATATATATATATATATATATATGTGTGTGTGTGTGTGTGTGTGTGTGTGTGTGTGTGTGTGAAAATAGATGGAAATTAATCCGACAGTATGAAATTTACTACTGTGTTTAGGTATGCATGTATATATATGTATATTTTATATATATATTAATAACTGTTAGATATGCATATATACATATATATATATATATATATATTATATATATATATATATATATATATATATTCCCGCCTAAACACACACATACACACACACACACATATATATATATGCGTCTGGGTGGGTGTGGCTTGTAACTTTCTGCCATATGCTGCTTGTTTACTTATGTTTCCGCAAATGCAAATAAAATTCCTTGTTTTGTATATTGATTCATTCAAACTAATCTTTATCAACTTTACTGGTGTTTTCTGCTCTTTCTTTTGCGTATCTAAATCTTAGACATTGTAAGTTATTTAAAATTGGAATTTTGATTGGGTTGCCAATAACAATAGTAGCATACGTGGACTCCACAAGACAACATATATATTTATATAGTCCTGAACAGCTTATAAATTATGAACGTACCCGTAGTTAGAATATTTTGAACTAGGCCCGTTGGATTTAGAATAGGGTTCTATGGAAAATTACCCGACGGTTATGGACGGATAGGAATCTTGTACTTGGCGCCTTAAAAAGTGCGCGATTGGACACAGTGAGAATAATGTTTTAGTTTAGTTTATATGCGTCGGAGATTTCAGTGTGAGTGGCATCAGCCCATGCAGCGGAAACATAGGCTGGGTTTGGAAATGAAGCATTCTTTTTTTTACTTGAACAATAGGAACAACCACGATGTGTAACATGTCAAACACCGTTTTTTCAACGCTAATAAATGAAAAATTTGTTTGAAAATGTTAACTTAAATATAATTTCGACCTTCTTGTGAGAAATAGAAATATATCGAAAATTATGAATCTGATATGAAATACGTCCAAAATATCACTTACGGGAACGCACCTGAAAGGTAAAATAGATTTCTGTAATCTCGCACCTTGAAAAATTGTTTTTAGAAGAAAAAATACGACAAAATAAACGCTTACAAAAAGTAATTATGTACAAAAGTGTGTCATAAAAATATTGAGATTTTTTAACTTTTTGACAGATTTTTTATTCTGAAAAAGAATAACGTTCCATTCATTAATTTTATTCAGAATACAAGGTGTGGCAAAATGTACTAAGTTTAAAGCTGTATTTACCAAGATAGAATTGAAGAATGAATGGAACGTTATTTTTTCAGAATACGAGGTGTGTCAAAATGAACAAAAATCTCGATACCTTTTTGACACACCTTGTATACATATGTACAGAAATTATGTTATATATTATCTTATATTGTTCGTTTTTAGATCATTCGTTGTTATGTATATATATATATATATATATATATATATATATATATATATATCGAGTTCAATTCCTAGACGAAGCTGTTGGATTTCACATAGCGCTAATACCCTTAGGAAAGGTATGAATCCATATATTTCTCCCTCCAGCTATGGGTTAAATAGTAGGGCAGACTGGGCCCTTCAGCCTTGGTTAGTTAACCAGTCTAGGAGAGGGATAACTCTGAATTCAAAATTCCCTCCAGCTATGGGTTAAATAGTAGGGCAGACTGGGCACTTCAGCCTTGGGTAGGTAACCAGTCTAGGAGAGGGATAACTCTGAATTCAAAATTCCTGAGGTCGGTCGTTGATTGGGTGTGTGGCAACCCTTGATGCGCCAATTCTTTCCTATCGACTGTGCCAAAAAGTGTGGATGGTCCAACACAAGCCTTCATCACTATAAACAAATCACTGTGTGGGTGTTCATTGTATATATGAACCCTCATGCGTCGAAAATCGACGAGAGAGTCCATACTATATATATATATATATATATATATATATATATATATATATTTATTTATTTATTTATTTATATATGAATATATATTTGATATATATAACAGTTGGCATTAAATAATCCACAGGGTTGATATGTCATCAAACCAAAACAAACCAAATCAAAGTTTATAAAGAGTAGTCATTATGTCATACGAAGAGAAAATAACGTGCGCAGTTATGTCAGGCTTATGAAAATGAGCCTGACAAAGTAACCAAAATTATTGAAATAACATGGCTCAGACAAATAGATAAATAATAAGAATAATCTTTAAGATCTGCGATTGGATAAAATAGTTTTCAAGGAAATTTGAACATATTTCATATCCTGGTAGCTCGTATTACATGGGTGAGGCTTTAATCAGATTAACAGCATATGCTTAACAACATAAACGTGAGTGAAATCAATAAACCACCTTGTCAGCTGGAACAGAAGAATACACCAATTGCACCTCGGCAAAGGGATAAAATACCCCCATTGGGGCCACCTGTTGCCCGTGGATGGCGATCCCTAATGGTTAAGGATAGAACTGTGGTGGTTCACGAGTCCATGACATGCAACACTCCACTTTGGCCATTACTTAGGCTTTACCGGCTGTCGGAGAGGTACCCTCCGATCAATCGGCTGATCACGTCAAGTCCTAGCACCTATATGATTGTCACGATACTATAAGTCTTATGAAAAGGACCGAATCTTGTTTCTCATATATATATATATATATATATATATATATATATATATATATATATATATATACCGACCCCTCCGTGCGAGCAGGATGTGACACAATGTCAATTTCTTAGCGGAGTTTAACAGGTTTGAATTCAGAGTTTTCCTTCTCCTAGACCGGTTGCCTAACCAAGGTAAAATAGCTCAGTCTACCCTATTATTTATCCATAGCTGGAAGGGTGTCGGATTCATACTTTTCCCAATGGTATTAGCGTTAAGTGAAATGCAATTATCACATCCAGGATTTGAACTCGGGGCGACGAGTCCATTTCCCATGACTTTAACCATCACACCAAACGCTTCCGTTTTTTTTCTCATGTATGTGCTGGAAGGCAGTGGGAGGTGGTCTTCTAATGGTGAAGTTTCAATTTTGGAGCTCTGGGGTGTGTGGAGTACCCCTTCATCACCATTACACGCAACTCAGCTCCCAGGGTTCCGTTCTTAAGCATCTGGTGTCACCACAATTGGCAGGATTCTACCCCTCTGGCGAGGTGCCGTCGGTTTATTCCTTTGTCCCGGCCTACAGGGCGTGAGTTTACTTTACAGCAACGGTTTATACTATTATAAATGTAAGTAGGTTTTTCTTTTTCTTTGTCAGAAAGTTGGCGCCATTGGTAGGATTCTACAATTCTGCAGAGGTGCAGTCGGTGTTTTCTTCCACCCCAGGCGACAGGGTGACACAGAAATTGAAAACAAAATGTTAAATTAGCTTATATTCATGGAGACTGCAAAAACTAATAATTTATATTTACACGACAGTATGTAGACAAACATTTGCTTACGGTTTTAAAACATTTTTTAAAAAGATATTTTCCTCCAACTTGGCACAATAGACTAATCAATATCTTTTTATTTTTAAAACAAATTTGTTTCTTTCTATTTAGTCTGAGTCAGTTGGTAATCTGTGGTCGATTAGAGCAATGTTATGGCCAAAGGTCGTATAAATATTTAGAATAGACTCTTGAATGTTGGATGCGAGCCCAGAAAATGGACGGGTCGGGGATTTCTTTTGTGAAGAATCACGACAAGAAACTGTATATTTCATAATAAAGAAAAGAAAAGAAAAAAAAAGGTTTTAAACGTGTAAGCGACATTATCTTTAGCAGTGGGACAGAATTGTACAAAAAAGAAAAAAAAGATTTTTGTTATTCAAATTCTCTTGCCATTGCCAAAATAAAAATTACAAAATCTTCAATATATTAATACACTTGTTCATTTATCTTCCGACCGCTATCATCTTGCAATACCCTCTAGTTAAAAATGAAAACCTCCAAATAGTCTAAGATGAAATGCAAGAAAACATGTAAATCCTGATCATCTGGTGCCGCATAATTGCTGATTTCTTATTTCTTATCGGTGACGCCGTTATCATCTTGCAATAACCTCTAGTTAAAAATGAAAACCTCCAAATAGTCTAAGATGATATGCAAGTAAACATGTAAATCCTGATCATCTGGTGTCGCATAATTGCTGATTTCTTATTTGTTATCAGTGACACCCCCTCAACTAAATAATAGACTATTCCATCTTATCATAAAGAAAGAAAGGGAAGGAAAGGGATAAGCGACACAGAAAAATAGTAAGAACGAAAGAAAGAAATAGAGTAGGGGAAAGATAGTGATAGTGTGTGAGTGCGCAGAAGCGATAACGCTAATCTGTTTCAATCAAACATAATGAAAAAATGAAAAGAAAGAAAGAAAGAAAGAAGAAAGAAAGAGAGAGAGAGAGAGAGAAAGAAAGAGAGAGAGAATGAGAGAGAGAAAGAGAGAGAGAGAAAGAGAGAGAGATAGAGAGAGAGGTTAAGTCGGGATTATTATACTTTTTCACTTATTGAACTATTTCGCTAAAGCTCTTAAGTAAACATATCAAACGTTATAATGATTAAAATGTTACACTGTGGTATATTCAAAGGTCCTGATAGTTTTTGGATAACAAGTATAACATTTTTTAGTGTTTTTTTTCTCTTGTTTGACTTTTTTAAAATTTTCGTTTGATTTGTTTGTTTTACGGCATATCAAATCTTTTCGGGTCATTTAATGCCGAAACAAGTCATTTTGTCAAAATTTATGTTACAAGTTCTTAATATCTTCAAATTGGTATAAATAATTTTCATTAACTTCATTTGGTTCGGATTGGTTTGTTTAATATTTATTTGTGTATTGATTTTAACGGCATATCAACCCATCTGAGGTTATGTCATGTCTAACGGTTAGGAAGTTATACATATCGTGTATTTATATTTATACTTTTTAGTAATTGGTTTAACAAATGTGTTAGCATTAATGCGGATTATGTTGTATGGTATTGATTTGTTTCATATCTTTATACTATGGTACAATTCTATTTCCCTAAAAAAAGTGAGAATATCTTCCATGTTGACATTTTCAAAGGGATCTTTCATATTGTTTGCTTTAAAATAACGGTTTCTGGTGTGAGCAAGAAACCTGCATTCCATGAATAAATGTTTAACTTAGAGGTGTTCCCCTCTAATTTTTTTTATCTCTCATAGTTTCGTTAGAGTCAAAGTTGTGCAGCCGTATAATAGCACTGACATGGCCACTGTTTGAAAGAATTCTCAGTTTATCTAATCAGAGAAATTAAATTTTCAAATGATCAATAATCTGTCTAAAGTAGTCCATGTCATCTTATGCGTATATTGACATCACTTTCTGTAGATTAGATATTGCTCCCTAGGTATGTGAATTGGTTTACTAATTTCAGGGGCTTTCGATTTAGTGTGGAGTTCTGGAACTCACACTTTTATTTTTATTCGAACTGTTAGGATTCGTATTAAGGATATTCGAAAGTTGATTAGTAGGAGACAGATGCCTCATGTGACAGATGCATCGTGACAATAGGACAAGAAATGGGTTTTGCACAATGACACAAGTGGATTGTAACACGAGTATGACACAAGTGGATTGTAACACGAGCTAGCTGGTCACACACATGTTGGGCTGTTAAGTCACTGTTGGACTAGAGCCCTTTCTCTACGATGAGTTAGATAAAACCTTGGTAATTTCCAACAACCTGGCCTGGCATTTTTATTTACTACTCCGTATTTTATTTCTAAGAAAATAGAACGGGACTTATATTAACTTTCACACCAAAATATAACACTAGGGCTTATTTTCGGGGGATGTCTTATTTTTCATATATCGAAAAACGGCATTACGAAGTAGAAAATTACGAAATTTCTAGATAAACAGAAATTACAAAAAACGATCTATATTTATGTATCATTAACATGTTCATTTATTCAAAAACTCATTAACGACAATGCATTCAAAAATAATCATATCATCATTCTCTGGAGTGTAATTGTTTTCAACTAGGGTTTTATTTTAAGGGGAGGGCTTACTTTAAAAGTATCCTGATTAATCACGCTAGGTATTATTTTGAGGTTAGGTCTTATTTTCGGGCAAACACTGTAATACAAACATTAGAATTTTCACTTTATATTATATTTCATCTAGGGCTTATTTTAGGGAGAGGGTTTACATTAAAATCATCCTGAAAAATCACGCTAGGTCTTAATTTGCAGGTAGGTCTTATTTTTGGGGAAACACGGTAACACAAATTTTCACTTTATTTTATATTTCATCTAGGGCTTATTTTAGGGGAAGGGTTTACTTTAAAATTATCCTGAAAAATCACGCTAGGTATTATTTTGGGGTTAGGTCTTATTTTCGGGCAAACACAGTAACACAAACATTAGAATTTCACTTTATTTTATATTCATCTAGGGCTTATTTTAGGTGGAGGCTTACATTAACATTATCCTGAAAATCACGCTAGGTATTATTTTGGGGTTAGGTCTTATTTTCGGGCAACACAGTAACACAAACATTAGAATGTTCACTTTATTTTATATTTCATCTAGGGCTTATTTTAGGTGGAGGGCTTACATTAACATTATCCTGAAAATCACGCTAGTATTATTTTGGGGTTAGGTCTTATTTTCGGGCAAACACAGTAACACAAACATTAGAATTTTCACTTTATTTTATATTTCATCTAGGGCTTATTTTAGGTGGAGGGCTTACATTAACATTATCCTGAAAAATCACGCTAGGTATTATTTTGAGGTTAGGTCTTATTTTCGGGCAAACACGGTAACACAAACATTAGAATGTTCACTTTATATTATATTTCATCTAGGGCTTATTTTAGGGGGAGGGCCTACATTAACATTATCCTGAAAAATCACGCTAGTTCTTATTTTGAAGGTAGGTCTTATTTTCGGGCAAACACGATAACACAAACATTAGAATTTTCACTTTATTTTATATTTCATCTAGGGCTTATTTTAGGTGGAGGGCTTACATTAACATTATCCTGAAAAATCACGCTAGGTATTATTTTGAGGTTAGGTCTTATTTTCGGGCAAACACGGTAACACAAACATTAGAATGTTCACTTTATTTTATATTTCATCTAGGGCTTATTTTAGGTGGAGGGTTACATTAAAATTATCCTGAAAAATCACGCTAGTTCTTATTTTGAAGGTAGGTCTTATTTTCGGGCAAACACGGTAACACAGACATATGAATTTCACTTTATTTTATGTTTTAGCGTTTATAATCTACCAAAAAGTCATGGCCCCGTAATTCCGTGACAAAGAAAAGAAAAAAGGGATAAACAAAATGGATTCCATGATGGAATTATTCGATATCAGATTGATAGCCATGGCACGCACAAAAAAAAAGTCAGGCGGATTTCCGGTGTATTACTGATATGCTTAAGCCGCACGTTTCGTTCTAATGAATCTCTCAAGATATAACTAATAAGAGAATTGCGTGTTAAGTTGTTGTTGTTGTTGTTGATGTTGTTGATATACTTCCCCAAACGAGAATCAAACCCGTATCTTTTCATTTCTCCAGAACACCGGGCGTTCACCCCGTTTTAATCAGCCGTAATCTCCATAGCATTATTTCGTTTTGATATCGCCCTGCTGGTGGCTTTTAGAAAACGCCGACTTTCCCCTACACAGGGTTTAACACGTTATCATAAACAGGGGTGCCCTGGGTGTGCCACTAAACTATCTAATAATGAGGTACAAATTTTGAATATCTGTTAAACTTGTGTCACATCCTACTCGGGACAGACGGGTTTGGTAATAGAAGGTGTCGAATCGAGATGTAATGGTTAACAAGCTAGACTTACTGATCCGTTTGTACTGAGAAGCGAGTTCGATACTCGTTGGATACCACATACCTGTGTCACATCCTACACGTGGCGAACGAGTTGGGTAAATTAGAGAGTTCCATAATAATGTATTTGTTAGTAGGTTCTTCTCGTAGATCCGTTTGTACTGAATAGCGAGTTCAATCCTTGTTGGATGCCCCATTCTTGCGACCTTGTGTCAGGTCCGACCCCTGGGGATACCCGCACTCTAATCCATAAAAAAAATACAAAATACAATGTTAGGGGCCGGGTTAGCTCAGTCGGTAGAGCGTTTGGCTAGAAACCACAAAGTTCCTAGTTCGATACCGGTCCCCGCCAACTCAGCGTATGAGTAGCACAGGGATGTGTGCGGTAAAGTAAGGAGTTGATGATAGGTGTGGCGCTCCATCTCAGATGCTAAAAAACAATCTCCTTGGTCTAGCGCTATTGAAAAGGGGGTAGACTCCCTCGCTGACTGGCTGATACCGACTTTAGGCCGCCCCGACGACTTAAACATTTTTACCGTGTAAAAATTAATCCATGGAGGATTTTATTAGAGAAATCGGCCCATTTAACTCATAGATGGAACCCTAACAGGTACTACAACTCCAGATCTGAGTGAACCTGGGCATAAATGTGATGAATACGTACTCCACATTATCCAGAACTTCAGAATTGGATCTTCCCCATCGGATAGAGTTTAACATCATACCCAAGACCCTCAGCCACCGCCTTCTAGCACATATATGAGAAAAGGGTGTTGAGGATTGCAATAGGGGCAATAGGGTAGGGATAATTATATTGATGCCAGAGCTTCACGTGACCAGTCGATTGATATGGGGTGGGGGGCTCTCCGGTCGCTTGTTTAGCCTAAGTAAGAGCCAAAGTGGAGTGGTTTTATTAGTAGAATGAAAATGCAAAAGTACTTCAATAGTAGCGTCTATATTTGATGTATCTTGTAAACTATTGGACAAATAAAGCGCATTATGTTGAGCAGAAAACGACGATGTAGATGAAAATGTCGGTGAGAAGGATTGTGAAAAAGGAGACAGGAATTAAGACTGAAATAAAGACAGAATGATGAATTAAAAATCGAATGAGCCACAAAATAACCAACACAAGACAAATGATTCAATAAAGAAGAGAGAATAAAAGTTAAAGGATAAAGATAAGAAAAAAGATGAAAAAATTTAGAAGATTAGTAACAAGAGAGAGAGAGAGGGGGGGAGAAAGAGAGATAGAGAAAGAGAGAGAGAGAGAGGTAGAGAGGTAGAGGGAGAGGTAAGGAAGATCAGTGAGGGAGAGAATAAACGTCTGAAGAGGAATGGTAACTGGGATACTATAAAAGTAAGAGGCAATGCTTAAAAGAGAAATGCATTAACTGAGAAAGACATATATATATATATATATATATATATATATATATATATATATATATATATATATATATATATATATATATTGAGAGACAGAGGGAAGAGAGAAGAAGTAAAAAGGGATTTCTTTTAAGATCCATCACCGAGATTTTTGCTATATTCATTAAGATAAAACCAAATAATTAGAAATCAATAATAATAAGCACATATTTATTAAAATCCAAATGTTGATATTAATATGCAAATTAGCCTTCCCATTCACAAGGCAAACCGCTATTGTGCTGTATATATACATGCAATTGAATGTTGTTATTATATACATAGGGTCAACAGTATTAATAATATAAAACAAGTTTATTAATAAAGTAAAATCGTGAAGAATGTAACATAAATAACAAAAGAATTGTGACTTGAGTAGTGATATAGTTTCGGTTACAGACAGACAAACACAATATCCATCATATTAAGATGTATATAGGTGCTACCGCTCCGGAACTACACCCCCAGAATTGTGGAATACGCTGGCTAATATCCCCAGCAGAAAGGTCGGAATGACCGAAAACAGAAGTCCCGAGTATGACACTTCGTTGAGTGCCATACTCAGGACTTCTCTTTTCGGTCATTCCGACCTTTCTGCTGGGGATATTAGCCAGCGTATTCTCAGCCTTGCCAACATTGCAAGCATTTAGCTGCCTTGACCAAACACAAATCAAAATTCTAATTCAAAGAGCAGAGATTTATAACAGTGGAAAATATTGACAATAGAGAAAGAGACGAAGATGTGGCTGAACCGATGTATGTAGTCTGCCGTTATAAAACTATTTCCTAACTGTTCACCATTGGCTCACTGATAGGAATTTAGCAATTACTAGAGACAATGTGATTCCCTGAAGACTATAACGACTGAAAAAAAAAAGCGTTCGTGCTCCATAGATTCTGTACATCTATCCACAGATATATATTTACAAACATGAAACTACGTCACTGCTTTCGTCACAATAATTGCGTAACTTTATCAATGAGTATCTAATTTATAGTCAAAATCATTAATTAATACACATGATAAATTTTATGTATTAACGAGGCCTCTATGAAAACCTGTGTTAGATTAGCCACAAAACAGTACATGTCATTAGAGCGTTTACAATCCTGCAATGTGTCTTATATATCACGAAGAAATAAAGGTTTACATGATATAAGGTGATATAATGGAATGACCCATCTCCCCCGTACCTGAACAGTGGCGATGGTTCTAAATCACAATTTAAGAACACACAGATTACTCTGAAGTACTTAGACGACAGACTCTCCTCCTAATACTCACGTGACCTTACTATATAACATAAGGAATGGATAATTTGCTTACAGGTTTTAACAAAAAGTGTGTAATATATAATTACTTGGTGTGATTGATTTCTAATATTATTGTTATATTCTGAAACTTATCAAAATCAATCGTATGAATGATTATATATAAACCAATTAAAATAATAGTAAACTTTTTTATATGCGTTCTTATTTAAATTCGTTTGTCTTTATAATTCAATATATTTCATTACATTTAAATTTAAATACTTACGCCCAGAGGGCGCATAATCTTGCTCGTCTGCGTAATTATGTCTTTGTGAGCATTCATCGTAGAACCGTCTCCTTCGGGTGATACCGCCTACACACACTCACCCTGGCACGAACGAAGCACGCATATGCCGTTACTTTGGCATGAGCAGCGACCAACGGAAAAAGCCAAATATACTTCGCTAAGCATGCCTACAAACGAAGCGAAACACGGGTGCAATTAGATCCATTCACATTTTCATTTATAGGCACATTTACAGTGCGTCTACATATTATGGACTGGCAGATTACTGCGCGTCAAATCTGAGGAGCATGCGCAGAAATTTGCAGCATACACATCTCTAAATCAGATTTAAGTAAACCTTTTTTTCTAAATAAGAGTTCATTTTTATTTTTGTAGAGAATTCACGAGATTGTCCCTGCAATAGAAAGAGGCTACAAGAAATTTGAAAACCACTGTGCTAAATAATAATAGAGGGCGCCCTAGGTATTCAGAACACAAAGATGACGGCCAATAAATGTCTTTGTGGCATGTAACTTATTCTAACGTTGACATTTTTCTTTCATGTTGCATTGTGGGGTGCCAAGAAAATTGCTGGAAACAAAGACCAGAAGAAAAGATGATGATGCGTTCACAACAGGAAAATGACAAATTAAACACGTGGTCACAGGAAAATACAAAAGATTTACAGGACACGTACACTTCTTGCTGTCAGTATATTCAAAATGGTTAGTTACTTTGTGGGCCTTCTTGGAATTTACAGATTTTCGAATTACATCTTTGATTACTTTAAATCTTTGCCTACCAAGTTTCCCCCACGGCGGTACCAAATTTTCTTGGCATTCTTTACCTGTATTATGGGATAGTTAAAAGTTCACTATCTATTCACCTCAGAAATTATTCTGTTTAAATACAGTCCTATCATTATTTTAATCTGAGTCCTTCTGCTCAATTATAATGAAATAACCGTCAGCGGTTTATGGTAGGATTGCAGTGGTGGCAGAAATGACGTAAGCGGTTTGAGGTAGGCAAAGAGTTAAATTGCACACGCACAAGTTATTCCCGGGTGTTTCTGCATTGTGAATATTTTCCATTACACGAAACGGCTTTCTGACCATACAAGCGATCTTAAATGCTTTCTATTCTCGTATCTCATTGGCCTATTTTTACTGAAAGTGATTGCTGTTGTTGGGAAAGTTCATAAAGAGAAGTGGCGATTTTTGTTCATCTTATAGCACATATACGCTAACAACTTGATCCATAGAAGTAGCAGATGGAAGCATTTTTTATGCAATCTCGTTTTTCCCTTACTACTTTTGACCCCAAGAGAAGTGTACACTTAGCTCTTGGTTTCTTTGGTATGCACTCAGCTGTTGCTTCTAACTGGGCGGTGACAACATTTTCATATTTGTCATTCGATTGTAGCGGAAAATCTCACACGCCATTTTGGGTGTGGGCTTATTTCCTTCTGGTTAGTAAAACATTAAATTGAATATTTATCAGTTTTCCTAAGTTGAACACGAATACCAGTACTTTGAAAGTATATTGATTTTTTTCTATTGTCTGTTTTCAAAGTATATAATGTTCTCAATTACCCGACTCACCTTATGTGTCATTACTAACTCAGTATTTGTCATAGATACAAGCCAATGCACAAATGTCTATATATTGACCAAGATTGCAATCTCCTAATTTTTTTTCTTATTTTGACACCTGTCAAATATCTATATCACCAGATAAGCATCTATCGACCAAAAGTTATTGTAGAAACCTGAGTATATATTTACGCAACCACACCATCACGAGCAGGATGTAACACCACGTCATTTTTAAGCGGATCAATGCTGGTTTGTGTTAATATTCTGGTTGCAATTTTAGGCGTTTAGTTCCTCTGTTGATAAATCCAAGGATTGAGCGCACGTTCTTTTCTAACGAAAAGCCGGTGGAGACTAACAAAGACCAAAATTCAATATTAATTCGTACTCAGTTTTTGTACAATAGATAAAAATGTACAAAAATTATGATATCTCAGTTTCCTCAAGAAAAGCTTAATGAAAATACAGGGTGTGTCAAAAAAGTATTGAGAATGAAGAGATTTACCAAGGTAGAAATGAAGAATGAATGGAACGGTACTTATTTTCAGAATACGGGGTGTGTCAAAAAAGTAGCAAGTTTAAAGCTGTATTTTATCGAGATAGAGATGAGGAATGAATGGAAAGTCATTTTATTCAGGATAAAGGGTATGTCAAAAAGTACAAAAAACCTCGATACTTTTTTAAACACACCTTGTATAATAAGGGTGTAAATCGGTGATATATTGAAGAAAAATGTTTAAATCATATAAAAAATAAAATAAAATAATAGAGAATGAAACTTAATAAAAAGTTAATACAAAATACAAACAAGAAGAATAAAGAAATAAGCAATATGAATAATAAAATATAATAAAACAAATATACAGAAAAATATTTTTTATTAATCAATATAGGTTGAAAGTTGAAGGTGGTATGCAATGAAACTTGTGCGTGAGATATTTTAAGTGGAAAAAGGCTGCACAGACCCCAATCCACTATCTTGGCCGTCCCGCAGTTGGTCCAGTGGAAGGGGGGTTCGAGAAGACTGGGCTGTTGAGCAGCTGCAGGGTGATGTCTCAGGTAGTATTGAGTCATTTTACAAGAGGCAAGCCTTCCCGTAAGCCTCAGCGCTTGCCCCCAAGCGCCAGGTTGTGTTGGGGATTTATGTGAGTAGTAAGTACCACAATCCTACAATTATCGATCGATATGAGTGGCCCTTGGCTTCCCTGGAGCTTATCCGTCCTTTGACAGCTCTTGTCTTTAGTGATGCTGGATATTCACACACACACAAATATTAATAAGAGATTTATTGTCAAGTTTTTAAACCCCAGACAACGCTAGGTAGCTCTGCTAATAACTTATATTTCCGAGGAGGTTAGAAAGTGCAGCTATGAGACATACATTATTGGCTTCGTTTAAGTTGATTATTGGATGATACGAATCGAAAAAATGATGATATATATATATATATATATATAATATATATATATATATATATATATATATATATATATAGTTTAAACTTAATGGTAAAATCAATGAATGGATGAAATAAAAATGAATGAAATGAGGAGGATAAATGAAAAATCCTTTCCAAGTAAATGATATATGTATACACACACACACACACACACACACACACATATATATATATATATATATATATATTATATATATATATATATATAAAGGTGTGTCAAGAAGTATTGAAATCTTTTGTACTTTTTAACACACCATGTATTCTGAAAAAAATTACGTTCCATTCATTGATCATTTCTATCTTGGTAAATACAGCTTCAAACCTGACACTTTTATGACACACCTTATATATATATATATGTATAATATATATATATATATATATATATATATATATATGCGAGAAACTGTCAGTGACCAAGACAGTTGACTCCATGTCTACACTACACTAATTTAGATATAAAAACTATATCCAAGACATTGAGCACTGTTTACTTATAGATATAGCAACCATATATATATATATATATATATATATATATTATATATATATATATATATATATATATTGTATTCCTATTATTGGTTGTGTATTGATTTTAAGACACATGATTAGCAGGGATGATGTATTGGATTTATCTTTAAGTTTTTAATTCCCGAGCAATGCCAGGTAGCCCTACTAGATATTGATAAAGATGTCTTCAGATTTTGTTTCGCATCATTTTCTCTTATATAAATTATGAAAAGGGCGCTTAGATTAGAGTAATGTTTCGCACGCAACTCTCTGAGGCAATTAGCTAAATGCATTCAATTTACAAGTATAATCCACTGTTTTGGTCTTACGCCAACCTTATGGTCTTAAGTTAACCTCAGAGATTATCTACAACAAGATATCAGAAAGCATCGTTGCTATTTATTACGAATCTATCGTTGTAATTTGGCAATTATTGCTTCTAAAATGGGTTAGAGAATAATTGATTTTTCGCACAAACTAAAGTAATATTAGCTTGTAAACATTGAAACCAAGTTTCTCAATATTATTCTATTGAAAGTTTTATAATAACTTATATGGGGGAGACACCCTAGTGTAGTAGCTAACGTACTGGACTGCGATATCGTAGTAAGCGAGTTGGAACTCCGCTTTCATTACTGCATTCACTTTCGGATTAATACCCTTGGAAATGGTATAAACCACCTCAGACCCTACTCCAAGCTCTTGATTTAAATGTACCATTACTTTTCTTCTACAGGAATTAAGGTGCCGGATATGTAATGGTTAGTGTCGTTGGAAAAGGAAACGGTGACCCATGTTCCATAGAGCATTTCACATAACACTAATACCCTTGGTAATAATACCCTCCTGCTCAGTCTAGAGCGTTTGGCTAGAAATCCTAGATTCCTAGTTCAATAGGTCCCCGCCAATTCAGCGTATGAGTAGCACAGTGATCTGTGCTGTAAAATAGCTGATGGTAGATGGTGTATAGTGTAGTCTGTGTGTGTGTGTGTGTGTGTGTGTGTGTGTGTGTGTGTGTGTGTGTGTGTGTGTGTGTGTGTTAACCGAATCCACCATACGAGTGTAATTTGAAGCATTATCCAGCCAGGAGAATAGACCTATTGATTAACAAAAAGAGAACTTGTCAACTGGTATAACTAGATCACAGGGTGAAGATGAAGGAAAACGAAAAGATAGACAAATACATGGACCTTGCCAGAGCATTGAAAAAGCTTTGGAATATGAGGGGGAACATCATAACAATTGTAGTGGGTGCATTTGGAACGGTCCGAAAGCTTATTAATATTAATAAATATATTAATTAACCACTTCATATACTATGTAAACTTATATATTTTCATGATATATAAGACACATTGCAGCATTGTAAATGCACTAACAACGTGGACTGTTTTGAGGCAAATCTAACTAAGCTTTTCAGGGAGACATTGTTAGTAAATAAGTTTTATTCTACGTATCAATGATTTTGATTATGGCAATGAATCAAATACTTATTGATAAACTTACGCAATTCCTGAGGGTAATGTGACGTGAGAATTGACTTAGTTTTGGTTACAGACAGACAGCGAATCTCCATTATATTAAGATATAACTTTTATTCCGTGCATTGTGAGGGCAATTGAACTCAATCTGTTTGTTGGTGATGGCTTTCATGTTAAACGGAGGCGGCGGAGGCGAGAAACAGACAATGGAGCGAATGCTGCGAATCTTCTAATGAATGTGTACCGAGGTGTACCGGTGTGTGTGTGTGTGTGTGTGTGTGTGTTTGTGCGTGTGTGTCTGTGTGTTTTTGTGTCCGTGTGTATATTTGTGTGTGTGTGTGTGTGTGTGTGTGTGTGTGTGTGTGTGTGTGAGTGTACGCGTTGTCCTGAAGGCAATGATAAAAAAAAATATAATACGTTTAAAATGTCAAACAAAGCAGCCCTCAGTTATGGAAAACTCGTATTTATATACATCTGCATTTATATACAATTGAAATCTAGCGCCACTCGAGAACAACAACAATGGAGTCCATTTTCAAAGAGATTTTTTTCAATGTGTGTAAGTCATTTGAGAATCGCTTAGTTTGTTTGATTCTATTTTTCTCTTTGTGTAGATGAAGGGCGACCCAAAACTTTTAGTCTTTTCTTCAAAACAGTCTATTCTTACTTTTCTTCTATTTTGGCTTTCCTTTATCGCCTTTTCAAAACTGCAGCATGACTTTTTGTACAAACTAACACATATTCTTTGATCATTTGTCTCAAAACATTAGCCAATTATCAGTTACTCGAGTTCCAGAAAGATCGCGTATCTATTATAACATTAAATCTCTGTGGCTCTTTGGTACCATACTATTTGGAAACCGGATATTTTAACACACTGTGATAAGGTACCGCTAGATTTTCCCTGTGATAAAAGAGAAGTTGGTTTTGAGTCAATTTAGCTACCCTCTCCAATACATTCCAAAAGTTAAACCAGTTCCAATATTTTATTGTTAAACCCTTTCCACAGCATTCTTCTAATAAAACTATTTTCAATACATTCCTATAGTAAAACATTTTCCAATGCATTTCTATAGTAAAACATTTTCCAATGCATTCTTATAGTAAAACCCTTTGCAATGCTTTTCTATAAGGAAACCAATTCAAATGTATTCATATCGTAAAACCCTTTTCTAATGCATTCATATTTTAAAACTCTTGTATTGCAATACAATCATATAGTAAATTCCTTTTTAGGAAGCACGTGGTGTAATGGTTAAAGCCATGGGAAATGGACACGTCACCCCGAGTTCAAATCCTGGACGTGGTAATTGCACTTCACTTAGCGCTAATACCGTTGGGAAAGGTATGAATCCTACTCTCCATCCAACTATGGGTAAATAGTAGGGCAGACCGGGCTCTTTAACTTTGGTTAGGCAACCGGTCTAGGAGAAGGAAAACTCTGAATCAAACCTGTTAACTCCGCTTAAGAAATTGACTTTGTGTCGCATCCTGCTTGTGCGGAGGGATTGGTAAATATATATAGTAAATTCCCTTCCAATGCATTCTCATAAGTTGCAATCTGTTCCTATAGTTAAACTCGTTCAAATATTACTATAGGTAGATATTTTCTAATTCCTGCTTATAATAGAACCCTGTCCAATACACTCCTATCTTTAAATCCTTTCCAATACATTAATCTAGTTAATATTTTGTATTGCATTCAGATACTTAAACTCTTTCTAATGAGTTACAACAGTGAAGCCTTTTATATAAATTTTTATAGTTAAACTCTATCCAGTACATTGCTATAGTTATACCTTATCCAATATATTTTGATGGTAACATACTTTCTAATACCTTTCGATAATTAAATCCTTTCCAATATATTCCTGTTAATTTGTCACAAAATTGTTGTTTAACGTTCTGTATTCAATATCATTCGAATGTACCAACTATTTTGAGACAAAGGAATGTTTCTATTTTTTTGTGGGTGCCTGATATACATCACCGGTTAACATATTGAGTAATCTGTTTCACTAATTGGTTTAGTATTGTCGAACGTATCGCATAAAGTAATCATTGACAAATTACTTTAGCAAATGATTGCTACTAGCAAATACTCATTTACAAGCTGGGTTAGCTGACTATTACTTCTAGTAACTAATCATTGACAAGCAAATAAGTAAATATTGGTAAGCTAGTTTAGCATAGTATTATTACTAATTAATTTAGGCATTATTTTCAAGCTAGTTATTAAATGTTATTAGATGTAATTCGAAAAATCTGTAAATTTCAAGAACGCCCACAAAGTAACTAACCATTTTGAATATACTGACACTAAGATCTCTACGTGTCCTGTAAAGCTTTTGCATTTTTTCTGTGACCACGTGATTAATTTGTCATTTTCCTGTTGTGAACGCATCATCATCTTTTCTTCTGGTCTTTGTTTCCATCAACTTTCTTTGACACCCCACAATGCAACAGCATGTATTCTTATGACTCTCTCACCATCCATCCCTATCGGCAACCGTTCTTGGTGAGTTCTATATACGCCACACTGTCGCCGCAAACATATAATCAATGCAAGTATTTTGCTGGCCGGCCAAGACTGGTGTATCAGAGTCCATAGCAGAACATCGATTGTGAGTTCCTCCTTACATTGTGCGTCTAGTTTAACATTTTGGGGCTTACATTTATAATTCTATTCTAAGAACGTAATCTTAAATTTTTGAGTGTTTTGAAAAATAATTTCATATTTCTCAAAAAGGTTTTTGTACATATAACAAAAGTTTGAATTCAATTCATAAGTGCTTGTTGAGTTAAGGTGATAAAACTATTTCGTTTAATTCATTTTCTTTTTATCGCTAAAATGTAACAATAAAAACAAGCTAAGTATTAAGCATGTGTCCTAATGGGGAGGGGAAATTCATTCTGTCAATTAAAATGAAAATTATTCCTTTATTCTATGAATATTTTATTTCTTTTTTAATTACCCACGATTTTTAGTTTCTCAAATCGATGGATTTTTAATTATTGAATTATATAATCTACTCAGTAAATATCTAAAAAAAAAAGCTCTTCCGTTTTATAATCTCCTTAATGCGTATGCGCGACTATAATGCTCAATGTCATTCTTTTCTGAGTTATAAGACGACACGTACATAGCAAAAAAGACGCGACTCTATTATATATACAGATTTGGAAATTAGATAAAGAACAGAAAATAACCATCTCATGTAGTGTCTTTTGCGCTTCCAACACATGTGTATTTGTATATGCTTTCCCTTACAATACAAAATAGATAAAGGAAAAACTTATACGAAGACACATTTTAAACATAAAATAATGTTTAAATTTTCAACAGTTCACTGTTGTTTCACATCACTAGATAAAAGATCGTGAATGTTTTAAACCAGATTGACTTTTGTTTGTTTAATAATATATTGTTCTGTCAACCGACCTTACTAGATTTTTTCTAATAGGATCATCTGTAATATAACTTATATTGAAGCGATTTGACTTGTTTAATCAAACATAAATAAATCAATGCAGATGTTTGTTTCGTGTCGCAAGGACAGTAAAATCGAATAGATTAATGTAAATATTTTGTAATATCTATGCTACATAGTCATTCTTAAGTCTTCTAGCTAACATCTTCTAAGTACTACCCAGTGGTTGAGCTGTAGAATACATAACTACAGCACCGTAGAGGGGTAATTCCCCCCCCACGTTGTGGCCACTTGTTGACTTTGGATTGCGAAGCATAATGCTTAAGGACGGTATCCTAGTAGCTGAGCAGTCAATGGCATTCAATGCATCTATGCTACATAGTCATTCTTATGTCTTCTAGCTAACATCTGCTAAGTACTACCCAGTGGTTGGGGCTGTAGAATACATAGACTACAGCACCGTAGAGGGGTAATTCCCCCCCACACGTTGTGGCCACTTATTGACTATGGATTGCGAAGCATAATGCTTAAGGACGGTATCCTAGTAGCTGAGCAGTCAATGGCTTTCAACACTCCACCTATCCAGTTTTCCAAGTTCGCACTGGATGAGGGCAAGGTGTTCTTTGAGCGGCTCAGAAGTGCCACATAATTTAGAGCTGCCTGCCAAAACTTTCTCACAAACTGCCACCCCAATTGCTTCCTTAACTCAATATTCCTTCAAAATGTCCAAAGCAACAAAATAATTCTTATCAGTATTGTCCAGATAGGTTATTAACTGAAAGGGTCTGCCTGACACATGTTCTTTTAACTACAATAGTTTTTCATTATCTGAACAAATAATTAACATGTAGAGAGGCAGTTGGAGATGCTCCCTCCGATCAATCGACTGGCCATGTTAAGCATGTCTTGTTCGTCTCACTCGGATGGTGTGTGTGATAGGGGGCAAGTGGCCATAAATCTGCTTCCTTGTGAGGTGTTGTTTCCACGACTTGTTCAGGATCGCACGCAACATTCATGTGCAGCTCTCATCTAGTTTATTCTCTAGGTGCTTCGATAGGGCCCAAGTTGTGCAGCCATACAGTAGTACTGATACGACTACGGCTTGGAGGAATTGTCGCTTTAACTTATTAAATTTCCATATGACCGATAGTCTGTTTATAGCAGATCATAACATACATTTTAAAGGTTGTTTATTTTATAAATGATATAGGTTCATCATTATCAAAAAATATTAAGAGTACAAACTAGATTAAATTCTAGAAAAGAGGATAAATTGTAAAATATACCGGGGCGTTGAAATAAAGACATTACCTACATTTTAGGAAATCAGAACAAAGAAGGTGTATCAAATCATTGACCTCATTGTTTTAGGTGACCCTATATAACATAATTACATTTATATGGATGTATTTAGATGATGGGCCCTCGGCAACAGTTAGAATCCAATATTAATGTACAAATTATTATAGAATATAACAATAATGGTAAACAGTAATATATATTTAACAATCGTGGCCCTAGCTAGACTGCTCAAGTAATTGCAATTTTAGAAATGGTGATAATGGCGATTTTAATAAGAACAGTTCTCAAATTAGTAAGAAGCGCTACAGTTAACACTCCCCGAAGAAATAATCTGAAGCCTGTCATTGTATCTACGCTTATATATATATATATATATATATATATATATATATATATATATATATATTATATAAGCTCAGAGACAATGACAGGGTAAACAAAGGTTAAATTGTGTGTAAAATAAAGTAAAATAAGATTAAATTGCCAAGCTCTCCTATAAACCGGGTATGAGCTCTCTAACGGCTGTATCATATACACATGTGTATGTATTTAACAGTTACAATCTTCCGCTAGCCAAAAGGGTAAACAGCTTGGCAGGCGAAAAGTCGAGCCGTACTGATGAGACGTAAACGTCAAAACACATGTCTGTGGATAAGTTATAATATATATATATATATATATATATATATATATATATATATATATACCAAGCGTGTTGGTAAATACTTGCGGTGAGAAAAAACCTAGCAAATAGTTTGATTGTAAAAGTATACTACCAAACATCAACCGGGAGAAAAAAATTTTTGGAAAAAAAAAACAAACCAAGATAGTCGTACCAACAAAAAGTAATCTATTGGTACAGTATGGCCAAAAGAAAAAACAATTTTTATGTATATATATGTATATAAGATATATATATATTCATATAACCGCTAGGAAAATAAGCTGATAAGTAAAAAGTGCTCAATACCTAAGTAGAGCAAATAAAGATTCAGATCTTAGCCCTGAAGAGCATTAAGCGAAACTAATAGTAGGTTCGTCTGACTCATTAGATTTATATATATATATATATATATATATATATATATATATATATATTGGCTATTTATTGATAATTCAGTAAGTGAGCAAATATAACTGGGTAGACAGTTGCGATTGTCTAAATGAAGCAAATATGTCATGACCGGACACAAAGGAGATGCCAAAAGCTTAAATCGATTAGTTCGACATAGTGATATCCGACACTCTGGAGAAACTCTATGCTGAGAATCATTTTTGGAAATCATAGTATTGAATATTCGGTAAGACAATAACAGCAGTGACATTACAAAACACACCACAACTGTCAGTGGTAAAGCATTATTACAAAATAAATCATCTGTTCCGTAGTGTAGAGCAGTAGTCATTAGATATCGAGGCGGATATATTTGAGTCTGACATTCCCAATATGAGATACGAGAAAACACACCTATATATATACATATATGTGTGTGTGTGTGTGTGTGGATTGATTTGAATATGTATGTATGTGGATTGGAGGATTGAATATATTTGAATGGATATGAATGAAGAAGGGCCCAATCATTTAAATAATGCGTAGTGTGCATCAATACCTCCAGCCTATGGAGAAAAATAACCAAATATAAATAGGTCAAATTTATCCCGAAAACCCGTATATATATATATATATATATATATATATATATATATATATTCAAGATATGTAAAACAAAGTATCGAGATTTTTTGTACTTTTCGACACACGTTGTATTCAGAAAAAAATCAACGTTCCATTCATTGTTCATTTCTATCTTGGTAAATACAGCTTCAAACTCGGCACTTTTTTGACACACCTTGTACATATGTGTGTGTGTGTGTGTGTGTGTGTGTGGAGACACTTCAGAAGTCTGTGTAAATTACGCAGGAAAGCCTATAAACTGAATCCTTCTTAATAGCACCTCGAAACACCATTTAAAGAATCAATTACGTTAAAGCTAGAATAGATAAGACCCGAGAGAATAGACAAATATGTCTATGTGGAACGAGAAGCAATCAACGACATCATGAATAAATGTAGCAAACAGGCCCAGAAGGAAAACAAGAACAGCCACGATGGAGTGTGCAACTGGGAAATGTGCAAAAGACTGAATTTGGGGAGAAACGGTGAATGTTCGGATGAGAATACTTTCTGGAAGAAGAGACACTCTATTCCTTGGAATGTTAAAGAGAAAACGAATCCCTCGATTAAGGCTTGAAGAACAGACTTTATTGTTGAAATATATGAGATATAAGATGTACGCAAAATTGCCACTCCTATTTATGAACTTTCCTAACATCAGTAGCAGGTACCTCCGGTAAAAATTGGCCAAGGAGAAACGAATACGGAACACATTTAAGATCGCTTGCTTAGTGTTGTGATGTTAGTTCAACAGTAAAAAAGAAGTCAAGTCGAGGTAGGGTAAAATGAACACAAGTGTATTTACAATAAGGTACAAGAACGGCTAGCTTGCCGCTAAACGGTAACAGTACAACCTTTTCACTCGGTGTCTCACTATTTATAGTGAGAACCGGTGTATATTCTCCACTGTAGGAACGGCCGGTACAACACTTAGTTAGAAAGCCGTTTCATGCTCTGGAAAATATTCACAATGCGGAAACACCATGAAATAATTTGTGCGGGTTGCAATTCAACTATTTGCCTACTTAAAGCCACCGTCAGCTGCTCTCGAATCAAATGCAATTGAACTTTCGGACAGAATGAGATCGACTGAGGATACACTCTTTTCTACCAAGGAACATTACGGACTAAGATTACAAGGATTATCTACCAAAACTACAATATTTCTACCAAGGAACATTACGGACTAAGATTACAAGAATTATCTACCAAACTACAATCTTTTCTACCAAGGAACATTACGGACTAAGATTACAAGGATTATCTACCAAAACTACAATCTTTTCTACCAAGGAACATTACGGACTAAGATTACAAGGATTATCTACCAAAACTACAATCTTATCTACCAAGGAACACTACGGAACACAACGAATATCTACTGAGACCACACTCTTTTCTACCAAGATTACAAGGATAAACCAGCTGAACCCAAATCCAATACCGACATGGATTTACCAAAGACAAAAACAAAGCCCCTGAGAATGACAACCAGAATTTTAACAGTTATTTGATTGCTAGAACAATAAAGAATTGGCGTCTGGATGAATTAACCAAGCCATCTTTTTAGAAGATTAGTAGTGGTACAAAATTTAACCCCTAACGAGGGGATGGGGGCTTATAACTTTCCCAAAAGTGTTAACATGAATATCTTATTATAATGGAGATTGTGTGTTTTTCTGTCTGTAACCGAAACTATATTCCTACTCAAGTCACAATTCTCTTAGTTATTGATATCACATTCTCCATGATTTTAATTTTATCTAAACCTCAATTATTAATAAAATTGTCTTACATTATTAATACTGTTAACTATGTCTACATACTGACAACATGCAATTCTATTAATATATACAACAAAATAACGGTTTACAGTGTGAACGGGAAGGCTAATTTGCATATTAATATTAAAAAATCGAATTTAATAAATATGTGCTTAGTATTATTGATTTCTAACTGTTTGGTTTTATTTCAATGAATATAAGCAAAAATCTCTTCAATGAATCTTAAATGAAATCCATTAAAAAGATAAAATAACTGTCATTTCAATTTTTACTTCCTCTTATAACTAAATACTTAAATTAGAAAAAAATAACAATGAAAGACGAGAGTGATGGAAGAGTAAGTTTCAGTTGTTCCCAAATCTTTTATATACTCCCTCTGTTTCAAATCCTGTTATTTAGTTTCATTAGCCTTTCTAATTTAATACAATATTTTATTACATTAAAACTTAAATACTTGCACCCGGAGGGTGCATATATTTGCTAGTTAATATAATTATGTGAATGAAATTTGAAATCGCTTTCTATGTTAGCGTAGTCCTGCACGTTAGCCACTACTCATTTGATAGATTATCGAATTACAGCCAAATTCACAAATGACCTCGGGGTCATTCTCTTCAATCAAACCTATTTCACACCGAAGATTTCCGCTAATAGGACAACGGTTTTGATTCTTTCTTTTTTTTTTTAAATACCTATATTACCATTCACTTAATAGATACAGTTCATCTATTACCTAATACTATTAATGAAAATCAAAATATAACATTTATTTTACAGAACTAATATTTGATATCCAAACATAATCTCATTTGTCAATACTAGAAATTCCAAGTATATCTCATAAATCAAATGTTATGTCCTGAGTAATCCAGACAAATATTGAACTCATAGGTGGGTGCATTTATTGACTTCTTAATTCAATATTGCATCACCTTGTTAGAGGGTCTTTAGTGTTCTAGATATTTTCTTTTGGTTTGTTTTGTTTTACGGCATATCAACCTCAGTGGGTCATTTAATGCCGATAAATTTTGAAATAAATCAATTCTTAATAGATAATACAATTTTTTTATAAATACTTTTTTCTATTTAACCCATAGATGGGACCCTAACAGGTGTTACCACTCCGGGTGGACCAGGGAGCAATGGTGATGAAGGGGTGCTCCACATTCCCCAAACCTCCAAAACTGGAACCTCCCATCAGATAGAGTTTAACGTCATTCCCAGGCATGTAGACCCACAGCCTCAGCCTTCTAGCACCTATATGATAAAAAGGGGTTGGGGCTTGCCATAAGGGCAATAGGGTTGGGAAAATCATATAAGTGCTAGGGCTTGACGTGACCAGCCGATTGATCGGAGGGGCCTCTCCGACCACCGTCTAGCCCAAGATAGGGCCAAAGTGGAGTATTGCATGTCATGAACTGCTCATCCACCTGGGCTCTATCCTTAAGTATCACGGGTCGCCACTTACAGCCAATAGGTGGCCCCATTGGGGGAGTCTTACCCTCTGCAGAGGTGCGGTCGGTGCATTCTAACGCCCCAGCCGACAGGGCGGTGTTCTAGGTATGATGTTAATTCTATCTGATGGTGAGTTTCCAGTTATGGAGCCCTGGGTAATGTAAAAGGTGTCTGGTATAAATTTATTAAAGGAGTAAAAAATAAAAAAATTGAAATGGAAACTTAGTTCTGATAACTTTAAATATATATATTAAAATATATATATATATATATATATATATATAATATATATATATATATATATATAATACCAGGTATGTATTTATTAAAACTTGTTTAAAAAACCAACGAGGACTGTCTAACATTGCATGCTCAAATTTTGAGTGTATTCTATTTATGACGATTTTAGGCAGTGTGACGTAAGCAGTGACGTAGTTTTTGTTACAGACAAAAATCGGAAGCGAATCTCCATTAATTATATATATA
>CM042152.1:41829629-41844629 GCA_023376005.1 Doryteuthis pealeii | reverse complement strand
CCTCGCTTTAATGGTCTGTCGTAGTCAGCAACCTAGAGATAATTTCTAATTAAATCCTTTAACCGATACATCGAGCAGATCATTCTATTAGCTATCTATTTATGTATCTATATATCTACCAATATTTATCTATCTATTTATCTCTCTCTCTCTCTCTCTCTCTCTCTTCTCTATATATATATATATATATATATATATATATATATATAATATATTATATAAGAGTTTCATAATTCGATTGAAGCATTGTGTATGTATTGGTTAGGAGGTTGATTTAGAAGGCTATCACAATGCAGTTTGGAATAAATAAAAAATAATAATACGGTAACAATGGTGTTGTGTGTTGACCTGTATTTTTTTTATTTCTTGAATTTGCATTGTGATAGCCTTCTAAATCAACCTCCTAACCAATACATACACAATGCTTCAAGCAAATTATGAAACTCTCTCTTATATATATATATATATATATATATATATATATATATATATATATATATATATAGAGAGAGAGAGAGAGAGAGGTAGAGAGAGAGAGAAAAAGTGACAAAGAATGACAGAGAGAGGTGAGAGGGAGAGAAATAAAGCAAGAGAAGAAGAGAGAGAAAGAATGGGAAAAAGCGTGAGAAATATATAGAGAGAGTAAGTGAAAGAGAGAAAGATAGGGAAAGAGATATAGAGAAGGAGAGGGTAAAATATACACACACACACACACACACACACACACATATATATATATATATATATATATATATATATATATATATATATATAGAGAGAGAGAGAGAGAGAGAGAGAGAGAGAGAGAAGGAGAGAGAGGAGAGAAAGAAGTGGAATAAAAATGGGCAAAAGAGAAATAAATTCAGAGAGAGAGACAAAGGGAAAGAGGCATAGAGTGGGATAAATAAAGAGGGAGAGAGAAGGAGAGAGAGAATGAGAGAGAAAGAGAAACAGAGATAAAGAAAGGGTGAATATATATATATATATATATATATATATATATAGAGAGAGAGAGAGAGTAAAGAGAGAGGGGTGTGAGCAAAGAGCAAAAGAGAGAAAGACACAGAGAGGGACAGAGAGAAAGCACAGAGAGGGAAAGAGAGGGAGAGAGGGAGAGAGGGAAAGATAAAGAGAAAGAAAGAAAGAAAGAAAGAAAGAAAGAGAGAGTGGGTGTAGTTTATTCTTTATAGATACTCTTCATGAGGTTACGTGATGATATTGATTTAGGAACGAAAACCTTACCATATGTTTCGTGAGCTCGATAGAAATATGAGAAAGAGACATAAATAACAATTGAAAACCTTAATCAATACATGTGCTATGGACATGTGTTCACAATCTCACAAGATACACCCTCTAAACACACACACACACACACACACACACACACACACACACACACAGGTATCACCTGCTTATCAAATGTTCGCTTTTGGTCAATTTATTCTAACGAAATATTAACGAGTTTTATGTCCCTGCCCATTTGCGGGTTATACACTATCTGACTAAATTAAAATATACCCTTTTGAAATCTCATATTGCTCACTGTTGGATAATACTACCTATCGCTAGGAGATTATTGGGAAAATATTACAACAGAAATACGGGCATGTTAACCCTCGTGTATCTATTCATATATAAAGAGCAATTGTGTGTATGTATGTATGTCCGGAGGAAACTACGAATACAAAACATTTAACGACAAAGTAAATATATATATATATACATTCACTATCACCAAAGCTTGATTTTTTTGCCGCTACCTTGCCACTCTGTTTCTGTTCAGAATGCTTTTGCAGTTGACTTCACCCATGCTCAGGTCACTCGTGCTGAGCAAACTGGTTTGTTTAATTTCCCTATCATCAACACGGTTAGTTTAGGGCATAATTCGATTCGTTTTAATGCACTTAATTCCTGGAACACTGTTCAGTCGGTATTGTTTGATGAAGAAAAGGAGGAAAAGGTGAAGTTGTTTCGGTAAATTATTTTGTCCTTAAAAATCTTTTGAAAAAGCATTTTATTGCCTCTTATAAACAACAGATTTGCATTTAGATTGTCACACGGCTAATTTGTTTTATGATATATATCTTATATGTTTGTGTTGTCTGGTGTGTATTGTATCATTTCTTGTGAGCGTCCAAGGGTGATCATGTCCATGGGCTTAGCTTCACGCTATGGCCTCCCTTCAATAGTAGTTTAACAAAAAAAAGTTTTTCTTTTACTTATTCTTTATAACTTGTACCTACTATTGATAAATATATTTCTCATTCTTATTCTTTCAGTGCTGGACTTGAACATTTAGCCCCAAAAAATCTAGATAACTTAAAAATAAACTGACTCTAACTTCGAGCTGCTTTGTTATTGCACAAGATATTCATCATTATAGGATTGATAAAGTTTTTTTTGTATATACTCATTAATAAGCGTTCGTGGTTATTGCTTTGTTGATCCGTTAACAGCATTGGTTAATTTGGTCATCATCAGACACATCCGAGTTGAAAAACACGAAACCAGCTCTTTTCACCCTTCCTGGTACCTTATAGTACCATTCCTGTTACCATGGCCATGACCCTATAGTATCATATTTTAATGAAGATTTTATTATATAGGGATGATATTGAAAATCAGGATTTTAATAGTAAGAGAAAGGAAAGTCATTGTTGCATTCGTGATTAAAACATAAAAATCAATTATGTCAGACCAAAACACTCAATGGATCTGCGAGACTAACTTTTTACTACTCCCCCCTTCTACCCATACGACGACGGGTAGCCACTTCTAGTTTACCAATAACGCAATAATGCAACATTTTTGAACAGGGGTAAAACTCAATATCAACATATAATGATTAATGCAATTGGTTCTAAGGAACAGAATGCTCGATATGGAAATTAATCTAAATTTGCTAATGTATCCGAGTTATTTCCTTTAGCCAATTTATGTTTTCTAGTCTCTCATATCACAGCCGGTAATTTGGTCCCTAAAGTAGGCGTCGGAGCGGTCAATTATCGGTATCAGCCGGAGAGTAAGGGAGTCTATCCCTTTTTTTTGCTAGGATATGTTGTTTTTTTTGTTGTTAGGGTGGTGCGCCATGCCTACCATCAGCTCACCACTTTACCGCACAGGTCAGATTACCCAATCTGTGCCAATCATACGCTGAGTTGGCGGGGACTGGTAACGAACTAGGAACACTGCGATTACTAGCCGGGTGTTCTACCGACTCAGCTAAACCGGACCATAATGACCCCGAATGAATTCAAAAATGAATAAATGACATTACTGGATTTTTCGTAAAATTCGACCATAGAAAAATTGTATTTGATTTTTTTACATGGCTTTGTTTTTAAATTTAAATTGCATTCTTGGAGAGAGAGACAGGCAGACGGATAAACAGAGACACCACACTTATATTAGTATATCAATATATTAGTATATCAAAATCACAATCATCAAGCACTAAAGAGCTTTGTTGCTGTATGAAGTTTGAATTCTCTTATGTTTGTCCGAGTGAGTTGGATAGAACTGGGCAACGTACACTGCATGTTCTTTCTCGGACTCTGATACTGCCGGTGTTCCCAGTATATCATTTTGTGTGCCTTATTGATGTATATTTAAAGCAAATTTAAAATCTCTAGCTGCTCAGTCGATAAAGTTTTAGGTGTACATAAAAAGACAACAACACACCAACACACATACAGACGTCGTATCTTATATAAACTAGCAAGAATATGCGCCCTCCAGGCGTATGTATTTAAGTTTTGATGTAATTAAATATATTAAATTAGAATAACTAACGAAATAAAAAAAACGAATATATAAAGATTACTTTTATTTAATTATGTTTTAATTGGTTTCTATATAAAATCCTTCTTAGGATTGATTTTAATACTTTGGTGAATAAAATTATATTGGAGATCAATAAAAAGTAATTATTTATTAAACCCGGTTTTGTTAAAATCAGTATGCAAATTAACCATGCCACATATTATGTAAACCTATATTTCTTAGAGATATATAAGGCACATTGCAGGATTTTAAATGCACAAATAACATGGGCTGTTTTGAGGCAAATCTGACAAGGATTTTCATAGAGACATTGTGAATAAATAAGGTTTATTATATTCTATGTACAAAAGATTTTGACTATAAATTAAATACTCATTGATAAATTTACGCAATTCCTGAGGGTATTCTGAAGTAAATATTGACGTAGTTTCGGTTACAGACAAACACCGATTCTCCATTATGATAAGATATATATATATATATATATATATATATATATATATATATATATATAAATTAAAAGTAAGTCGTCAGGGCGCCTAATGTCGGTA
Organism: Doryteuthis pealeii; assembly: GCA_023376005.1. Taxonomy (NCBI): domain Eukaryota; kingdom Metazoa; phylum Mollusca; class Cephalopoda; order Myopsida; family Loliginidae; genus Doryteuthis; species Doryteuthis pealeii. Next base: position 41,840,292 of record CM042152.1, on the reverse strand, counting down.
TCAGCCAGACAGCGAGGGAGTATCCCATTTTCACTAGCGCTAGATCAAGGAGATTAATTTAGCGTCTGAGGTGGAGCGCCACACTATCAGCTCATCACTTTCATTGCCTGTGCTTCATATGCTGAGTTGGCGGGGGGCGGTATCGAATCAAGAACCTTGTGGTTTCGAGCCGGTCCCTCATATATATGTGGGGAAAATAATGTATTTGTTAACCGATTGGAAAATATTCGTCTACGGTTGCCTGCCTTGATACTGAAAGTCGATGTTCATGTTTTGTGGTGGTTCATTTTGAATTTATTGAAACACGACAGCATACTTGACTGCCTAGTCACTGTTTTATTTTTAGTGTTTTTTTTTTTTTTTGTTATTCTTTTTTTGTAAATTCTATCATGTACAGCTTTGTCGGCGCACAGAACACCCCGCACACCAGCCCTTAACATCAACCCTTTAATTGCAAAAAGTAAAGTCATACTTCTCTGTAATCATTGGTACACTTTCAATCATAGCGAATATCTCACGCGAGTTTAATCTTTAGGTTGGGGGACACGAATATCTTTTTTTCCCATATAAATTCGATTTACGCAAAGAATCAGTTTTGAATAGCGCGTTAAACATGTATATGCCTATCAATGCAACAGTATTATTTTTTCTACTTTTTGACACATATTCTGGAATATTCATATATACAGCTTCAAACTCAACATTTTATGACACACCTTGTATTTGGAAAAAAATAACGTTCCATTCATAGTTAATTCATATTTTGGTAAATACAGCTTTAATCTTGATACTTTATACACACGTTATATATATATATAATATATATATATATATATATATATATATATAGTCATCCACAGATACCGTGTTTCAGCTTATCAGGTATTCTCACTGTGCCTAGACATAGCAGGCTACCTTCACCCGGGATCGAAACCAGACCGTTCAAACATCAGTCAGAGGTCCTAAACACTTTGTCATCATCATATATACAAACTGAAGTGAAAATTTGACTGATGAAAACATACATATGCATATATGTAAAGATTGTCAGAGAGAGAGAGAGAGAGAGAGAGAGAGAGAGAGAGAGAGAGAGAGAGAGAGAGAGAGAGAGAGAGAGAGGGGGTGGGGAGTTCCATCCACTATATAGGAGAGCCTTGCATTGAAGCGTAATCGGCGATTATCAGTAGAATCTCTTCCATGACCTCACCTACCAGGGGTGGGAATATATATACATATATATATATATATATATATATATATATATATATATATATGTGTGTGTGTGTGTGTGTGTGTACATATATATATATATATTGATTTGGCGCTTGGTTTTGAAGGTTATCTCAATGCAGGAAGAACGAGATAACTATGATGTTATTTCTTTACCTTTGATTTATCTTCTCAATATTTCGGCATGAAAAACATCCCATGGTCACAGAATTCTGAAAGCAGAGAGATCTAAAGGGAGAGGTTGACTGTTTCAAGAATCTGCCCATTCTGTTGTACTTTGAGATTGATTGTGTGTATGCTTGTTTGACAATGTCTTACATCATTTCAACATTTTTATAAAGCTTTTATATATATATATATATATATATATATATATATATATATATATATATTTCCTTCATGTTACCCCACCATTTGCTTGATTGAATCTCTTTTACCCAATTTGAAAGGGCCCTGAAGTTTCTATTTTTTTTCTTTCTCATTCGAAAATAAAAGAAATTTGCTGATCAATAAAATATGTCGTTATTTTTCAAAATCTTATACAAGTTTAGCTGTACCAAAAATTTGTTTATATATATATATATATATATATATATATATATATATATTGCTGTCCATGGAGAGTAATAGAATTGATAACACCACGAAACACTCCATTAGGTATTTTGGTGCATTTTTGTACTATGGCATCTCCTAGTTCAGCAATTGTTGCTGGTTATGTAGCGAAAATTGTCACGCCCGTAGATGGGTCTGACTGAAACTTTCTTCTGTGCTCTATGAATACTTGTTTATAAGCGTGAGCGATTCCGTATTATGCGAAAATGTTGGGTTATCTCTAGTATAATATGAACGCCAAATCACCACTCTATTTATGAACTTTAATGAGAAATTCCATGAATAAAGTACACAAGCAGAATTTTAAGTGCTAAATGCATACATAGTTGTTTATATTACAGTACTTATATATATATATATATATATATATATATATATATATATATATATATATAAATTAAAACAATGTGTGGAGATCTACTCTCCTTTACTTCAATAGACCAATAATACATTCAAAAAGTGCTGTTTCACATTTTTTTATTTTGAGAACTACGTAAATCATTTGACACGATTTTAATTGTAGACACAAAAACATGTTCTTGCTATGCCACCTCCATTCTCACTTAAAAATATTTAACACAAAATCAAAATGCATTCTGTATGTATAACGTCTAGATTTTAATAATAATGGTTAAACAACCAATCTAGGAGAAGGAACCTTTACGTTTTTGCTTTACATCTTTGCCGATTTGGACGGTCTTATTTTTAACCGGTGGCTGTTGCAAGATGCTAACGGTCGTAAAATTAAGGAGCATGAGTATTAACATATAGATAGTAATAAGTTTATTAAGTTGTGCATTTTAATCCCCTGCTTAGGAATGTATCCTAATACCATCAGATTATCTACTAAGGCGTAATAATAATTCGAAAAAAGGACTCTCCTTCTGACTCTTTCAGTCGCGAAAATCCTTTTTTTCTTTTTATTAATTCTCCTCAATTCTTCACTGGACTCATTTACTGTAATTGATAGCTTCCAATTTACAAATTTGACTGGGCTGCATTGAACAGAAATTAATTAAATTGAATTAAATTAGGCCAAACGAAATTTAATTAATATTGTTATCGATAAGAACTGACAGCTACGACCCTCCTCCCCCCTCTTAATCTTTTCCCTCCTCATTCATCTTTCGATTTCTCAACTTCTCTCACTTTCCCTTCGCCAATCTTGTTTTTTGCACTAAGCTTCCTATTAGTGACTTTTATATCATTCTTTGTTAACCTCTCTAATGATTTTTTTTTAGTTTCTTTATTCATTCATGATAGCTTTTTGTGTTTTTTGTTGTTTTTGTTGTTGTTGCTTGGGATCTCTCTCTCTCTTCTCTCTCTCTGTCTGTCTCTCGCTCTGTCTATCTGTCACTGTCTCTCTCTCTTTCTCTCTCTCTCAGTCTCTCTCTCTCTCTCTCTCTCTCTCTCTCTCTCTCTCTCTCTATATATATATATATATATATATATATATATATATATATATATATGTATATATATATATATATATATATATATATATATATATATATCCTCTCTCTCCCACTCTTACTCACTCATGCACATTCTCGCTCTCTCGTGTCTCTGTCGTCTTTCTCTTTGACACACACTTTCTCTCTCTCACACACATACATACATTCTCTCTCTTCCCCTCTCTCTATCTCTCTTTCTCTCTCTTTCTATCTCTTTCTCTTTCTCTCTCTCTCTCCAGTAATTTTTTAAACTTTTGCTTTTATTTATTTATTTATTTATTGTTTCTTTCTTTCTTTCTTTCTTTCTTTCTTTCTTGTTATTGTGTTGGTCCCTCCCTTTCTCATTATCACAGTCTCTGTCTCTGTCTGCCTCTGACTCTGTCTCTATGTCTCTCTGTCTCTGCATATATATATATATTGTTCTTTTAATACCTGCACTTGCTTTCTCTTTGTTATTTTCTGTCTTTTCTTTCTGATCATGCTTTCTTTCTTTCTTTTTTCACTCTTTCTTTCTTGCCACCCATTGTATCTCTATCTTTCCCCCTCTCTGTCTGTCTGTCTGTCTGTCTGTCTGTCTCTCTCTCTCTTTGTAACTACCTCCACTTTTTTTCATGTTGTTACTTCTTTATTGCTTTTTATTCTGGAGATAGTTTTCTTTCTTTCTTTCTTACTTTCTAACTTACTTTCTTTCTTTCTTTCTTTCTTTCTTTCTTTCTTTCTTGTTACAAACTGATTGGGACTAGATCAATAGACGGGTTGACTTTAGGAACATAAACACTCACTGCATGCTAATGTATTTCTTAATTAATATAAATTCTTTTACGTCGCTCAAAACATATTACGGGCAAGATCATAGGAGGCGTATGTCCGCCGGTCCCAAACCACCGTGTTTTGTTCAGATGGCGGTAAATCATCATCATCCTCATCATCATCATCAGCAGCAACAATAATTCTGGACGTGTGTATATACAAGACTACTTCTCGGAGTTAGGCTAGAAATCACAAGGTTTCTAGTTCGATACCGGTCCTCGCCAACTCAGCGTTATGAGTAGCACATAGATCTGTGCGGTAAAGTAAGGAGCTGATGGTAGGTGTGGCGCTCCACCTCAGATGCAAAAACAATCTCCTTGGTCTAGCGCTAGTGAAAAGGGGATAGATTCCCTCGCTGATTGGCTGATACTGACATTAGGCCGCCCCGACGACTTTACTTTACTTTTATATATATATATACATATATATATATATATATATATATATATATATATATATATGATGATCACAGCTGACCAACCCCTACCCAATCACGAGCTCAAAACTCTAGTCACTATGAGAACTGAATCTTTCAATGCAAGGAACCAGTCTGTATCCTGAAGAACGTCTGATAGACCGAAACCTTATAACGTCGACATCACTACCTATAATAAACATCCATCCAGTACAATATCACGTGCTTATCTCCACATACTGTCAGATTGATTTCCTCTTTCTACTGAGATATATATATATATATATATATATATATATATATATATATATATATATATATATTTGGGAGAATGTGTGCTTAATTGAAGTCGAACCTAATTTTATGAAAGTTAATTAATTAATAATTAATTAATTAGGCGGGATTACCTATTAAATTTAAGGCTAAACAAATCGTGAAAAATATATATATATGTGTGTGTGTGTGTGTGTGTGTGTGTGTGTGTGTGTGTATCAGTAGAAAGAGAAAATCAATCTGAAGTCACGCGCACAGTACCGCGATACATACACACACATATATGTAAACACACACATACAGTTATATGTATACACATATAGTCATACACACAACTCCCATGAACCCTCCCTCACATATATAAGAGTATTAAAAAAAATAACCCACCTTATAGAGGTTCTTCACGGAACAAATGGACATGCTACTACTAACACACCCGTCTACCCGGATTTTAATAGCATGTCAAACCCTCAAAAACCCTTCAACTTTTATAGTTCTTCTATAATGCTCCCATTCTAATAATCTATAAACAATTCCTTCAAATAAGAAATTTTCTCCTGACGATGACCTAAGGTCGAAACTAGTTAAGAATAAACAACATACAAGAAATATTCCCTGATTGTCTTATTACTTTTTGTTCATACTATATATATATATATATATATATATATATATATATATATATATATTAGCAAATATATGCACCCTCCGGGTGCAAGTATTTAAGTTCTAATGTAATAAAATATATTAAATTAGAAAGACTAATGAAACTGAATAAGAATGCAGATAAAAAGATTTGGGACAGAGTGGGGTATGATTGAAAAATAGAACAACTTTGAAAGTAACTCTTCCATCATTTTCCATTACTCCCCTCTTTCATTGGTAAATTTTCCTAATTTAACTATTTACTTAAAATATGAAGTATAGAATAATATTACAGTTATTTCTTCTTGTTAATGGATTTCTTTTAAGATTTATCCCCGAGATTTTTGCTCATATCCATTAAGATAAAACCAAACAATTAGAAATCAATGATACTAAGTATATATTTATTAAAATCAGATTTTTAAGATCAATATGCAAATTAGCCTTCCCATTCACACTGTAAAGTGCTATTTTGTTGAATATATAAATACAATTGTATGATATTAGTATGTAGATATGGTCAATAGTCTTAAAGATGTATAACAATTTTATTAATAATTGATGTTTAAATAAAATCATGGAGAATGTGATGTAAATAACAAAGGGAATTGTAACTTGAATAGTATTATAGTTTCGCTTACAGACAGACAAACCCACAATCTCCATTATAATAAGATATATATATATATATGTATATATATATATATATATATATATATATATATATATATATTGGACATAATTACGTACACACAAATCTGAATTATTGTTGATATGTATAAATAAATAAATAAATAATATATATATATATATATATATATGGGGGGAGTGGGGGGGTGTGGGAGTGTTTGTGCGAGCCCGCGTGTGAGTGCGTGTGTGTGATTTGTCCCCGGTTTAACTGGATTCCAAACAAATCTAGCATGAACATTGCCCAGTTTAATTATTTCAGATGTCACATTCTCATCCCAAGGTCTGTTTCATGCTACGTTAGAAGCATCGATTATCTGAAATTATTTACCTTGGTTAACTCGTTATATACAAACTTACAATCTTTCACAAATATTATTATAATGCAGATTATCTGACTGTCTATCTGTAAACAAAACTACGTCATTATCAACGTCAAAATTCCCTAAGTTGATTATGTTATATTCTCAATGGTTATTAAATGATAATTATTTAATCTTAATTAGCATCTTATTTATTAACAACGTCTCTATAAACGTGTAGTTGAGATGGACTTGCCTCAAAACAGCCTATCTATTATTAATAGAGATTCGCTTCCAGTTTTTGTCTGTAACAAAAACTACGTCACTGCCTACGTCACACTACCTGTAATCGTCATAACATAGAATAAATTCACTCAAAAATTTGAGCATGCAATGTTAGACAGTCCTCATTGTTTTTTTAAACAAGTTTTAATAAATACATACCTGGTATTATCTATCTATATATAGTTCGTTTTATTTTAATATATATTTAAAGTTATCAGAACTAAGTTTCCGTTTCAAATTTTTATTTTTTACTCCTTTAATAATTTTTTTTTTTCACTCCTTTAATAAATTTGATGATTTTACTTTACTTATGATACAAACTCTCTGATATTAAATTTTCACCTCCCATCCTTTCAGGCAATATTTATTTTACGTCGCCCAGAGGGCATTTTTTATTTTGCTAGTATTATCAATATGTAAAACCCTGCAATGTGAGTTAAATATCAGTAAGAAAGAAAAATATTTATATGGTGTGTATAATTTGCGAAATGTATTAATTTAACATTGATAAATAATTACTTTGTGTTATCGATTTCTACTATTATTGTTTTATTCTCAAACGTATTAGACACAATCCTATGTATAATTTTATATTGAAATCAGTTAGAATAAAATAAGAATAAGTGTAATCTTTTTTCTGTTCGTATTTAATTTCATCAATCTTTCTAATTCAATATGATATTTGCTTATATTAAAACTTAAATACCTGTGCCCAGAAGACACATATTTTTGCTAGTTTGAAGAATGTTTATTTATTTATAATTTTACTATCCCTTTGGGCTTAGCTAAGTCGGTTGCGTGTCCGACTGGGAACCTCGGGGTTCCTGGTTCGATACCGACCCACGCCAACTTATGAGTAGCACAGGGATCTGTGCAGTAAAGTGAGGACATGATGGTAGGTGTGGCGCTCTAACTCAGATGTTCTGGGTAAGGACACTAAACAACATCTAATACTGAAGCTTCAGTTCTAGAGATGGTTGGGTTACCACTTCATTGACATTTTTCTCTGGTCCACTCTGACCCGGAGATATAGTAATTGTTTGGGTCCAATTTATTGATGAAATAGATCTGTTAGCAAATTATTTGGAGTCCATAGGACTACTTGACTATGTTGATGTTAGAGAAACTTTAAAAACTACACGGAATAATCTAAATATCATACAATGTACACGATTACCAAACGTCCAGGCATAAAATAACCCTCGAAGCGTTGATATACCGAAAAGAAATCAATCCATCAATCAGTCATGTGTCTTCATACGCTAATCACTGAATTAGACATAGCTATTTTTTCATTTTTAGTGTACAGATTATCTTTGTCACCCTAATTTGTGAATCATTTCAAATGTAATGCTCCTAGTATCAAAATACAGAAAGCAATAGAATAGGAAATCTTACCCAACCAACATCTTTTATGATATATATATATATATATATATATATAATATATATATATATATATCGAATTTTATACGATATACGCATTGTAATTGCCTTCAAGCAAAAAATATAAATAATAATATACTTTACTCAACAATGCTTCTAAAGCAAATTATCAAATCTCATTCATTACGCATAGGCCTAATTTCCGATCTTCTCAACATCCACTGTATTTTGTATAGTAGTGACGTATTTATCATTGACAAGTTAATTTCGCATGTATCGTGTGCTACATGTCGGTGGCCCAGGGGTAGAGTCTCTGACTCTGCATGCTGAGTTCCCGGTTTCGATATCTGCCGGAGGGAAATCGTAAGTATACGTCGCTGATGAGAGTTAATAAAGTTGAAACAGCTGTACGATGTTCTATGTGGGACACAATATTTGCCGAGTTCGCTTATCAAGAATATTTTCAATAATTATCGTATTTTATACGATATACGCATTGTAATTGCCTTCAAGCAAAAAAATATAAATAATATATATATATATATATATATATATATATCATCTCCTCGGACCATGCATAGTCTTTTACGCCTTTTGTGGGTTTTTTTTAGTCTTTTACTGCATTCGCTTATTATGTGATTAAGTGTTTCGTCTCCATCTCCTGACAATTCACACTCACTATTCAGTTGCGTCTTGTCTATTTTCACTTTACTATAATTCGCCATTATGCCATTTTTTGCTGCTATTATGAGGGATTAAGAATTAATATAATTTGCCTTTATGGCATTTATTTTTGCTGTTATCATAAGTGATTCAGTTTCTCTCTTGACGTTTCCTTTTCTTAACGTTTTCTGATCTTCTCATATGCAATCTCTCCAGTTTGTACCCTGAAGTATCTGTATTGTTGTTGTTCTTCCCTTTCAATGGCCAGGTAAGGTTTTAATCTCTACAGATCGTTCTTGTTGGTATTATTCTGTCTACTAAAGATGATGGCGTAGTGTTTCTTTAATCTGCACCTGCACGAGTGGGTTACCTGGTCAATTTTGGAACGGCAGTCTCTGGTGCGCTCCTGTCCACAAGCAGTGATGTTAGTTGGAGCTTCTGTTTTCTCTCCTTTCTTCTGGCTGTAGATGCTAATTTCCTCTTTGTTTCACTTGTGCGCCACACCACTCGTTTTTCTACACTGACCTCCCATGTTAGTAAGGCATGACTTCATGTCTTTCTTGCAGACGTCTTTGAACCATACAACTCAGACCACGTTATCGAATATTAGTTTTAAAAGAGACGGACACTGCAGAAAACCGGGCCATTTTTGCGAAGGAAATAGTATTGGAATTCTTGCTATCTTCTCGACTATGAGATAAGTTGATTGTCTTTGATTTAGTTGCCATAGAATTTCGCATACTTTATTCGTATTTGCTGGAATGTAGTTACCGTGAGTTCTAAAATGTCTTTGAATAAATACTTGCATGTGAGTTGAATGCATTAGGCTGCTAGTGTAGCCGATCGGAATTCTGAAAATAAAGCTAAATATATTTAAATTATAAAGCATAATTAACGTACCTGGTAGTAGCTTTACCAGATAAGTCGTAACAAGTCTCTCGGCTTGTGTAAGATAACTGTAATGATGTCGTTCAATATTCAGTGCAGCAAATTGAACGAGGCACACTGATCATATTAAGAGCGAAGTGAAATGCCTCCTATTAGGATTTATGAAAACTAATTTTGTTTTATACAGACTTTTACTTCAAGTCTTATCCCATCTGCATATCTGAACACTATCCATGACCTCTTTATGCTATAACTATTATTATCAAATATATCGAATAATTTCTAATACTATTCAGCTGTACATTTGGGAGCTCTACTAATGGAACTTAGAATACGTTGATTGCGTCCTCTCCCGAAGGTCAAACCCACCAAAAAATGCAGCTTCCTGATTACCATATTAACTGTATCCAATGATGAGGCTCTATTACTGGAGGTAAAGGGAGTGTAACGTTACCTTTTCATGTCCATTACTCGTAGTTTTATTCTAACCCAGGATCGTAATATTGGTAAATATTTCTTTTTGAAAATTATTATATTCAGATAGGAATAAGTAGAACTGGATATTAATGTATCATATTAACTGTATACAATGGTTTTAGTCGGTTAAGGAAGGTATGTATTTATCAACCCCTTCGCACTATCAGGATGTGACACGAAGTCATTTTTAAGCGGGGTTTATCTGGTTTGAATTAAGAGTCTTCTTTCTCTGAGATCATTAAATAATAAGGTTAAAGAGCAGAACAGCATGGGGAGAACAGGGTAGTGTAGGATACTCCTTCATTGCCATTACTCCCAGATGCACTCTGACCCGAAATAATAGTATGGCTTTATACAACTTTTCCACCACAAGCAGGATGTGACACAAACAAAATTAAGCTGGTTCAAATTAAGATATTTTCTTTGACGAGACTGGTTGTCTAACGAATGCTAAATAACCCAGTCTATCCTACTATTTAAGCATAGCCGGGAATCCGGGGCATTGGTATCCCTCAGGTTCTCATCTATAGACA
>CM042152.1:41807129-41824629 GCA_023376005.1 Doryteuthis pealeii | reverse complement strand
AAACCATCAACGCCTTATACAAAACTAGAAGTGGCTACCCGATCTCACTTTGGTAAAAGGGTGGGTCAAAAAGTCAGTCTTGCAGATCGAATATTACAGATTAACGAGTTGAGTTCTTGCAGATGCCGCCATAATATCCGAATCTACCGAGATGTCCTCTTGGCCCAGGTAAGAAGCTATCATGGTTGATGTTTTGGCTGATTCCATCCCATATAATTAAATATATCTTATTATAATAAAAATCTACATGCTAATGATGTTTATAAATAGAGAGAGATAGCACTTAATGCTTACTTTTTGTGTTTCAAATCCAATCCTATCTTCATAACACTGCTTCTTTCCTTCCGTGTTTTGTTTTTTTTACTTTTTTTTTCTTTTGAGATCAAAAATTGTGATTTCAAAAAATCACAGTATCGTTCACTACATCGCCCGCATTGCATATTTATTTTAAAGTCTCTGTTAGGTATGTTAACCTGTTATCTTTGATTAATTTCCATTTTTAATTTTTGGACGTTTTAGCCACTTATATTAATTTAATTTAATANAAACTATAGTGGTTTCAGTCTGAAGGAAAGGCTAATTTGCATAGTTGATATTAATATTCTAAAAACTTTGATTTAATAAATATGTGCTCAGTATTACATTGATTTGTCTAAGTTGTTTGGTTATCTTAAATGCATATATGAGCAAAAATCTCTCCACATAAACTCCATTAACAATATTAAACAAGCAAATTCTATTATTTACTTCCTACCTAATTTCACAGAGTCAACTAAATAGTTGGTTGGAATTATGGAAAATTTATAGCAAGAAAGACGGGAGAAAGGGAAGAAAAAGCAAGTTTAGTTGTTATCCCCCTCTGTGTTCAAATCCTTTTATCGGCATCTTATTTCAGTTCCATATACACCCTATTCTAACGGTTAACATTGATATTTTATATTTTCATTAAAACTTAAAACCTTGCACCCGGAGGGCCGATGCATATATTTGCTAGATATTATAGATATATATTTTACTTTGTCTTTTATTGATTTAATTTTTTGAAGTATTCCTCGGAACATACCATACACATGTCAACTGCCAATTGTAGATAGGTATTAAATATTATATTAATATATATATATATATAGTAATATATTCATATAATATATATAATATATAAAGGGAAGTTGATGTGTATGTATGTCCCAGAGGGGAACACCAAAGAATTAAACAATAAAAGACAACAGTAAATATATATTTCACATTCCACTATAGCCAGATATGCTTTTTTGCGCAGAAGACTAAGAAATAATGAACATCTTGATCTGTATTCCGTGAATTAAAATCAAAACAATGGAAACTTCATATTACCAACAGCCTTGAAATCTTTTTTGCATAATATATCTTAATTAGGAGACTTTTTATTTCATTTCCAGATAAGTGTCAATAATTTTTTTTCTTCCTGACCACCAGACCAGAACTATCAATGAAAAGTCCTTTTCTACTAAGGGGAATTCTTAACGGGGGGCAACATGCGATGCGGAATCCAACTCGCGATTCACTTTATAATAGATCCTGCGAGACTAACTCCTTGCCCACCTTCTACCTAGTGACGGCCGAACGGGATATCACTTCTAGTTTACATGTCAAGTGTTAACAACTAAATTCTGGGACAGAATCAGTATGAAATATTTGATTCCTCACCAACCGCTTCATTGATAAGGGCGCGCTCCAAAGTGGCATGTGTAAATACTTAGCCTAGCGCAACTACCAAAACACTTTGTGAGTGGTAGTATCTCGTTAGCGGGGCTCCCATCTATGCCAGTCGAAGTAAATATGTTGACAAATGATCTTTTTATTAAATTAGACTTTCTTAAGTTCATTCACGAATGTTTGGCGTATGCAATAAAAAACAAAGAAACCAACTCAGCTGCTAACTCATAACCGAAAAGATACCCTATGACTATTATTAGACATTATGGTCATTTGTTCTATCTTCATTTGATAATAGAGTTTCATACGGCAAGGAAGCTAATTCCTATACACTAGCCTTAATAATTTAATTCTATTCTGAAGGGCGGAACAAATATTCTTGAAATTATAAAACAAGTTCATTGAGACTCAGCCGAACGCAGTGAAATAAAAATTCCATTTTTAATCACCTCTATTTAATTAGGACTGATTTGCTAAATTAAACAATTAAAGCAATCTACAATTGTTACTTGAATGTTATGTGTACTTTGATAATTTGATGATTCATTAAAAACAAAGGAAACTAAAGGACTTTTCTAATTTTATCGGTATTTAATTAAAGATTCGTCTAAGCCAACAGACACATGAGATCAGGCTAACCCTTAAGCACTTATTAGTGTCCTTTGTCATATCATTAACAAAAATCAATACTAATACACAGTGGAAGCTATCTATCTATCTGTCAGCTCGGTCGTGTCTATGAACCATCCATCTCTTCGTTTCTTTTTCTTCCCTCTCATACATATTAATACTATATATATATCAGTTTATATTATATATATATATATTATATATACTACTATACCGATTAATTATTAACTTTATGTATGCGTCAGATTGATACCATACATATAAATGCGCCAACACAGTATTTAATCTAGCGTGTAACGCCGCGCTTCTGCTGTTTTCCCATTTTTTTTATTTAAGTTCCATAACTAAGCACATACACAAACTATAATATACTTATATATATCCTTATAATATATATACTATATAATTATATATATATATATATAATATACTAGAGAATCGAGAGAGAGCAGATGAGAACTACCGAGAGCTCGAGAGAGAATAGAAATATGTGTGTTGTATTCGCCATTCATAATATCATTGTATCAGTTAAGTCCTTATGTCTGTAAGTGGCCCTTTAACATACAAGTCTATCTATTTATCTACCTATCTTAAACTAGCTCTGTCGTGTCATGAAACTATTCCTAACTACACCCTCTCTCTCTCTCTTCTCTCTCTCTCACTCTCTATCTATCTATCACATCTATCTATCATCTGTCTCTCTTGTTCTCTCTGTCTCTTCTCTCTCCTCAGTAAGTCCTCTATCATATTCTCTCTCTCATATTCTTTTTCTCTGTCTGTCTGCTCATCTCTCTCTTCTCTGTCTCTCATCTCTCCACTATATAATATAATTATATATATATACTATAATATACATGCATATATTGGTTTGTCGTAATGCGTTATGTCTACTAGTACTGAATAGGCCCATTATCATATAATCTTGTATCTGATTATTGATATCCACCTGTCGGCTGTATATCTGGCACCTATTATATACTATACGTATATACTATCATATTATATATTTATATATATATATGTGTGACCTGTGTGTGTCGTGTATGTGTGTGTGTGCTGGCAATCAATTTACCATCTTTTTTCTCCTAAGGTTCCATCCTTAATGATATATTGCATCTTTATATCATTAATTAAGCTTATTCCCTGTAATTCCCTGTTTTGGCCTAAGCTGTCTGATGTTTTCCTCATCATTACCCACAACTGCACATCATTCCCGCCATTTCACTTGTTCATTTCCCTCTCCCGTCCAAGACTTGACACTTTAATTCTAATCCATTCGTACATCACAGTCCTTGCGAATTGGCGCATTTCCGGTCTCGTGGAATGGCCACCTGAACCACATGTATAGTGTACACACATTGTGCTCAGCGGAACTCCTCTAACTGTTTCTCCATAACGCGCTTCGTTGCGGATCTGCTTCACAGGCACCATTGATAGTTCTCAGAAGGATCCAATAGGTGTTGTCTGTCGTCACGTCACTGTCTCTCCCTTCTTCCTGGTAACCATTTATGCGATTGAAGTGCATTGTGCTCGTACGGGACTTGCCCACTTTGTCCTTAGCACCATTCTTTCATCGTGGATCTTTTTATCGTGTCTCAAGGATCTTGCCATACTATAGCTCTGCATATATTTTCTCATCCGTCTATATATACTATATATATATATACTATATTATATATATATATATATATATAATATATAGAGGAAAATTGGAATGAATCCGACAGAATGAGGTAAAATACAGAATTAAAAAAATGTGGAAGTATATTCGCTTTTGAACAACTAAGTTCTGCTTCCTCAAGCGTTATTCTATTAATAATTGGCTCGAGGAAGCGGACAAACTATAACTTTCCAGTCGAAATATAGTAACACATTTTTCGTCCTGGTTGTTGTTCTTTCATTCCTGATTACCTCTCATTAAACTATATATACTACTATACTATAACTATTATATAACCATATTTATGTTTTTCTAATTCTCCGTAGGTGAAGGTTATTGACGCACACTCACGAATCATTAACAAGACTTGGCCCTTTTTCAGTTCATCTATACGTGTTCGACAGAGTATGAAGTGGATTATGTGACCCGCACCTGAATTACCTCGGAAGAGGAATACAAATATGTCATCATGATGACTGCAAACGCCATACAAAAATAAGTAGATTATTGCCGTGCTGCCCCAGGCTCCCTGCAACACCTGATAAAAAAATCAAGGACACTTGAATGGAAGACATCTCTGCAAACTACGAAAGCTGCTGCGCTAATAAGAACAGCCAACATACAGAGACGATACTGATTGCGTTCGTACTGCAGCAGAAAAGAGTTGGATGACCCTCAGATGCCTAGTGTAGGTTGCTAAACACTGTACGTCAGCCCTGGATAACAGATGTAGACACCAATGATACGCCAATGGCAATCGGCAGCAGTATTTGGCCCCCTGTCACAACCCTCTGGAAAAGTCAAAAATGTTGTCGCGCGGAATTACGACTAACTAGTCCGATTAATGTTTGCCTCCGATCTCCCATAATCCTAGCTCCAATGGATTATTTATGGATATGCTAGGCCGCTGTTGAAACAACAATTCGCCGTCCAATAACATACAAAAATCCCAGTTATCGACAGAATCTAAGCGTAGGTTTTCAAGGACCGCTTCCCAAGGCGAAACTGTAACATCAGCTACTGCTCCAGGTTTCCGGAGCAGGATTTGAGGCTGTCGAATCGAACGATACGGTTGCGGTTATCCTGTTGTAAAACTTCGTTTAAACTGGTTGTCAGTAGGCTATACATGTCCGTGCCTGTTGAACTTCGTACAAATCAATTCAATTTTGTAATTACAAAGCACTTTATTTTTTCCTTATGCAGAACTGGTCTAATTCTCACCGCACACCGATATATATATAAATATATATAATATATACTATATGATATATATATTGTATGTGTAAATGAGTCTTCCTTTTACTTATTTTTGTGTTCCCTGTGTTTAGTGTTGAGTATATCAATAAGATTTGAGTTGATCCTAGGTGAATATACCCCTACGTCTATACTTAATTAGCTAAAGGTAGTATTCACAACATTAACCAGATGAGCGCATACGATCGGGAAATATTCCAGCAAGTACTAAACGGCATTTATTAACTAATTCAGCTTTCAATACCATTCCACGGGGAAATTCGCAGTTTTTAATTTCCTCCGGAGGAATACACTCCTCGGAATTTCCATTGTAATATTTGATCAACCATCTTATAATATCCCATGTGTTTCTCATTTTCTACATCCTGGGATTCCAACACAACATAAGAATATTTTTCGTCGGGAAAAAATTTGTTCTTTGTAACCATTTAGAGGTTATTTTTTTAAAAACCATCAAACGGCCTTTATACAAAACTAGAAGTGGGCCTCCCCGATCTCACTTGGTAAAGGGTGGGTCAAAAAAGGTCAGTCCTTGCAGATCGATATTACAGATTAAACGGTATAGTTCTTGCAGGATGGCCGCATTAATATCCATAATCTACCGAGGCTAGTCTCTTTGAGCCATAGAAGAAGCATACCGTGTGATGTTTTGCTGACTTCATCCTCATTACTAAAAACTATATCACTATATATCAAAATCTACCATTGCTAATTACACGTCAACCTTAATTTTTCCACTCTCTCTCTCTCTCATCTCTCTCTCGTATATATATATATATTACTAGTACTATTATATCATTATATATATATATAACGGATTTTTCTTATGTATTTTTAACAGATTTTTAACCGTAATTTCATCATAACTTATTCTAATTTTTGATTTTTAAATGTAAACATTAATAGTAAATATTAAAATTATTCTCTGTCTCCTGTCTCTGCTCTCTTCTTCCCCCCTCTGTCTGTCTCTGTCTGTCTGTCTGTCTGTCTGTCTGTCTCGTGTCTGTCCTGTTCTGTCTGTCCTGTCCTCTCTCCTCTCTCTCTATATAATATAGTATATAATTATAATCAGAGGAGAGAAGAGATAGGTTTGAAGATTTGATCATACCACAACGATAGCAGCGCAAAAACACTACGGTAACAAATCATTCAAAAATGATCTATCATATCTAAGTACTCCTGTTCCTTAAAAAGTACGACAGTCTAATCATCTTGCCAACACCTGATCGCAGACCCGTACAAACATCGCTCCAAAATGAAATGCAAATTGTAAATACTTGTATCTAATGTTGCTTGTCCGCTAGAATTGAGTTCGTCATGCTTCCTAAGTCATGGATCGTTCCCTCTTTCATTCATAAAGAAAGAAAGGGGAAGAAAAATGACATTCCTACACAGCAAAACTATACTTAAGAAAGAAAAGAACCGAAAAAAAGACAGAAGTCAGAGTAGGAGAAGTAGAGAGAGTTGGATTGAGTGCGCGGAAGCCGATAGTTCAGGTATGTTTCAAGTTGAACATAATGAAAATAATACAAAGAAAGAAAAATAAAGTGTAGATAGAATTAAATCAAGATTATTTACACTTTATTATATATGTCAGCTATGTTGCAAGATAGCTCTTAAGTAAACATAAATGTCTTCTCGTATATTGAATGTCATACTGTGATAATAATCCATAGATTCCTGCTCAAAGTAAAGCTAGACGGGGTTGGCCACAATATCCGTATCAGCAAAAGGTGGGCGAGTCTATCCCCTTCGTTTTCACTAGCGCTAGTCCAAGAAGATTGTTTCTTTCTGCGTCTGAGCTGAAGCTCCCACACTTACATCCAGCTCCTCACTTTACCAAACAGATGCTACTCATCCGCTGTAGGTTGGCGATGGGCGATATCAGAACCCAGGACTCTGCAATTCACTATGCAACTGCTCACTACCGACTGAAGTCTTAAACCGACCTCTAACATTTGCTAATTGGCAATTACATAGGTTCATTGTGGATAGAGAAAACTTTGGTATGATTGCTTTATCCACATGTAGGAGAAATAAGCGAAAAAGAATTTCATCCGCTCTTTGAGCGACATGCTTTTTGAAGACACGTCACGTCAAGAAGCGTAGATCAACTTGAAATACGGCAACAAAAATACTATTCCTCAAATTTTGTATTTAAACCTCAAAGCTGACCACGAAATTTCTAATCTTAGCCGTCGATCTACTGATAGAAAAAAAAGGCAGTGCCAATTCCCGGGAATTTTACAGCTTAACGTGGAATGTAAGCCGTTTAGGACAATTTTGTAAAAAGGAAAAAAAAGTAATGTCCACCGTCAATTCTGACTAAATATATATATCATATATAATATATATTATATATATATAATATATATATTTGTATCATGTATAAGTATAACTTACCCGTGGGTATAAGAGAACGTCGTTGAAGCGCACAATAATCCACGAGGTTAAGGCTTGACGAAAAAACACAATACAAAGTGCTCAATACATGTAGAGCATCATATTATTTAGAATGGAAATGAGTAACCTACTCGAGTTTCATCGGATAGATTTCTTCAGGGTTACCTTCTTGTAAATTAATCGAGTTACGATTTAATCTTGGTGTTATAAACATGCCCGTTTGGCATGGGACTTAAATTCAGTAGAGGAACGCTTGTTACATTTTCCGTAGCATCAGGAACATTTTTTGAATATTGATTAAAAATATTGAATAATTTATGAGGAATTAATTTTTTTCAATTATTATTTATAAAAGATATGTTATGGGTGGCTATTAATAGTAAAAGTTGGAAAAATTTAAAATTATTTAATAACTAGTTTAAATTCGGTTGAGAGTATTTAAAAATACAGGTTGTGTATGTTACGATAATAAAAATTAAAATAAAAATAAAAGTTGGGAAAATAAAAAATAAAAAATAAAAATAATAAATAATAAGAGTGAAATACAAGGTGAAAAAATACTGTTATAAATTTAAAGATTTAAAAAAATTTAAAAAATTATATATATATATATATGTCTATGATTTACCAACCCTCTCCCCTTGTCAACTGTAGCAGCGAATACTACCCGACTGGCACCTCTGTAATTAAGGTGACGGATTGGCTTATTGTCGGTAACAGTCGGAGACGCAGGGCAGTCTCATATTTTATTGGCACACACAACCGTTAATAACTTACTTTTTTTTTCTTTTTTATTTTGGTTTGGTTCTGTTCTTGTTTTACGGCAATATCAACCTCAGTGGGTCATTTAATGCCGATAAAGTTTTGAAATAAATCATCACTTACTGGAATAATAACAATTTTGTTTATCAACTACTATTTTTCTATTTAACCTATAGATGGGACCCAACAGGTACTACCACCCCGGGTCGAGTGCGACCAGGGAGCAATGGATGATAAGGCGTGCCTCCACATTTCCCAAACCTCCCAGAACTGAACCCACCATCAGATAGAGTTTAACGTCATTCCCAGGACATGTAGACCCGCAACCACCGGCCTCTAGCACCCATATGATTAAAAAGGGGTTGGGGCTTGCCATAAAGGGCAATAGGGTTTAAGTCCTTACTTACACTTACATACAAATTCTATACGCTACTATGAATTATGTAGCAGGGCTCTAGAGAAGACATGCCACAACAAACTCTTCCTAAGTATTGATATAGAAACAGATACTACAATACTATCTAAATTATAATATATGTAACCTTTCGGATTTTAGTCATATCTTATTAATACACCCACACAAAAAAACATTAACACTAGTACAAAACTTTAAGTGTTCAGTGCCGATTACATTTTGAGAAAAAATAAAATTTATCACGATTCAATGCTCAGTATAGTCAACACTTATAATAATTGCATATATTTGTGCCAATTACAAAATTATATATATATTATATATCATATATAGCCTAGTACTATAGTAAATAAGATGATCGAAGTATACCATATGCCATGTAAAATGACTTGAAGTAAAAAACATTTGAAATTTATGAAATTCAATTCTATTTGGCTGCGTGTTAAAATTATATTGAAGTTGCCCATGCCACCAATTTCGATGAATATTTGAAATGATTATTAAAGTATTGAGAAAAATGAAATATCTACCATGAAGTAAAGAAGGCGAAATGTGACTAGACAACGCACGCTATTAAACAATCGGAAGACAAGGGCTAGATAGATAATAAATAAAGAGAGAGCAGACAACAGAATAGCACAGAGACATATATATATATATATTTATGCAGTAATTATATATAGGAGAGAGAGAGAGAGAGCAGAGACGAAGAGAATGACGAGAGTTGAGGGTTGAGACTAGATATTATGAAGTCGTGAGTGTGCTAGAATTGAAGTGTACAAACGGGATCACAAGAGAGGGGATAGAGTATAAGAGAATACTGGCAGAGACAAGAACGAGGTAGAAATATGGACTACACCTTATGAATCTTCTATAAGCCATAGACAGAGAGAGAGATGAGAGAGACGAGAGAGAGAGAGAACAAAAAACCATAATCCATAAGGGTGATAAAATATCGCTTGGTCTAGACCCGAGACAAGTAAATAGAACCGTAGCAAGAGAGAGAGAGAGAGAGAGAGACGAGAGGAGAGAGGAGACGGGTTTAGTGTGTGCAGGAAGAGAGAGAGAGAGAAAGTTGAGTGTTTGTGGGAGAGAGCAAAGAGGAGAGAGAGTAGACGAGAGGTGGTAAGAGAGAATAAAGATGAGTATATAATGGATGTGCTAAATAAGGTTGTTACCAGAGAAGGAGGAACAGTGACTTGAACCTAGCAATAGATAGATAGTTAGATAGAGTGTGAAGTGAGAGAGGAGAGAAGAGAGAGAGAGAGATGAGAGAGAGAGAGATGACGAGAGAGAGAGGAGAGAGTCTCGAGACAGCCAGTTGTCCGAGAGTCGTGGTGTATCGCCTGCGTGTGCAGAGAGTGAAGACTGAGATGAGGCATACCGACAAATCTCTAAAACGCAGAAACATGAGAATGTCGAGAATATATACTATTTTTTTATTTACGACGGGGGATTGAAACGAAAAGAACAAATAAGGAAGAGGGAGATACGAAAGACAAATAGAAGTAGGGGCCGTAGGAAAATAAGAAAACCGGAATGAAAATGTGAACTCCAGGGAGCGAGTGAATTTTGAGAATAAGCATTTGTATTCGAACCGCTCCACATGAGTAGTATATGGCAAAATCTCAATTTCGTAAGCGGAGTTTAACAGGTTTTTATTCAAAGTGTTAATTTTCCTAGACTGGTTGCCTAACCAAGGTCAAAGTGTCAAGTCCTCCCTACTATTTACCCATAGCTAGAAGGAGAACAGTTTGATGCAAACCTTTACCAAGGGTATTAGTACTATGTGAAATGCAAACAGCCTCGTCTAAACAGTCTCGGGTCACCGAGTCCATTTCCTAATATGAAATTTTATTACCCGATGCGCCTTTGTAAAATAGAATGTTAGAACTAATTATCCACGAAAAGATGAGAAATTAAGTTTAGAACGCAGAATCAGATTACGAAGGTCATTTGAAAAAGAAAGAAAGGAAGAAAGAAAGAAAGAAGCGGATCACAAACTTAGAGAATTCTTGTGAGATTGTAAGAATGAGAGAGAAGAATTAGAAAGGACTATCGAATAAAAGAAAAATGATGATTGGGTTGTTTTTGTTTTACGGCATATCAACCTCAGTGGGTCATTTAATGCCGATAAAGTTTTGAAATAAATCAATTCTTAATGGATAATACATTTTTATGAATACATTTTTCTATTTAACCTATAGATGGGACCCTAACAGGTACTACCACTCCGGGGCAGAGTGGACCAGGGAGCAATGGTGATGAATGGTGTGCTCCACATTCCCCAAACCTCCAAAACTGGAGCCCCACCATCAGATAGAGTTTAACGTCATTCCCAGGACATGTAGACCCGCAGCCACCGCCTTCTAGCACCCATATGATAAAAAGGGGTTGCGGCTTGCCATAAGGGCAATAGGGTTGGGAAAATCATATAGGTGAAAAATGATGAAGTATGATACAATACGCATCACTGAAGAATTAGTTGGATGTATTCATGACAGCTCAGTCGTTAGAGTGTCCGGCAGGAAAACTCAAGGTTCCTGGTTCGATGCCGGCCCTCGGCAGCTCAGCGTATGAGTAGCACAGCGATCTGTGCGGTAAAGTGAGGAGCTGATGGTATGTGGCGCGCACCGTCTCAGACGCTAAAAACAATCACTTTGGTCTAGCGCTAGTGAAAAGGGGATAGAGTCCCTCGCTAGCTGGCTGATACCGACTTAAGTCCACCCCGACGATTTTGTTTTTACTTTATTAATGGCTTGACTTTGGGAGCGAAGGTTAAGGGGGTGGTTCATGTTGGGTGCCGACATTCTTGTGGCGGGTAGGATATATGCACGGCAGGTAGGCACGTTTGCAGTGGCGGCAGCTGAAACTCATTTCACGGATTGATGGCAGTGTTGTGGGTCATCCTTTATGCCTTTGAGACTGGTCATGTGGTTGTTTTGAAAGGAGGAGACAGCATAGTTGGTGGTGACACGCCAGTCACCAGGGTTCCCAGCCAGAACGGCCGAATGGCAATGGTTGCTGTGACAGGCACCAAGGGATGTTTTCAAGCGGTCTTTTATTGCATTTATGGTTTCCTGATAGCCAGTAGTGAGTTCAGGGAAGAGTGCGATCATGGTTAGACAATGATTCCTCATCCTGGAGACGTATCCTTTCCAACATAGCAAGGATAATAAAAAGAAACTGTACTCTCACAGAAAAGAGGGACCAAAGAAGAAATACATACCATGCAAAAACAAGAGGATGGCCATCTTGTCAACAGGGTCAAAAGAATACGCCAACTGCATCTTTACAGAGGGGTAAACCCCTGCCAATAGGCATTAGTTTTGACTCACCCTCATATATATATATATATAATATATATATATATATATAGAGAGAGAGAGAGAGAGAGAGAGAAGACAGAGACAGAGACAGAGACAGAGAGACAGAGAGAGAGAGAGAGAGAATTGAATTCTGTATAACAGATATGAACAATGTACATAATATTTATTTTCATCAAAATTGTCTTTCACCAAATTACTTATCAATCAGATAGTATCCCCTCTTGGTCGTGCGTAGGGCCGGCTCAGCTCAGTCGGTAGAGCGTTCGACTAGAAACCACAAGGTTCCTGGTTCGATACCAGCCCTCGCCAACTCAGCGTATGAGTAGCACAAGGGTCTGTGCGGTAAAGTTGGGAGCTGATGGTAGGTGTGGCGCTCCAAATCAGACGCCTAAACAATCTCCTTGGTCTAGCGCTATTAAAAACGGGATAGACTCCCTCGCTGTCTGGTTGATATCGACTTTAGGCCGCCCCGTCGACTTTACTTTACTTTATTGCCTGATAACAGGATCTAAAAGATTGAGCGGTCTATGACCGAGATACTAAGTGCTTCCGTGTCATACAAAACTTCTATTCTCTCCTTACTTAGGCTAGACGGACGATCGAAGAGGCCCGACCGGATCAATAGGCTGATCATGTCAAGCCCCACTTCATATATGAATATCCCGATTGTATTCTTCAAATTGCAATTATGTATTTACCTAAACCCTCTGCACTTAAGTCAGAATTTTCTTTCTCCAATAATAGTTGCCATACCAAGGTTAAATAGCCCAGTCATGAAATGCAAACAAACTCATTTGAACTCGAGTCACTGTCTCCATTTCCATTAGTATGGCAAATATTTATTCAGTTGCACAATTTTCAGTGGATCATCTTTCGCGCCCAGTCATGCCTATGAGTATATTCCTTTTGTGTCAATTAGCTACATTCCCTTAGATTGTTATTAAATGTTTTATATCTACACTTGCTATTCTCCTACCTATCATCAATTTATGCTTTGAGGATCACTTCTTATGCAATTATTACGCACAGATATTAATAGACATACAGTTTTTCTCTTTAAGTGTTCAATTCTTAGCTATGTTCATGCCGTCTTATGTGCAATTCTATGGGTTCGTAATAAAACAGCTGTTTTTCCTTTCAGATTTTTTGTTCGTAGATTCAAATTGCGCTTATAGCAAACAGCCAAACCTTTTTATCATATGGGTACTAGAAGGCGTTGACTGAGCGTAGACTACCAGTTTATTAATTCTATTAGTTTATCAATTCTCATGAAGATAATGAAAATTATTTCTACAACAAAACCAAACAGAATATTTACCTGCAAACTATTCGCTTAAAAACATATACGCAAAAGAACAAGATTTGTTATTAAATAGCCCACAAGAGTTGATGTGCCATTTAACAGAATAACGAACATAACAAAGAGGATGAAGAGAAGACACAACGATGAAGTAAACAATATATCGTTAAATAATGTTTTATATTAATTGGTCTTGTTTTCAGGAATATCCAATAATCAGAATCAAAAATTCCTCACAGAGCAAAACGGTAACAAAATCTGATTAAAAAGTAATTTAAAAAGTAATATATATATATATATATATATATATATATATATATATATATATATATAATATATACGAGGTAAGTAAAAAATTAATTCCATTTTGTTTAGGGCAGGTATAATTACCAACACAGGAACATGTATCATACATCAAAATGAAGCTTGAATGTTTACCTCTCAAACCTTCTTTCATGGGGCCAAAGAGATGATAGTCTGAAGCAAACATTATTCCAGTGACGAGGAAGTGAAATCTGTAGTGAAGAATAGATTCAAAGAACAGTTAACATAATTTTAAGGAGCAGTTATTCATGCTCTCATACGAAGTTGGAACATTACTATTGAGAGAAACGGTGACTATATGGTGAAGTAGGGATGTGATCCACAGAGGACCAGCTTCATTTTGATGTAGGATACATGTTCCTGTGTTGGTAATTCTACTTGACCTAAACAAAATGGCATTACGTTTTGAATCACCCTGTATGTATATACTGTTAATCCTAATAAGTCAGATATACCTACAAATAGTTTAACTTACGAGCTCATCAGAGCCAGAATCGTTCTTGAAGATTCTTGCTCTGATGAGCTAGTAAGAGAAACTATTAGTAGGTATATCTGACCCATTAGGATTAACAATACTATTTGCTCTACTTAGGTATGGAGCACTCTTTACATTTTAACTTTAGACAATCCTAGCGGCATATAGATATATATATATTTTTTTTTTCTTTTGGCCAAGTATTATTGTATTAATCCATTATTTTCCGTTGATGGGGTCCTCTTGGTCTTTTCATTTTTTTCATTTTTTTCCAATCAAGGTTTTGTAGTATATTTCTTACTAACAAATTATTTAACGTGTTTTTTTTTACCGCAGGGTTTTACTAATAGTATAATATAGTATATACATATATATATATATATATATATATATATATATATATATATATAAGTATAATATTAAATCCACACAGGAACAGGTTCATTTTGATGTATGATACATGTTCCTGTGTTGGTAATTATACCTGTTCTAAACAAAATGGCATTACTTTTTGACTAACCCTCATATTATAGAATTTCAGTCTCAATATATTTATTTTTTGGGTGGTTGTGTAACGTACTCATAAATATGCCATTAAATCTTAAACCAAAGGTCAAGTCAGTAATGGCATTTTTTTACCATGTAAGCCGGTGCAGCATGTCATATGTTACGAGCAGAAAAGGCAGGCGCCGCCAAGCAAACATAATTTATCAGATAAATAACATGGAGGATCCAGAAAGGTATGCCAAGAAAATGCAATGCCACGGGGGGATTTAATTTGATATGTTTACAAACATATTTATCCCTCTCTTCGTAAAAAATTTTCCCATCATATCTCGTCTGTTCTGTCTATCCACAGAAACACACACTCATACACAGACGCACACAGACACACACACACACACACACACCCACACACACACACATACATACATATATATATATATATATATATATATATATATATATGAATATAATATAATATTTAAAAAAAGTAAAGTCGTCAGGGCGGCCTAAAGTCGTTATCAGCCAGTCAGCGAGTGTGTAGCTCAGTCGGTAGAGCGTTCGGCTAGAAACCACAAGGTTCCTAGTTCGATACCAGTCCTCGCCAAATCAGCGTATGAGTAGCACGGGGATCTGTGCGGTAAAGTAAGGAGCTGGTGGTAGGTGTGGCACCCCACCTCAGACGCCAAAACAATCTTCTTGGTCTAACGCTATTGAAAAAGGGAATAGACTCCCTCGCTGACTGGCTGATACCGACTTTAGGCGGCCCGACGACTGTACTTTTATTCCGTAACTGCAATCTTCAAACGGTCACAAATCTTAAATTTTAAAGATTTTTGACCGTCTGAAGATTGCATGTAATGTATGAAATTGCAGTTACGAAATATTAACTCCATTATATATACTAGCAAATATATGCACCCTCCGGGTGCAAGTATTTAAGTTTTAATATAATAAAATATCATATTAAATTAAAAAGGCAAATGAAAATGAATAAGAATGCAGATAAAAAGATTTGAAACAGAGGGGGTATAATCGAAAATAGAACAACTTTGAAACTAACTCTTCCATCATTTTCCCTTACTCCCGTCTTTCATTGGTAAATTTTCCTAATTTAACTATTTAGTTAAAATAGGAAGTAAAGAATAATATTATAGTTATTTCTTATTGTTAATGGATTTCTTTCAAGATTTATCCCCAAGATTGTTGCTCATATTCAATAAAAACCCAAACAATTTGAAATCCATAATACTAAGCATATATTTTTTCAAATCAAATTTTTAAAATCAATATGCAAATTAGCCTTCCCATTCATACTGTAAACCGCTCTTTTGTTGTATATATAAATACACTTGCATGTTATTAGTATGTAGATATGGTCAACAGCCTTAATGATGTAAAACAATTTTATTGATAATCGAGGTTTAAATAAAAATAAAATCATGGAGAATGTGACGTAAATAACAAAAGGAATTGTGATTTGTATAGTAATATAGTTTCGGTTACAGACAGAAAAACACAATCTCCATTATAATAATAATAATAATAATAAATAATAATAATATATATATATATATATATATATATATATATAATATATATATATATATATAGGCAACGCTCTCCTATAAAACAGACGGAGCATACTCTGGCGGCCATTACATACATACAGATGTATATATTTATCCATTTAAATCCTCCCCCTAGTGCTTCAGAATCACATCCACGCACACACACACACACACACATATATATAAATGTGAGTATGTATACATTTATATATAGGTATACATATACACAAATATATATATACCCATACTTACACAAATATATGTATACCCATACTTATACATATACACAAATATATATATACCCATACTTACAAATATATATATATACCCATACTTACAGATATAGATAAATATGTCTATATCTATATGTGTGTGTATGTATGAATGTGTGCGCGTGTGTATGCGCGTATGGAGTGTGTGTGCGCGCGCGTATATGGTGGTACACAGTATTTGGCCGTTCACACACACGGGTACCTCCATACGCGCGAACACACACACAGACAGAAGAATACACAGACACATTAACATACATATGTATGCATGTGTTTTTTTGTGTGTGTGTCTCTGTACTATGTACGCATACATGTAAGTAAATATTCTCTAATCAAATTGGATAATGCCTTAGCAATCTATTCATTGTAAGTTATTCTGGACCCTAAAAACGAACTCATAACTACGAACCATAGAACAAGAAATTGGTCACAATGTATTAGACCTTGTCTGCAAGATGGCATAGACAGACTCTATGTGACAGGAAAAGAAGGAGGATTTTTAGCGCGGTTAGTAACAACTACATCAGCAGAATTAACTGATCGCAATGCAAAGTCTTTACATGCGAGATGACATAGACAGACTCTATGTGACAGGAAAAGAAGGAGGGATTTTAGACTGTTTAGTAACAGTTACATCAACGGAATTAATTGAAGGACAAATGAGTAAATATACAATAAAAAAATCTGGAACACAAAAATGAAATGAAAAAAACTGCATAGTTTTATTTCGAAACCCAGAGAATTCCACATGAGACGACATGAACATGGCTAAGAATTGAACATTTAAAGAGAAAAACTGTATGTCTATTAATATCTGTACGTAATAATTGCATAAGAAGTGATCCTCAAAGCAAAAATTGATGATATGCTGGAGAATAGCAAGTGTAGATATAAAACATTTAATAA
>CM042152.1:41789629-41794629 GCA_023376005.1 Doryteuthis pealeii | reverse complement strand
GCGTGGTATGTGTATTATGAAGCCATATATTTCAATGCTAACATAGAATTTCATTGGCCATGAAAGAAAACATCAATTGGATTAAATCGAAGCTAATCGTTTCGGATGAACGTAGAAAATTCAGCGTAGACGAAAATAACTACGTGCGAATCAGACTTCGCCAAAAAGCAAACTGTATGCGCGTGTGTTAACTGTGTCAGTAGAATGCAGCCTGTGTTGCGTTCAATTCGTTGTCTGCACTGCTTTCTTTCGGCCCGCCCCCCTGCCTACTGTATACCGAAAGTCTGCATATGGACGCATGCACTTCCGTATACGCTAATACGCAAATCTTAGAAAAGTTGATCGCGATATATAAAATTAGTGACTATATATATATATATAGTATATATATATATACTATATTATATTACGAAGTGTTTTCATTGAAAATAAAATTCACTCTGATGAAGGTCGAATCTTCTCTGTGTGCGAAATATTTTCAACACAGAATGAACTGACCGAAACACATGTGTAGGTGATATTGATTAAATTCATCTTTTATTATCCATTCTATCCTTTTTCGCTTACTCATTCTTCCTCATGTTGTTCCGATTCATTTCCAATTTCCTTTTTTACATTAATATATATTATAAATTAATGAAAAGTAACAAAAGACTTAGAGATTTAGCATTATAGCCCTCTGAAATAAAGACTATAACGCTAAAAATCTCTAAGTTTTTGTTATTTCTTTACTTATATATTTGCTGCGCGTGAACTCTAAATAAGAGCGCACATTGAGCTCTCAAACTTGCGACAGGTTTTTTAAATAAAACTTTTGTGTCGTAAAGAAGATTTCTTCTCTAGACATTTGGATTAATATATATATATATATATATTATATATATATATGATATATTTATATAAGGAAAAGTGGCTTACCGGTGAATATGGCACGAAGGTTAGGAAGTGCAGAATCCAGAGGGGGGTTAAGTCAGCGTATAACAAATACAAGTGCTCAATACGGAGTGAGCAAATTTATTATAAAATGGGTAGGAGAGATAACCACTCGAGTTTACATAATGATCTTCAGGGTTAATCGCACTGAATTATCGAGATACCGATTAATTGCAGTCGATAACAGGTGTCTGTGTTTCAATCTCTTTTAACAATGACACACAGGTATAATCGACTGCAATTTAATCGTATCTCGATTAATTCAGTGATTTAACCCCGGAAGATCTTATGGTGAAACTCGAGTAGGTTATCTCTTGTACACATTTTATAATATATATATATATATATAATAATATATATATATATATAGTAAAGTGTTTTTAATTGGACGCATGCACTTTGTATACCTATACGCAAATCTTAGAAAAGTTGATTCGCAGATATCATAAAAATTGATAATATATTATATATATATATATATAATATATATATAATTTAATATACGCAACATGTTGGTAATCATCGCTGTGAGAAAAAAAACAGCAAATAGTTTGATTGTAAAAATATACTAACCGAAAACATCAACCGGGAAGGAAATTTTTGGTAACAAACAAAAGACCAAGATAACGACCAACAAACATAATCTATAGTACAATTATTTTAGCCAAAAGAAAAACAATTTAAATGAATATATATTATATATATATATAAGATATATATATTTGATACAAATCCGCCAGGAGACTAAAGCTAACTAAAGTAAAAGTGCTCATACCTAAGTAGAGCAAATATAAAGATAAGGGCTAAGATCTGACCTGAGAGCATTAAGCAAACTTTTAGTAGGTTCGTCTGACATTAAATTTTAACTTTATATATATTATATATATATATTTATATATATATATAATATATATATATGGGAGGGGATATGTGTTGGTTGTCAACCGTGCACGAGTAGGACCATTTCCTCTTCTTTTTTTCGATGGGCATGAGAGCCAGTGCATTTGACAGCTGTATCCTTGTGTTTTCTCAGATGACCCACCAGCAGTCCCTGGAGAGAGACATACTCTTCGCAAAAACTACATGTTGGAAATTCAACTTTGATAGTGCTGGACTGAAAATCACCCATTCCATACCGCGCTCATTTTTGGTGGTTAATTTCGTTGGACTCAAATTCTCACAGACCGGTACATGGTGGCTCTCGAGTAAGGTCCACTACATTTGGTTAATATGACGAATGTTTCCTGTCTGACGAGTTTCTTTCGATCTTTTCAAAGCTGTATCTAGGAAGTTTTTCAGGTCTGGTGAGTTGGTTAATTAAGTCCACCGAAAAGTTTTTCTCACAGAATACTTTCGGCACTGTCTTAGTGGCACTTCAGGTGTAGAGTAGTCGAGTTGTTTGAAAAAGAAAACTGCGTCCAGACCATGAAAATCGTCCGTTGTGTTTAACTACACACACCACACAGCACACACATCACACATATATATATACTATAGTATATATATATATATATATGTTGGTGTGTGTCATGGGCGAGAAATGTCAGCACCTCGGAGTTTGATTCCATGCCCACGCTACTCCAACTCAAATATATAACGGTCTGTACAAGAATTTGTGGCACTCTGCTACTTGGAAAGTAGTAAGTAAAGTAAAGGCGTCGGCGGGCTATGTCGGTATCAGCCAGACAGCGAGGGAGTCTATCCCTATTTCATAACGCTAGACCAAGGAGATTATTTTAGGCATCTGAAAGTGGAGGGCCAACACCCTACCATCAGCTCCTCACTTTACGCACATATCCCTGTGCTATCATACGCTGAGTTGGCGGAAGGCCGGTATCGAAGCTAGGGACCTTGGCGTTTCTAGCCAAAGCACTCTACCCGACTGAGCGCTAACTGGCCCTTTAAAGTATAATTATCTACAAAGATATAAAAATACAACACACATCACACACACACATACATATATATATATATATATATTAGAGGGGAGTATGTCGCTTCAACCTATATATAATATATAGTTACTATATAATATATATAGTAATATATATACAATGAGAAGTAAATAGCACAAGTGATGTTTTTGGATATGGCTTTTTTTATTAGCCGACAATTTTGGGGAGAATATGTGCTTAATATGAAGTCGTACCTTTATTTTGAGAGTTTTAGATTAATTAATATTAATTAATTTGGCCGGCATACCTATTAACATGTAAGGCTAAAACAATCGAGAAAAAAAATTAAATCTCTGGCGAAATGTACATACATGAGGATTGATTTTTCTCGATTTGAGGTTTAGCTTCGACTCGCTTTTATAATATAGGTATTCCCGCCCAAAATTAATTAATTATTAATTAATTATCTTTCCAAAATTAGTACGACTTCATTAAGCCATATTCTCATATATATTAGTATATATATATAGTATGTAATATATATGTCTATAGATAGTATATATATATATACTATTATATATGAACTGAATAAAATGAAAAAATTGAACATCATACAGACGTGTCCACAAAAGTCTGTGTGTACTACCACTTATTAAATATTTATTAAAGTCTACACGGACTTTATGGACAATGAGTATGACCCCCAACCCCAAATTTTTTTGGCTGTTTTACATTAGTCACCATTGATGGTGATACAGCTCATCTCATCTATATTAAAGAATCGCGCAATACTTGGCTTGTTCTTCAACAAATTGATTTTTGAACCACAAGAGGAAACTCCGATATCCTAACTTATTGAGTAGTTTTCGTGGTCCGCCGCTACACCAAAGTTTTTTTAAGTTAATCTGCGTTATTCGGACTATTGTTCCATCTTCATTGTTTATTGTACAGCGTTTCGGCCGATATACCCTCCGGCCCTTCTTCAGGTATTTTCTTGTCGGCTCGGGAACCTTCTCCGGATCGGACCTTGCTTTTCGAACTCGGGAACTTTCTTGTATTGGGGAGCCGCATCACGGAACTTGACAAAGAAATACCCGAAGAAGGCCGCAGGGTATATCGGCCGAAACGTTGTACAAATAACATGAAGATGAGACAATAGTCCGATATGCAGATAATACTAATTCAAAGCTTCATCTAAACATTCAGAGAGACCCAAAGTTTTGTTTTGTTTTGTCCTATATCTTGAATCAATGACAACAGTGCGTGAATTAAACTTTCCCATTCTAGATTATTAGTAGTCTCGTCGGGCGCCTGTGTCAGTATCAGCCAACAGCGAGGGAGTATTCCCTTTTCACTAGCGCTAAGAGACCAAAGGAGATTGATTTTAGCACGTGAGGTGAGAGATAAACCTACCAGCATGATCTCACTTTCCGCCACATATCCCTGTGGCTAACTCATATGCTCGTGGCGAGGGCGCGGTATCGAACTGTACCTTGTTTGTTTCTAGCCGAACGCTCTACCGACTGGTTATAATGTCTTGATATGGGCTGTTGACGCTTTGAAATCATCCGATGTCAGTGGTCCTTTAAATAGCCCAGGAGAATTAGGAATCCAATCTCTATGAGTCCCAAGCAATTTACGGAGGAATCTCTACACCATGCACGTTTCTTTGTGTGTGGGGGGTTAATTTATGTCTCTCTTCCCGATATAACAATGTAAATTAGTCTTGGTTGTTTACACTAAAAATAGCATAGTAGTTCTGGTAATGTTTATTTGCATAGTCGTAGAGATGTTGTTTAATTAAAAACTTGTGACTTCCATTTTGGTATTAGTTCGTCATTATAGATTGGGATGACAAAACAATATAAATAAATTCGAAGGCTCACACTGAAACCCATGTTTTAATCATCTATATATAATTCTATTTGTCTCCCCTGGCTCTGTCAGTATATCTGTATATTGCTCTCTCCTCCACTCTCTCGGTATGTATGTCTCTTTCCTCTCAGTATATATATATATATATATATATATATATATATATACTATTATATATTATATATATATATATTGGTTGGAGGTTGATTTTGAAGGCTATCGACAATGCAGGTGTGAAGAAAAAATAAGGTAACAATGGTTGTTGTTGTTAAAACGCTGAATTTATTCTTACACTGC
>CM042152.1:41785812-41788312 GCA_023376005.1 Doryteuthis pealeii | reverse complement strand
AGTAGATGTCTAAAAATTTACGTTGACCAACTTTATGGGCACACGTCCAGTCCTTATATTCATAAGTGTATGTACTATTATATATATTATATATATATATATATATATTAGAGAGAGGAGAGAGAGGGAGAGAGGAGGAGAGAGAGAGAGATATTCATGCATGTGTATTATAAGTGATGAATAAAACTGATAGACAAATTCGAACGATCTCATATCCTTCCGTCTATTTACCTGTCTGTCTATCTGTCTTTCGTCACTCTTCTTTCTTAATTTCTCTCTCTCTCTCTTCTCTCTCTCTCTCTATATATATATATATATATATAATATATATATATATATATATATATATATATATATATATATTATAAATACTCACTCACATATGTACACACAATATACATACATACACACACACACACATATATATATATATATATAAATATATGTATGTATATATATTCCTATATGTATGTTTCTGAGTCTGTAATGTAAAAACACACACACACACACATATATATATATATATATATATATATATATATATATATATATATATTATATATACTAAGAGAAAAAGAGACATACATACCGACAGAGACAGACAGACAGACAGACAGAGACAGAGAGCAATAGACAGATATACTGACAGACCCAGGGGAGACAGATAGAAATATAGATAGATGATTAAACAATGTGGGTTTCAGTGTGAGCCTTCGAATTTTATTTATATTGTTTTGTTCATCCCAATATATAATGACCGAATAATAACCAAAATGTGAGTCACAAGTCTTTAATCATCCAACATCTCTACCACTATGCAAATAAACATTACCAGAACTACTATGCTATTTTTAGTGTAAACCAACCAAGACTAATACAGTTGTTATATCGGGAAGGGAGAACATAATTACGCCCCCCTCCACAAATAACGTGGCATTGGTGTAGAGATTCCTCCGTAAATTGCTTTGGGACTCATAGAGATTGGATCCTAATGTCTCCTGGGCTATTTAAAGGACCACTGACATCAGATGATCAAGGTCAACGGCCATATCAAGACAATATAGCTCAGTCCGTAGAGCGTTCGGCTAGAAACCACAAGGTACCTAGTTCGATACCGGCCCTTGACAACTCAGCGTATGAGTAGCACAGGGATATGTGCGGTAAAGTGAGGAGCTGCTGGTAGGTTTATCTCTCCACCTCAGGTGCTAAAATCAATCTCCTTGATCTAGCGCTAGTGAAAAGGGATAGACTCCCTCGCTGTCTGGCTGATACTGACATTACTCCCCCCCCCCCGATGTCGAGTTACTTAATAATCTAGAATTAAAGTTTAAATTCACGCACTGTTTGTCATTGATTCAAGATGATAGACAAAAAAACAAAACAAAAAACTTTGGGTCTCTCTGAATGTTTGAGATGAAGCTTGAAGATTAGTATTATCTGCATTATTCGGACTATTGTCCTCATCTTCATTGTTATTTGTACAACGTTTCGGCCGATATACCCTGCGGCCTTCTTCGGGTATTTCTTGTCAAAGTTCCGTGATGGCTCCCCAATACGACAAGAAAGTTCCCGAGTTCGAAAAGAAGGTTCCCGAGTCCGAGAAGTTTCCCGAGTCCGACAAGAAATACCTGAAGAAGGCCGGAGGGTATATCGGCCGAAACGCTGTACAAATAACAACGAAGATGGGAACTATAGTCCGAATAACGCAGATAATACTAAAAACTTTGGGGGTGTAGCGGCGGACCACGAAAACTTACTCAATAAGTTAGGATATCGGGAAGTTTCCTCTTGTTGGTTCAAAAATCAATTGATTGAAGAACAAGCCAAGTATGCGCGATCTTTTATAGAGATGAGATGAGTGTATCAACATCAATGGTGACAATATGTAAAACTAGCCAAATAAATGTTGGGTATACTCGCTGTCCATAAAGTCCA
This sequence comes from Doryteuthis pealeii, assembly GCA_023376005.1. Taxonomy (NCBI): domain Eukaryota; kingdom Metazoa; phylum Mollusca; class Cephalopoda; order Myopsida; family Loliginidae; genus Doryteuthis; species Doryteuthis pealeii. The sequence continues at coordinate 41,786,377 of CM042152.1, read as the reverse complement.
TGTAGACTTTAATATATATTTAAATATTGAAGTGCACACAGACTTTGTGGACACACCTGTATATGTTTTATTTTCATTCTATTAGTTCATATATATATATATATATATATATATATATATATATATATATATATATATGTGTGTGTGTGTGTGTTGTGTGTGTGTGTGCGTGTGTATATTTTATATCTTGTAGATAATATGGGTGTTAAACTTTAAAGGGCCAGGTTAGCTCAGTCGGTAGAGTGTTCTACTAGAAACCAGAAGGTTCCTAGTTCGATACCGGCCTTCGCCAACTCAGCGTTTGAGTAGCACAGTGATATGTGCGGTAAAGTGAGGAGCTGATGGTAGGTGTGGCCCTCCACTTCAGATGCTAAAATAATCTCCTTGGTCTAGCGTTATTGAAAAGGGGATAGACTCCCTCGCTGATACCGACATTAGGCCGCCCCGACGCCTTTACTTTACTTACTTACTTTCAAGCAGAGAGTGCCAAAACTCTTTGACAGACTGTATATATTTGAGTTAAGGTAGCGTGGGCATGGAATCAACTCCTAGTTACTGACAGTTT